>CM073599.1:24034737-24634737 GCA_037074985.1 Solanum bulbocastanum
CCTTCCACTCCTGGATTGCTTGGATCTTCGCCTCGTCCATCCGCAATTCGCCCTGACTGATGATATGGCCCAAGAAGTGCACCTCGCATTGGGCAAACTCGCACTTCTCCCGCTTAATGTATAGTTGGTTCTCCCGTAAGACTTGGAAGACCTTCCTCAGATGCTCCACGTGCTCCTCCAAGGTGTTACTACAGATGACTATGTCATCCAAGTACACTACTACGAATTGATCTAAGTAAGGATGAAAGATCTTATTCATTAGCGTGCAAAAAGTTGCGGGTGCGTTGGTTAAGCCGAAAGGCATCACCAACCACTCGTATGCTCCATACCTGGTTATGCATGCTGTCTTCGGTTCATCCCCCTCTGCGATACGCATTTGGTAGTAGCCTTTATGAAGGTCCACCTTAGTGAAGTACTTGGCCTGCCCAAGTTTATCAAACAGATCTGTAATAAGTGGGATAGGATATTTATTCTTAATAGTTACCTTATTGAGCGCTCGGTAGTCGATGCATAAATGCAACGATCCGTTTTTCTTCTTTTGGAATAGTACCGACACGCCATAAGGTGCCTTGGATGGACGGATGTGACTGGCCTCGAGGACCTCCTTCAACTGCTTCCTTAGCTCCTCTAATTCGGGTGGAGCCATGCGGTATGGTGCTTGTGCAGGCGGCTTGGCTCCGACCTCCAACTCTATCTTGTGATCTACCTCACGCCTCGGAGGTAGAGTCTTCGACAGCTTGTCTGGCATCACATCCTTGTTTTCTTCAAGGACCTTCTTTATAATCGGTGGTAAGGACTCCTTAGCACCATTGTCTTCTCCCTAACTTGCAATGGTAGCTAGGAACGTTGACTCCCCTTTTTTCAGGCCCTTCACAATCTGCATGGCCGATAGTAGGTGTGTCCTTTCTTTTTTGGTACCTTGACTAGAGGTACCATGCATGACCCTTCTTGCTCCATGACCATGAGTCGTTGGAGGTAGGGGTCGATCATTGTGTGGCAGCGTTGGAAGAACTCCTGCCCAAGAATAATATCAAAGATATCTAAATAAGCGATAGTAAAGTTTGTCTTACCTTGCCATTTTCCCAACGTGATGCTCACTCCTTAGGCGACTCCGCACACGGGAGTCTGTGGGGGCATTTACCATCTTGAGACGGGTGTTGCTTGGAACGTAGTTCAGCCTTAACCTCTCTATCGCCGTGTTGACACCCAATTTTTGACTGACCTTTAATCTGCTGGAATGCTATTTGATTAAAATACGTATTTTTTTTTAAATATATTTTCTAGTTTAAAATTTTAATCAAATTCGTCTTAAAATTATATATTGTAGTAGGCATTATTTTAAAATTATCATAAATATATTGTTTAATTATTAGTAAAACTCAAAATAATTATTTTATTTCAAATGTTTTAAAATTTAAGTGATTCTTATTATATGAAAATATTATGATATTGTAATATTTTATTAATTGAATAAAATTTCTTCTTTAAGTCTTTCAAATTTCAGTCCATTTCTATCTAAATTTATTTCAATTTTAGCCTGTTCTTATTCAATTTATTTCAATTATAGCCACTCCAACTCAATTTGACATTTCGATTATAGCCATGTGTTGTTTTCAATCATAGCCATTCTAATTCAATTCCTAAACCCTTTATCTTTTAATCTCAACCGTCTAATCCTAGATTGAATCCTAACCCCTCATCGCATCTAAATCAACGGTTGAGATCATTTTCTCCAACCTTCCTATTTTATACCTAGAAGACCCCCAAAACCAAAAAATCTTCATTCTTCTTCCTCTTCTCCTCTCCAAAATCCGCCGCCCCCTCTCTCTCTCTGCTCCAGCGTTCTCCTCCAGCAGCAACAGCTGCTCCGTCTAGCAGGTTCCATCGGCAGAATCCATCAGCCAGCGAGCTCCGGCCAGCAGCAGCCTTGGCGTCGTTCTCTCTTCTCCTCTCTCCTCCCCTCGCCTTTCTCTTCTTCTCCCCTCTAACTGAAATCAGTAGCAACCGGCGACATCTGCTGCGGCCAACAACTGCTACTGGCAGTTCAACCAACCGCCGGCGAGCAACAGGATCAGCCTCCCTCCGGTGGATCCCATCAGCAGCAGCAGGGACAGCATCTGCGACTGGCAGATCCGGCACCGTCCGTTTTGCGCCCCTCTCTCGCCTTCCCTCTCTTCTCTCCCCTTCTCTTATTTTCAGGCAAGGCCAGCGACAATACCTAGCTCCAGCAGCCGGCAAAAACAACCGGAAACGACAGCAACAATGAAAATAAATGTTGTTTCAACTCGAGATTTCGGTCACGCAGCAGATTTTGGGTGGATTTTTGTTTGAGGATTTTGAGTTTGGTGAAAGGATGGATCTATAACAGATTCATCCAGGTAAATCGATTTTTTTTAGTCTGTGTCTGCATTTTCTTTGGTGGCTCTTATTGAAATTTCGATGTCTTATATTGTCTGATTATGCGGCTGTTCTAGTTTATAAGAGCATTCTGTACTAGTTTGATTCTTAGAAAGCATGTTGATGGTGTGATTCTCTGCTCCATTCTCTCATCACTTTTAGTATGACCTGTCAGTTTCGATTTGTGAACATTATTTTAGTACTGGTGTGAAAGAACCTTCTCTAACTGATGGTGTGCTCGTTCTTTGCATTTTTAATTAGTACATGATTTCCTTTAATTAAGTTCTACCTAATAAACTCATGATTTCCAGTCCTAGTTGATTGAGAAGTATTTTGGTCTTCTTAAAGGATTATAATTGTCTTAACATTGCTGTTAGTTGAATTTTGATTTATTTCTAGCTTAAATGACGTCGCACCTTGTGTGATTATTGATTTAATAATCTGTTTACGTTAAGGATCCTTTAAATTGGTTAATTTAGCTAATTACTTAGCAAAATCGCCCCTTACTGTGATTCAAAATTCCATACATCCTTAATTTTTATCAAGTTTTGCCTATAATTCAGTCTGTGTAAGCTGCTGAACTTTCTCCGACTACAGTAAGTTGAATTATTTAAGGCAGGTACTATCCCCTGTATTTTGTCTGTTAACTTTTTTTTTTTTTAAATATTAATTGATAGTGCATATCATTGTATTAATATGTTTACTTATGTGCCTATTTGTAGTAATGTAATATTAAAATATTTGCCTTCCTTTTACATAATGACCAATTCTTGCTTGTGGTAATTTTCAATTCTTTGCTTGATTTCGGTTGTTCATACTTGGTAAGAAATAAGTTGGAAAAATCTGATTTGATTTTTTTTAGAATAAGGAAAACTTTTTATTTGGATCCCTAAAATAATTCCTATCCTTTAATTAAGATTTTTAATTGATTTCCCTTATTTCTTTTCCTTATTTGCCCGTTTCTTAGTAATTATAAATAGAAGTCCTCCACTATTTGTTAGGCCATTCAACCTTGGTTTATTAAAAAAAATATATATATATTCAGACGTTGGCTTACACACTAAAAAGATTTGCTCCCTACTCTAAAAATTTAAAAGTTTCTCTTTTCCGCTGTTGCTGCTATGCTGTGTTCGCGTTAATTATTGGAATCTCGTGTTGTCTTCATTGCTGATTTTTTTTTTAAACTGCTTAACCGGTTAGTTATTTTCTCTATTAGTTAAATTTCCGTTTTGCATGGTTTCAATTATTGTTATATGTTTGAATGGATAATGGGAAGCATCCGGGTCAGTGTTCTTATCCTTTCTTGCTTTGTGTGATTATATATATTCTTCACAACTTGTTTAATTCTTATATTTCTGTGTGCTACTTGTATACATGAAATAATTAAATGTGCATACCATATAATTAGTTTTATCATCTTGCTATTGTCTTTTATGTATTATTACTTGTCCGTATTTCTCATTGTATATTAACAGGGTCTTGGAACTTAGGTTCGAAAGTCGTCTCAAAGAGATTTCAGATGGGATTAATTTGTTTCAAGTTTATTTTTATTTGTTCTTTTATTCAATTTGTGTAATAATCTTGTA
The DNA here is from genome assembly GCA_037074985.1 of Solanum bulbocastanum. Classification (NCBI taxonomy): domain Eukaryota; kingdom Viridiplantae; phylum Streptophyta; class Magnoliopsida; order Solanales; family Solanaceae; genus Solanum; species Solanum bulbocastanum. The sequence continues at coordinate 24,038,721 of CM073599.1, forward strand.
TTAACTCTATAACACTCTCTCTATATATGAAATGTATTTGGGGGATCACCTAAGGGGGAAGGGATATACGTGCTACTTTTTGACGTCTATTCTTAATAAATAAAAAATATAAAGATAAAATAAAAAATTAAAACAACCATTACGTGTTAATTTTTGTCTTATAATTGGAGTATTTGCTTTATTTGGATTGGACCTTTATTCATCTAAGCATATTAGTAAAATGGGCACATAAGAATTCATACATGTGTTTCTAACAATTTCGATAGGTTAATAGTTAGCAAATTAATCTTGATCAATTGCCAGCATGTTTAGAAAATTAAATCTGCATTTGTCTAGAAAGTAATCTTAAGTCACAGGTCATTTAAATAGATTTTAATAGCTGATAGTTGTTAATAAATCCTGATTACTTAGAAAAGCATGACTATAGAATTCAACTAATAAATTGATGGTAAATAATTAGTTTAAATAATTCCAGTATATTTAATAACTCAAGTTTGTTAGTTTATTAATTCAGTTCTAATTAATCTTAAATTGCTAATCATTTGGAAACATTGCTTAGATTGTAGATTTGTTACTTAGCATATCATGCCTATAGGTGATATGAAGTCTTCTTTTAAAAACCAATTAGAAATCATGTCCATAGGCACTTTATAATTTCCAGCATGTTTAATAAAGTTAATATGATTTTTTTTCTGCAAGTAATTACCCTTTGCTACTTCGAAAAAAAAAAAAAAAAATTCAATCCTTACAGGCCATAGTTTAAATCCGCCTCAACTCAGATAAACCAATTAACTCTATTTTGTTTTAATGTCATGCCTGTAATATGACCTTTAAAAAAAAAAAAAAAATCTGTTAAAATAAATCATTTCCGCATGAATTTGCTACTTTACAATGCTGTCCTGATTTCAAATATGCTTAAAATAACAAACTGTTTTGCATTTAAAATAAATTAATGGTTTACTTTTAAAATAATAGTCAATAGTAACACAATCTGTTATAGAAATTACTGTCTGCATCGGTGAGCGCTCTTTTGCCCTCCTTAAGATTAAATATTAATTTTATGTATTTTTATAATAATTTTCAATATCCTCTAGCTTAATTATTTGTCATAATATCCTTTTTATATGCCCACGTGTTTGGTATGAAGCCTTTTCATTTAGTTGTGTGTTTATTAACCTGTTATGACTAATAAAACCTAGAGGCCAACTTGAGATTTTACTTGCTAAGTGATCGTCCAACTTGTTTAACTTGGTGTCTAGGTGGGCCTATTAGGATATTTATTTGTCTAAAACTAATCCAATAGTAGTCCAACGCCTCTTGGACATTAAGTAGGGACGCTAGACACATGTTAAGACGAGAAGCATGCGGTGGTGGGGTAGGGGTAGTTTAGGCCCTACGGATATGATGACACCGACTCAGGCTAAAGCGACAAATCTCGGTTTTGTCTGTCCCTACACGGAAGTCTATCGGAAATTAATGAAGTCGAGTGCTGATCCAAAAGTCCTTTAGAGTCTCCCTTTTTCCTTTACCCTTTTTATATGTTTTATGTTATTATTTGGGGTAGATTAAATAAAATAAATTTATTTGCTTATTACTAGTGCAACTTCTGTCTCCTCGCTTATCTCTTGTAATTGTTTAATTGTATCTTATTAAGTTATCACTTAATATTGCATGTTTAATTATGTAAATTAAAATAAATAATTTGTCCTTAATTGTTATTTATTGTTATCATTTAAATCATGCGTAATTAATTAAACACTAAATAAATTTTTTTTTATCACTTAGTCTCGCAGGGATAGGTAATTAATTAAAATAATAATAATCCTAATTGTTTAATATTTATCTATTATGTGATCATCTAGCAAGCATGACTAAAATAAATAAATAATAACAAGTGACCTTATTTGCTACCTGTAAACCCCCACATATTGCATGAGATACGGCCGGGACCCACCTTTGTGGACCTCGAGGGATGCTTAATACCTTCCCCTCGAGGTAACTTGAACCCTTACCTGATCTCTGGTTCGTTGACCTTAGCTAGACTTAGTTAGGTTAGATAGGTGCCCTAACGCACCTTAATTCGTTAGGTGGCGACTCTTCAATCTCCCGAAACCCAAAAGAGTTGTTAGGTCGTGCACCAGAACCCGTTTTGAGAAAAACGGGGTGCGACACGCCGTCTTGGTCATAATGTTTGCTTCGGCCCCGGAGTCTACCATGGCACGAGCTGGCCGTCCATTAATGGAGATGTCTACATACTGCGTGCTGAAGTCTCCCGACTTCTCGGTCTACTTGGTTATAGCCTCGCATAGTCCAACCATGCCCATCTGCGTCGTGCCCGTATCCTGCCCTTGCTTTTGTGCGTCCTTCTCTTTTCATTCGCGTAGGATGGCATCGAGGTTCTTCATCTCTGGGCACCTGACATAACCATGTGGTCCTCCGCATATGTAGCATCCATCTTCCTTGATGGTTTGCGCCTTCTTCTCCGTGTAGCCCTGGCGTACGAACCGTTTGTTATCCGACTTGTGGGAGTCGTGTTGTTTAGTGGGTGCCTGCTGCTCTTTACCTCGACTACGATCTCCCCCACCTTTGGCATGACTACTCCTTGTATCTTTGCCCTTGGTCGGTCAAGGACTCGACTTGTGTGATGGCCTCGTCTATGGTCTTAACCTGTCGCCGCTCCAACTCCGTCTTGGCCCAATTTTACAGTCCGTCCATGAAGTGGAACAATATGTCGTCGTCTGTGAGGTTAGGAATCTGAAGCGTTAGAGTCGTGAACTCCTTTACGTACGCCCAAATGCTTCTTGTTTGCTTCAGTTCCCTTAACTTGTGCTTAACCTCATATACGACGTTATTAGGGAAAAAGGCTTTTTTGAATTCCTGGTGGAATTGCTCCCACGTGTTGATGGCGCACGTCCCCTTCCCTATCTCGGCCTTCTTGCGCCTCCACCACAGCATGACCATCTCTGAAAGATACAACACGGCAGTGTTGATCTTATTCTCATCGCTCCTCACTTGATTACACTTGAAGTAATTCTCCAAGTGCTACAGAAAGTTCTCCACCTCTTGAGCGTCTCGGACGCCTTTAAATATAGGTGGCTTGGGAGCCTCGACCCTGACCTCCCTATCACGGTCGGGTGGCGCCGATCCTCCAGCTTCTATGCCTTCCTTGAGTGCCTTCATCTCGGCTTTCATGGTTTCAATTGTGTTCAACGCCTCCATGAGCCGGCACTCCAGGGAAGTGATGGCCTTCTTCATCTCAAACTCGGCCCGCCTTACGGATATTTTTTATCTCCTCAAGGGTGAAGTCTTTGAGAGTTTTGAACTTGTTGTCGGCCACGTTCATGTGCCGGCCTAATATCTCCACGGCCTGCCTTACCACTTCAACCCTTGCGACCCATTCTTCTCCAGCAGTGACGTCAATAACCTCCTCACCACATTCATCGTCACGTGGTTCGGTGGTCGAGAGTGGATGAGATGTTAGCGCCTCGCTCGGTGTGAGGTCAAGCAATATTTCCTCATTACTCTTTTGATGTTTCCTTCCCTTGCGACTTTTCTTTCCAACATCCATACGAATGTTGGTGGTGTTAGCGGCGTTCACGTCTCCTTCGGTAGCCATTCCCTTAGTATCAAAACCTCGCACTGATACCACTTTGTCACGGACTTAGAGTATTGGCTAAAGTTTCGTGCGGCACTCGACAACTTACTCACTATTCTTTCAAGATCTTGTAAGCTTAAGTAAGCCTTTAAGATTACGATCGCTAAAAGAATGCAAGGAAAGACTTAGAAAAGAACAAGAGAGCTTTTCTGGAAGAAGACTTTGTATTGCTTTTTGGAAGATTGCTTACAACTTGCTTGGTGTCTTGCAAATGAATGACACCTCTATTTATACTAACATCTAAGGGCCTAAGTGTAAATAATATTTACTTTACAAGTCCCTAAGATATTTACATTTTAGTCCTAACTCTAGAATTCTCTACACACTCTAGAGTTCTCCAAAGCCTTCTTGAAAAGTCTAAAGGATTCTAGAGTTCTCCACAAGCCTCTCCACGACTCTAGAATCATCCGTCCTTATTCGAACACGAAATTCGACTAACTTAGTGGCGGGACGTCACACTAGGCTAGACATATAGTAATACATGTGTCTATAGACTCGTTTACTTATGAATTGTAATTACTTGCTAGATTGGAAATCATCTGAGGCATTGAAGAAAGGAAAAACATTGGTGAATTAGCTGATTGACTACGGTTCTTTGGTGGAGATAGGTTATGGTTAATTTTATCGATAGAGAGACTATTAATAGTGATTTATAGTCATTGAGTAATTATGTGAAATTTTCTATGTACTTGATTTTTGTGGTTTGGATAATTGATGTGGTGTTGGGTCTGTAATCCCAAAACTGTAAAATCCATAATCTCAAACTTGCTCTATCAAAGTGATGCCTTGAATAAAGACGACTTGATGAAATAATGTTAATGAAGTGGATGTCGATGATAAATAATGATGAATTAACTATGTTGTTGAATCGGATGCCATGATCTGACATAATATATTTGGATCGAGTGCCATAAGCCGACACGATATATTTAGATCGGGTTCCACAAGCCGACATGATATATTTGGGTCAGGTGTCATGAGTCGACACAATATTATTGGATCGAGTGTCATATTCCAACACAGTAATATTAAAGGAAAACATATTAAAATAATTGAATAAACTTAATCTCAAAGAACCCAATTCCCAAAAGAGCATGGTGTGGAGGCATGAGTCCTCGTGTGTGTTCCTGATATTGTGGATTAATTATGTACCTGCTTTAGTGCTATTGTCACTTGTTCAAGTTGTTTGTTTCTTGCCACCTTTTAAGTGCTATAGTTGATTTCATGTTATTAGTTTATGCATATTGGTTTCTATTTTGAGTCGGTCGATGATATCTACTCAGTACATGTTCCCTGTATTGACCCTACTTGTATTTTCCTTCGTTTTCCTTTTGTGGAGTGCAACAAGTGTACCGGTAGCTTTGATTTGCCCTCAGCTCTAGCCAGTCTCTTGCACATGAGGTTCCAGGGTGAGATATTTATTCTAGCTTGTGTTGGATTCTCTCGATCATGGCATGATGTCCTTAGTTTTCGGACATAAACTATTTTATTTATTTATTCTGATATCTTTGATACTCTTAGAGTTGGTATTTTAGGATTAGATGCCCTTTATGTGATGACTTTCAGATTTTGAAAGATGATATGTGACAGAATCTAGAGGATTTTTATTTCTTACATTAATGAATTTCATTTTTCCACATTATGGTTGTATTTCGTAAGTTAAACATGTAATATAAGTTGGGGTTTGAATTCATTGGTTCACTCACCTAGAAAGTTAAGTGTAAGTGCTACTCATGACTGGTTTTGAGTCGTCACAAATTTGGCATTAGAGTTATAGGCTCATGATCTCATCATACAAGGATAGTTCTAGTAGAGTATTGCGAAACAGTATAGGGATGCCATTACTTTTCTTCGAGAGGCTACATGACTTTAGGACAACTTCATTCTTTCCTTCTTCTGTGCAATTACTTGAATTTAATTGGTATCTAGGTGATACAAATTAGTATCTGACCTCTTTAACTCTAATTCACATATGATCAGAACTACAAAAACAGAAGTGGCAACACTAACACTAGCAAGAGATGATGCGCCCTTGGAAATAGACATGTTTCCCAGATTCAATATAGGCATGTAATGACTAGTGACCAACATGATCTTCTTAATAAGTTTTTAAAGTTGAAACCCCTATTTTTCATTGGTATCGAATATGAAGATGCTTATGATTTTCTTGCTGATTATCATAAGCTGCTTCAAAGATGAATATAGTGGAGAAGTTTGGTGTTGAGTTCGTGACATACCAATTTTGGGGAGCCACCAAAATGTGGTGGCAGTCTTATTTTGAGTGCCGACTAGTAAAGGCACTACCTATGACTTGGACAATATTTTCTAGCTTCTTTATAGAGAAGTATATACCTCGGACTTTGAGGGATAAGAGGAGGTATGAGTTCCTAAATATAGAGCAATGGAAGATATATGTTGCAATCTATGAGGCTAAATTTTGTGCTTTATCCTGATATGTGACTTAGCTTTTCTTTAGTTCGAAAGAGCGGATTCGCTGCTTTGTGAAGGGATTGATGTTAGATTTGCAGATTCAAGCTTTATAGGTGGTTGCTTTAGCAAAATCTTTTCAGGAAGTGGTTGATTTTGTGATGGAGGTAGAAGGGGTGAAGCAAGATGACTTTGCTAAGCTGTCAACATTCAACAAGTCTCGTAAGGGACGACTAGATAATGAACACCATTACTTTGGAAAATACAATTAGTAAAGTTGTCATAACATATGGTATGCTTAGCGAATGATGAAATTATGTTGCACCAATTGAGGCCAGAATCACTACTACTATTTCATAGATTGAGTTTATATCAAAGAAGATCATGATACGACTATTGCAATAGTGTCGATGCATACTTGTTAGAGCCATGAATTGTGCCACTTTTGTTATCGACCTGATCTAAGAAATAATACAAATCACTTGGGCTAGAGACAGAACGGATTTGATAACGTTTTGCAGCTATTCAATAGGTAGAAATGTGTTGGCTATTTGGGTACGGTCTTCTTGATAGGTATGATGTGTTCTAGTGATGGATCTAGCATACTTTCACGGCGTGGTACTGGTGTTATGTGGAAGCAAATACTTCGATTGTCAATGTGAATACCAACTACTTAAGAATTTACCAGTTTTATGACATTTTCTATTTAATAAGATTCAATATTGCATTCATATTTGAGAAATCAACTAGTTTGTTACTACGGAAGCTTGGGTTAAGCATTGTTTTTCAGGAAGATTTTAGTGGTGGATCTTTGGTATAGTATTAGTGCATTTAGGTTGTGAAGTGTATCTTAAGGATTCTAAATAAGGAATGGTGATTTTATCGTAAGCTCCAAAGGAGTGGATTGATACTGAAATGAAAAGCTTATAGGTAAAGAAAGTCCTAGTGAGTATACATGGGTGAAGGCAATTGAATATTTTAGTTAGAAAGTGTGTATAAAATTAGGTTAATCCTTTGGATTTTATTGGTATAACTGGGTTTAAGGTGTCATGTCGATGAGAAGGTTTGTGGTGATGGCAAGTGCTAATTGGGCATGATGGTAATAAGAGTTCATAATGGATTGTGATTGGGATGCAACTATATAATAAGGATTATTGGTTAAATGAATTTTGTATGGTTATAACGACTTGTGAGTATCTAAGATCGTGGTTTTCTACTATTTGGTGAGTAACGTTGTTGCATGAAAAGTTTTAGGAGATGCTGGGACACCGGTCAAATAGAATTTAAAGGAGCTAGAGTTATAATGAAAAAAATAATTAATGGGATGTAGTGTATCCTTCAGAAAGAGGTGAGAATAAGAATATTTTCTTTGATTGCAAGGGATAAATAAGTATCTTTAGAGGGGTTTAGAATTGGGTTCAGAGATGTGTGGTTTCATCCATTTTGCTTTGGTTATGGTAATAATGTCACATGTTCATCAGATTGGTTAAAAATTATTGGATAAGACTTCAGAAATGAGTGTACAAACGTTCATCTCGAGTACGATGATAACTTATTTTGTGGTTTTGAGTTTGGTAATGAGCACATTTGGATTTTTAGCGAACGATATGGTAAGGTATATGTAGAGGCAGTCAATGATAAGCTAAGATACATGAATTCATAAAAATCTTCAAGGTATGAGCTAATTTTGATAGATAAGGGGATTAAGTTGCACCGTTGGATTCACAATTCAATTTTTTCATTGTAAGTCTACATTCGTGGTGATATTTTTTGTTAAGGTATGAATTTTTAAGGTAAGAAATGATTGATTGCATCGGGTGTTAAACATTTGGAAGGGCTTATGCATGGTTTGGGTTGTAAAGTTTGTTACTATTGATTGTTAAAGTACCTAAGGAAAGGTTTCATAAAGAGTGTTGGTTTATAGTAAGGTAAATGACCTAAGTAGTTATGATGGTTGTTCGTGTTGAGAGTGTGGGCTTTAGTGGAATGATATGAAGAGTTTGTGGAGTCTCATAAATAAAGTATAGGTACGATCGTAATGGGACTAGATCGGTGGATTGTGGGTAGCTAAAAATCAAAGAAATTGAATCAACTGAGTGTAAATAGTTGATATGGTCTCTTTAGAGGAAGTATTTAGTGTTTTTAAATCTTGGTTCCATATATTCTTATGTGACCACCTATTTCGTTCTGTACATATTTTGATTATGATTCACTAGCTATATCCATACGTTTTTTCACTTTTTTGGGTGGATCCCTAGTGATGGATCGAGTGTACCAACCCTGTGATGTCCTCTTGGTTGGGTAGGATGTTTGGTTACCTCATAGGACATATTTGGTGTTGTCTTGGAGTTGAAGTATTCCAGTGTTTCTACATGTACCACTTTGCTTATGAGAATTTATAAAATAGTTACCACGGATATTTACAGTTATCCGACATTCTTAATATTCATCTAGTCATCGAGGTCATATTTCGATTATGTGTGGTCAAATATGGGGACCGTTGGGTCTAGTTCTACCTTTCTTAAGGGTTATATACTACTAATCTAGCATTTCGACAGTGTTGTTGGAGTTTTTGTATGCTTGGGTGTATCACTCGATGGGTGGTTGCTTGATCATTTCCTTCTTTAGGTTGATAAGTTTGATTCTCTGTTGATGAGTACCTGATGTCTAAAGATCAAATTTTTAACACCTCGAATTCGAGAAGGTTAGAAAAGGAGTCAAAGGGGAAACTCACAAGACAAAACTGAACCATGGGCCCCTCCATGGTGCCCCACACGGGCCACACTACAACATTTTAGGCGTACAGACACACTAAATCTGGACAACGCTTGTAAAGTGTTGCCTAATATATTTTTGACTACACTTTTAAAGCGTAGCCTAAGTTTTTGACTTTTGGCTTCGATAATATTGACAACACTTATAAAGCGTACTCTTCAATGATATAGGCTGCACTTTATAAGCGTTGTTACATTATGCTAAAATTGGCAGCAAGTATTTATATATATGGCCACACTTTTAAAATATGCTATTTATATAATTGTAAAAACAACACATTACAAGTGTAACCTTAAACTTTTCACTAAAATAATATATTCCCTTCACATTTTCAAGAGCCGCTAACATTTTTTATTTGAGAAAGAAAAGTCATAAAACATAAAATGCCAAGGTCCAAATCTGAAATTTTTTGAAGAAAGAAGCTCAGCTCATCTCATTGAAGAAATCCCCAATTTTATGAAGAAAGAACGCTCAGCTCAGCTCATTGAAGCTCCAAATTTGATAATTTTCACAAAGCAAAACTACAATTTTTTGTCAGGTATTCCTTCATCGATGCATACTCTACAAATTTTTGTCAAAGAAAATTGAAGAATGATTTCAAAATTTTGTTGTTCATCTCAGACATTCAAAAATCCCTGATGATTATTTTTATTTTTTCTTCAAAATCACCGCCCAGGAAACACTAATTCTAACCTAAACCCTAACAAAATTGACCTAAAAACCCTAACAATTTCAACAGAGCAACCAATTCGCGTCTCCTTTCCGTGGATATCGATATGCCCGACCCGAATTCCTCGACCGGGAATGCTGCCGGCCGTCCCTCTTCTTCGAATGCCTAAACGCCGATCAAAATTGACGGATGGGAGGAGGATGTTGTTCTGTCCCGATCCAAGCATTTGCATCGAGTGGAAGTTTTCAAAAGGAGGAATCGTATACATAGAGATTGTTACTGGTCGTTAATGGAGGAACTAAGCATAGAGAGTATTGCTGGAAGTTTGGAATGAGTGCTTTTCAGGAAGATGAGGATAAAAGTAAAAAGGATGGTACTCTAGGAACATGAGAGAACAACGGGAATGCAGTTATCAGTACCACGTGTGGGGTTCATGACTGTAAGTCGAAGGCAATGGCGCTTACGAGGTTCTATCATATTCATATATTGTCAAATTCCAAGCAGAAGCTGTAAAAGGCTTGCAGTTTTGCCATCAAAAGGTATTTTTCTTTTCTTCACATTTCATACATTTATGTCTTAATATTTTGTACAGTTCTAAGCTTTATGAAGAAATATAACTTTTCGTATGTCTGTGACTCTCAATTCGATATGATTATCCTGCCTTAGAATATCCAGCACTACATGTTTTACCCTTGCAGATTATCCTGATTCCTGAGTATAGTTACTATGCCAAATCTGCAAACAGTGGAAAATGTAGTATCTTGTGTGGGTATGCACGCGTGAACTATCTTGCTTGGAGTGCCATTTGTGTCTCAAAGATGCATCCTTTCGAATTGTTTCTGAAGCAGAATGTATATGCCTGCGCCAAATTTGCTTTATTGTTTGGTATAAAGCTGGTTATTTTGCTAACGTATAACAAAAAGATCTCATCTTGTTACCTCAAAAGGAACTTTGCCAATTAGCTTCAAGTTCTTGTTGTTCTTTTTTCTTTTTCCTATTTTGTTAAGGTTCTTTAGTTTTTCTAGAGTCTTTTGCGAGGATTCCTTATACAGTTTACCCTTGTGCAATGATTGCTCTTGCACCTAGCAAGCAGAACATATGTGTGTCTGAGAGAGTATGGTTCTGGAAGGCTGTAAGCTAAAGTAAAAGCAGTATAAGTAGTTGGATTCACTTATGTTCTGATTGCCTTTACGAGTAAGATTAGGTCGTATGGTGTGTGTATATCATTTTAATGTTTTATGATCATTGGACTTCACTTCCTCAGCAACTACGTTTTGTTTTGATTGTACCCTGCAACTGTTAACTTTCTAACCTCATGGTATAGTGCATGTGCGATCTAGTTCTGATTCCCAGTTTATCTTTTTAATGTTTTATGATCACTGAACTATGCTTTGTTGTTTTTCAGGTTTGGTTATTGTTTGGTTGAGATCATATGCATGATATCATTTTACATCTCTTTCAATGTGAATATTTATAGAGATCTCCATGAGCCTGCTCTCCTAATTGGTGTACCTGTTTATGGATCTTGGTTTCTTGAATTTGTGCCTTCACAAAACAGGGGAATGTGGAAGATTATATGTACAGGTTTTTGGACAATTAGAACAATACTTGAGGCTTTATTAGCACTGGTACATTATATATCATTTGTAGTTATCTTCTACGTGTCTTTTGGATTAGTTTTTCTTTGATGTTTCCTCACTTATTGATCTTCTATTATATCGTGCCTTCAATTAATATCATCTGCATATAGAAAAACAGAAACAGTTGGAAAAAATCGGAACTCTTAGTTCTTCTTATGCAAGCATGTACTACTGCACAATTTACTTCTGATTCTTCGTGCTGCAAGCAATTTTCTTTGTTCTAAGCTTGAGGACTGTACAATGCAGACAAAATAGTAATTGTTGTTAGTTGTCACCAAAATTCTGCCGTAATCTCATGTATTCCTATTGGTTGTTATGTTGCAGATGGTTATGCCAAGATTGGGTTGGAGGTGGCTACTTGCTTAATCATCCATACCATCATTTGTAGGACTTTTGCTATTTGTATTTACAGTAGAATCTCCTAAATATCTGTGTGCCATGGGTCGAACAAGCGATGCCTGTGATATTTTGAAGAAAATAGTTGTGGTGAATAAGACTCGACTTCCTCCTGGAAAGCTTGTTTCTTCCCAACTGACTCGGGAATTGCTTTCTCCTGGAAAAAACAAAATCTCAAGTGTTAAAACAAGCTTCTCATCCTTACTGGTGCTTTTGTCCCCCGTATTGGTGGTTTATATAGGAACTAGTTCCTCATATTACGCCTTTATATTACTGACCTCTCTATTTAGCAGTGAACAATGCCAACACTCGTCAATTGCTTTGCACACGAATGATGATCAGAGCCTTTATACAAATGTGCTTATCAATATTCTTGCAGGTAAACCAAATTTCCTTTACTTTAGTGATATTCATCTCAGCTAATTAGAGTAAATGATTGTCTTTCATGTGCTTAGCATTGATCCGATAACAAGTTATAAAATCTAGATTATCCTATTTGGTTTCTAGAGATCCCTGGGTTTCTTTTATCAGCTATAATGGTGGAGAAAGTTGTTATCTTCCTTTGTCTACATTTCGACTGTCTTTCATTCTCATCTTTTAATCATAAAGGGGTTTATTTCTTGTTTGTGGAGGTTGTTAATGATCTGTGGTGATAAGTTAATTTCTTGATGGTGGAGTTGACCATGCAATGCACTACCTAAAATAAACATATGTATTCACCCAATACCAAATCATAGTCTATGAGTTGGAGCTCTAAGTTTGTTTGAAACTTTGCAGATAGTTGAAACTGGAAGCTTATTGAAACCAATCCTTTCAGCTGATGGAGTTCCAGGTAAGATAATTTTGTTCATTTAATAACTTATAAACACTACCAGTTGGCGTAATGAAAAATTACTCTAATTTTGAGTTTGTCTGAGGTATAATGTAACTGTTTTATATATTTTAAGCATCCTGTTGAGCAACATACAGGTCACAGGATAAAAAAAAAAGCAAAGAGAAAAGAATTAAAAAAGGGAAAACATGTTTGGTCATGGCTCGAGTATCCAATGCTCTTGATTTCTATGATTTTTCTTCTTCGAAGATTATCATTCAGGGTTAACTTTGAGAGAAGAAACATATTTGAACTGAATGCTTGTAGCAAGTCGTTGATTCTTGTGTCTTATTAGTGTAAAATTTGTTCCCTCTTATATGTGATATTCAGATCTGAAGGTCAACTCTTGACCAGTTTTTGAACAAAATTCAACACAGTTAGTTAGGATTGTGAATATAGTTTAGACTTTTAGTGACTTAGCAATGTTATGAAAATCTCAAATTGGTGACAGTTATCCTGAAAAAGATCATGCCATTTTACAATGCAATAACAGCTACCAAAAATAATTTCATTTCAGGATAATGTACTAATAGCTGAGTATTAGCATTAATATATGTTGACAGAAGTTACGGGTTTCATTGTCAAGTTCTAGTGTTATATATGGCAGTACCAATACCAAATGGGTGATCTTGACCTTAATTGGAATGTATAATGTAAGTTTAGAGAATCATTCTTCATTTTTAAACTCTCGTCTTTAATATTGTAAAACCAACACGAAAAATGGTTAATCTTGACCTCAATAGATAGTTATGTATATAAAATGAGATCAGTTCCATGTCTGGTGCTGAAGAATAATTTTTTTATCAATGTCTCCCTGTGTCCTTAAAAATTTTCTTTCTCCATATTTGAAGTTGTGGTTTTCATTTGTGGTAATGTGCAGTATGTGTTCATGGCACTTACAAGAAGAAGTTGTCCAAACTGTGGTGACGGGTACACAATTTCTCTTTGAATATTCTAGTACATCACATGTCTTCTTACTAGATCTCAATGTCTTATAGATAGCAACTTCAAATTATTTCCTGATATCATCTTTGTTATCTGTTTTCTTCTTTTTCTGTCACTAGGAAAGGAGCAAGATTGACATATGATACTAGTACAAATCTGGCATTTTTTCATTCATTTACTGTAGCAAACTATGTTGCTGTTCAGCAGCTTAGGTGAGACATGTTGTTTCTTAAGCTACCTACACTATAGCAATCTAACCTATAGTCATGAATTTCTTTCAGACTCCATCTGAGAATTGGTCTGATGTTGTTGTTGTCATGTGAGAACTGATTTATTGATTTAGAGATATGGTGGCATCTGAAATGACGGAAAACATCAAATAGTCCATTTATGCCTAAGCGAAAAGTTTTAGTCAATTAGCTTTTGATTTGGTATTTGTATTAAATAAGCATGTGGCAAGCTGTTGATAAAAGTGTGCATTGATGTGTTTGCCCTGTTACTTTATTGTTATTGATTGGTTTGGCTGTATTTGAAAGTTCATCTTCATGAACAAAGGCTAATCTATTTCTTTTATTTTCATGTGACCATGGTGAGTTATTTGAACTCCATTACCTTCCTCTTTTCATTCCGAGTTGGTCACAGAGGCATGATACTCATAGAGTTGCCCAAATATCTTTCACCATTCAAGCATATCCTGTCAGTGACTAATCCACACAAAACTAGAAATTCCTAAAATTTGTGTATGTATTCTACTTTGACTGGATATGAAGTTGCCCAAATGTAGTTTGTTAGTGATCATTTAAATGTTTAGTTCTTTTCTCTCAGATTGATTATTCATATATTTCCTAAAGAGTCTTGGATTACATGTAGAAATAGGATTTTATAGTTTTTGTAACAACATTTGATTGGAAAATGGATTTTGTTGTAGTTACTTACTGGACATATTATTAACATATGAAACACATGTTTTAATAGCAATTAAGTGTCCTCTTTTTCATGACAGTACCACTACATTGGGAAGGAGCTGGGAAGTATTGTTAAAAATGACTAGTGTTGAGCATATTAAATACATGATTTATTTCACTTAACTTATAATTTTATTTTGAATGTGCAGGAAAATGCCAGTAATTGAATTTGAATAGTGGCCAGAAGTAAACTCGATCTATTGTATTGAATGATGAAGAGTTTTTGTACTATTGTCGTATTTGTTTGAATACATTTGGTTTTATGGAATTTATTGATAGTAGAGATCTTTAAGCAATCACTTTCTAAGTATTGGTTGTACAAGACATGTTTCTCGAAGTTTATTTGAAATATATAGCTTCGATTTATTTATTAGCTAATTTTGTGGTTTAGATCACTTATATATTTAATTATGTGATTATTGAATATATGCAAATAAAAATTTTTATTCTTAAAAATGAAAAATTGTGGCTACAAAAATTCTACACAACATTGCTACACTTCTAAAGTGTTGCTATAGGGACGTCCAATGTGTGGCTTACTGATAACAAATTTTATCTTGTACATAAGAAAAGTTACACTTTGTAAGTGTTGTTCTAGATGAGATATAAAAGGCAATACTTTTTAAGTGTGATCAATAACAAAGCAAAGATCACGCTTGTAAGTGTAGTATAATCAAACAAAAGGTCTTGCTAATGAATTACTATAAAGCGTGCCTTTTAAACCTCTTTGGCCACGGTTTTTAAGTGTAGCTGCTATGGCGACATTTCAAAAGTGTGGCCTAATGTCAAAGGTTATGCTTCTTTGGCCACCCCCTAAAAAGTGTTCTTAAAGTTCAAAAGTGTAGCCTTTTATCAAAGGCCACACTTTTTACTAGTTTACGCTACACTTTACTGGGGTGGTCGTAGGCCTAAAATGTTGTAGTGCCATGATAGGAACCACGATCCTTTTAAGGGCTCGTGGTAAGTTTCCTCCAGACCTGCCTCACAGGGATCCCTCCCATGCAGACCTTGACAACCCATGGAGAGGGAGACGACTCGTGAAAGAGGCCGTGGGAGCTTGGAAGTGGTTGTGTAACACCTCAGAATCTAATAGGCTAAGCAAGGGACCAAGTAAGAGGTCACAAGCCAAATACTGAGCTTAGGCACCCTTCACGAAGGCCTAGACTAGTCATGAAGGGCACCACGAAGCATGGTGTGGCTTGTGAAGGTCTCATAGTGTTAAGCCAATGAGGGCTCCCCTCCCACGAGCAGCTAGACGGCTCATGAGCACCTAGACGGCTCATGGTAAGGACCACGATGCATAGTGATGCCCGTAAAGAGGGAGGCATTAGCCACTATGAGGCTGACCCTCCATACGAGCCACTAGATGGCTCGTGGAGTGGGTCGTGAGGTGAGAGGAATTTTGGGGTAAGTTTTCCAAGCCACTGGTCAAGGACCACGGCTGCCACTACGTCCCGTGAAGTTCTTGACGGCTCGTGTGAGCCTCTATCGGGAGGTTCGCATCAGCTGTAAATCAAGTGCAGTTGGGTCTTTTACTAATTATTTTATCTTGATACTCTGTTGTTTTTTCCTTACCTAGAACCCCTATGTAAGTGATTTTAACCCCAAAAGTTACCTATTCAAGTCATTCTCTTAAATTTACAAAAGAAGATCAAGTTCTTCCTCTCCAAACTATTTCTCTCTAGAAACTTGAAGAAGAAAGGTTCAACCTAGGGTTTCAAGACAAGTCTCCAATTCCTACATTGAAGGCAATATTTTGGCATTGAGGTATGTAGTTTTCATCCATTGATTCCTTCCATTCATGGAGTTCCCAAATTCTCCTATTTTAAAAGTTAGAAATCCCCAATTGAGTTAGGGTTTTTCTTCTATATTATGGGTTCTCTTGATTATTAATTTAATTGATGGAATTATGATCTATGCATGAATAGATGGTTTTATAATGATTCCCCAAAAACCCATGTAATTCCCATATTTTCCAAATTATGATGATATGATGTGGATTTTGGATCATGAATGAAGAGTTTATGAAATTAAGTATGTTCTTATGAAATTCATGTAAATGTTTTAAGAAAGATTTGAGCATAGATCATAAAACAATCATAAAACATGTTCTTGCATTGACCTATTTGATTGTCTTAAGCATGAATTGATATAATTACTTGATTTTATGATGAATTTCCATAAAACCATGGCTAACCCATGTTTTCTAGATATTAATGAATGAAAGTGGGTTTTTGAACTATGAAAGGTGAACTACGGAATTATGCATGTTCTTATGAAATTGAAGTAAATGTTTTAAGTGTGATTTGAGAGTGAAGTATCAATGTTGTTGTTATTGTTGTTGTTGTTGTTGTTGTGTTGTTGAAAGGATTTCTCATATACAAATGAAAGTCTTATTGTGAAAGGTTTTCTCACATAATAGAGTTCTTAGGGTTGAAAGGTCTTCTCACCTAAAATGAACCAATGTTAAGGAGCTATTCTAATGATTAGGCAAGAGGCAATCACCTATGCTCTCTAATTGAAAGACAAGAGGTGATTACCCTTGTTCCTTTAAGAGCTAAGATGAATATGATGAAGAACTATTATGTGGAAGTTAAGCTTAGTACCGAGTGTACCACTTGCGATTACCTGTGTCCGATAAACTATGTGTCAATATAGGATTGTCTAGATAGACATTAGCTAGTGGATCCACATAACCTGGAAGTTCATGGTCTTTATCTTGGCAAGTAAGACAACTCTTTTCGGTGTGGGAGACACTGGATTCCATGTTAATAGCTCACATGGTATTATATGTCGGTTAAGGATATTTCCCACAAGCAAGCTAAGATGAACTAAGGCTACTTCAAGAAGCATCGTACGTACGTTTTAAGATGATGCTCACTTGCATTGATCATGTTTTATGACTTATGTTTTCTAACTCTTTATCTTATGTTTTAGCTTGATCATTGCATGCTCATAGGAATGTCCCTTTTTAGCATGACTTTATATGTTTTTTATGCATGGTCGTCATACTTAGTACATTTTTATACTAACACATACTCTTTCCTACATTTCCCAAATGTAGGGTCAGACAGTCAGGGTTCCCAATTTCTCAGCTAGAGTTCTTTGAGGAGATTTCAAGCATTCGTGAGTCTTCATGGTTCGAGGACCGGATATTTATTGTTTTCAGTCTTTCCTTACTTTCAGTTTTGAAACACGATGTACAGACTTCGCCTAGATTCATTCTTATATACTAGATGACTTTGAGACGATGTTTAGATTTCATTTTTTCTCTATAAAACTTTTCTATGATTGAAACTATCTTTTTAATCTCTTTATTCTATTATCTTGTATGATGAAAGCTAAGTAGCTTTGTATGGGGCCTCTTGGGGTCTTATACGCCATGTTACGCATAGGATCTACCTTAAGTCTCATAAGCTATGTTGAGTAGAGTCTTGTTCATAAGTGGGAAGCGCGCCACATTTATGAATGAGAGGCTAAAAGATGTTTAGGAAACTCTACATCTTTCATTACTTTAAAGTCGTGCTATAGAGTTTAACTCTATAAGGTCTCTCTCCTAATCATTATCCGATGCTTTACAAGATATGGCTACTCGAAGAGAATATTCTAGAAGGAATACAGGAGAGAATGTGGAACAAGAAGCTCCTCCCAAGCTCCTCAAGTTCCGATCGATCCTTTGGCCAAACAAGTGACTAATGCTTAGTTTAGGACTGTCTTACAAGTATTGGCCCAACACAATAGTGAGGTTCTGGTCCTCGTGAACCCAAATGTTGGTACGATGACATCTAGAGTGAGGGATTTCACTAGAATGAATACTCTAGAATTTTATGGTTCTAAGGTTTAGGAAGACCCTTAAGAGTTCATTAATGAGGTTTACAAGGTGTTGATGATCATGGGAGTGATGCTAGTGGAAAAGGCGGAATTAGTCATTTATCAACTTAAGGGTGTTGCTCAAATATGGTTCAACCAATGGAAAGAAAGGAGAATGGAAGATACAGGTCCTCTTGATTGAGAAAATTTTAAAGTTGCTTTCTTTGCTAGGTTTTTTCTCCTTGAGATGAGGGAGGTAAAGGTGCTTGAGTTCATCAACCTTCGTCAAAGAAATATGAGTGTGAAGGAATATTCTATGAATTCACACAATTGTCTAGGTATGGTCCTACTATGATTGTCGACCCTAGGTCAAGGATGAATAAGTTGCTTCGGGTGTGTCTGAGATAATGATTGTCGACCGTACCGTTATGGTGATCAATGACATGGACATTTCTCGTCTTATGGTGCATGCCCAACAAATCGAAGAGGAACTTCTCACACTTGAAGACTGGTTGACATGGTTGTCCTAAGCTCCAACAAAGGTTTTCCAACCAAGGTTCCTCTAATGCTCCTTCTAAGTTCAACAAAGATAGGGTATCTAACCCTAAGCCTTAAGGAGGAAATAGTGGTAGATCTTCATTGCCTACTTATGCTAAGTGTGGAAGGAAGCATGAGGGTAGATGTCCTACGGTTCCAATGCTTGCTTTGGTTGTGGTAAGATGGACCATAAAATAAGGGATTATCCCTCAGTGTCTAAGAATAAGGGAGATAGTCGTCGATTGGCTCAACCTAATCCTTCATCTGGTTCTAGTGAAAGTCAGAAGCAAAACATATTTTATGCACTTCAGAATCGTGGTGAATAAGAGGGTTTTCCTGATGTGGTTACCGGTATGTTGAAAGTCTTCCAACTTGATGTTTATGCTTTACTTGACCCCGATGCTACCTTGTCTTTTGTGACGCCATATGTGGCTATGATGTTTGATATTCTTCTGGATGTGTTGTTAGATCCTTTTTTTTTTTGTCTCTACTCATGTTGATGATTATATTTTGGATAAGAGGGTCTATAGGAAGTGTCATGTCTCCTTGCCCCATAGAGTCACTCTCGTTGACCTTGTAGAGCTTGACAAGCTAGATTTTGATGTTATGCTTAGTATGGATTGGTTGCATGCATGTTATGCTTCTATTGATTGTAGAACCTGTGTAGTCAAATTTCAGTTTCCAAATGAACACATCCTAGAGTGGAAAGGGGGAAATTCGTCAGTTTGTTTCTTGTCTTAAAGTTAGAAAGATGATTTAGAAGGGTTGCATTTGCCGTCTAGTTAGGGTGAGGGTGAGGAATATAGAGCCTTACTCTTGAGTCGGTCCCCATTGTTAATGAGTTTTTGAAAGTGTTTCCAGATGAATTGATTGGAATTCTTCCTGAAGGAAAATAGACTTTGGTATTGACCTTCTCCTAGATACGCAACCTATCTCTATTCCCCATTATCGTATGGCCCCGACAGAACTTAAAGAATTAAAGGAACAATTAAAAGATTTTTTGGATAAGGGTTTTATCCCACCAACTATTTCTCCGTCGGGTGCTCCAATTTTGTTTGTTAGAAAGAAAGATGGTTCTCTCCGTATGTGTATTGACTACCGACAATTAAATAAGGTAACTGTAAAGAATAAGTATCCTCTCCGAAGAATAGATGACTTATTTAATCAACTTCAAGGAGCAAGTTATTTCTCTAAGATTGACCTCTGGTCGGGTTATCATCAATTGAGGGTGAAGGATGACATTCCGAAGATGACCTTTTAAACTCGATAGTCATTATGAGTTTATAGTATTGTCATTTGGTTTGACTAATGCTCCAGCGGCGTTTATGAATTTGATGAATAGGGTGTTTAGACGATACCTTGACATGTTTGTGATTGTGTTCATTGATGATATATTGGTCTATTCGAGGAATGAAAACGAGCATATCGATCATTTGAGGGTTGTGTTACAAGTCCTCAAGGACCAACAACTCTTTGCAAAGTTTAGTAAATGTGAGTTTTGGTTAAGGTTCGTGGCTTTTCTTGGAGGCTGGAAACATTAAGGGGTCGTTTGGTAGAAAGATGCATAATGCAGGAATTACTAATTTATTATTATTTTATGGGGTTAGTATTTGAAAGATTGGAGGCTAGAAACATGAAGGGGTCGTTTGGTAGAAAGATGCATAATGCAGGAATTACTAATGCATGGATTAGTAATGCAGGGATTACTAATGTAGGGTTTAGTAATACATGTATTAGTTTTTATCAAGTGTTTGGTTCATTGTTTCCCATTTAATCTTATGTTTGGCTTAAAACTCTAGAAAAAAGTTTCTTTCCTATTATACCCTTGAGTTATTATGAGATTCTATATTTCATTTAACTTGTCAAGTTAAATACTAATATATATATATATATATATATATATATATATATATATATATATATATATATATATATATAACAATTATTATTAATTTTGAGGTGTTATATGTCACTATAGAGATCCTTGATAGAAGGGTATATTTTAAATTTTTTGTTGGTCAAAATAAAACTTATCATAGATTTAAGGCTATTTAAATTGTTCAAATACACAAAGCTTATTTATTTTTTTAAAAAAAGTTCAAGTGGTCAATCGACGAACTACATTAAAAAAAAAATAAAAAAAAATCAACCCAATAACAAATCAAACATGGAGAAAAAAAATATTAATTTGCGAAATCATCAAATTACATGGAAAGAAGTTGGAGAATTTAAAAGAATATTTATAAATATTCTCATATAAATAGAAAAGAACATTAACTTACAAAAAAAAAAAATAGGAAAATAGATTTGGGGAAAGCAAGGATTGTTAAATCTTGGATTATGTATCCCTCCCTTTTCTAGGGATAAAATAAGACTTTGTATGAAGTATAACTAATCCATGGATTAGGTTAAATAAAGTAACCAAACAATGTTTTTGTTGGACTAAATTTTAATCATGGATTATTTTGATTAATACCTCCTACCAAACGGGTCCTAAGAGTTTTAACAAGGTTGTCGCCACTGGTTCGTAACCAGTTGGCTACCCTTTTAGTTAGTATTATTTTATTATTATATTATAAAATAAATTATGATATATTGAGATAGGTAATTAAATGTTAAATGTATTATATTTTAGGCTTAAGTCATGGCGACTCCTTAAAGTTGTCTGCGTATTTCACTTAGACACCTCAATTAGAACTATTACCTGTTGAACACCTAAATTGTTCAAAAATATACCTATTAAACACAAAATATTAATGTGGCAAAATAAGTCTTTCACTTCTGTTAAGAGCGTAAAAAACTCTAAAATAATGTTTTATTTTTATTTTTTCCAAAAAGCCTTATACTTTTTCTTTTTTACTGACTCTTGACATTTAAATAACTTAATTTTTTTAAAAAAACATATTTAAAAATAATACTAAAAAAGAAAAAGCTCCCCCACCCCCTTTAAGTCGTCTTCCTCACCAGAGCAACAGCATGATCTCCATTTAAAAAAAAAAAAAAAAAATTCAATATTTATTAAAAAATAAAAACTGAATCAACTCGTTGAATTTGCAGGAAAAAAGAAGAAAGAAGATTTTTGAACATCAGGCTGAAAAAGTTAGCCGACGTCCATCTCCATTTTCGCTCACCTTCAAATAAATATCACCACTCAAATTAAAATGTAAACCCACTAAACTTTTCAAAATAATATCAGATGATTTAATAAAATTAATTTAGGTCCTCTCGATTTTTCTTTGCTATCAATTTCAAGACGATTAACCATTAGCAAACTCTCTTTTTTCATCACTCTTGTATCAACCTCTTTGAATATATTTCTCTATTACGTATTAGGAATAAAAATAAGATTTAGATCTTTTCGATTTTTATTTGCAGTCAATTTCGAGATGAGTAACCATTGACAAACTCTCTTTCTTTATCACTCTTGCATCGGTTTCTTTGATCTTTCTCTTTCACGTATTAGGAATAAAAAATAATTCTGCAAAAAAATTGCAAATTAATTGGATTTTGTTGTTTGAGAAAGGAAATCTCAATGGGAAGAAAATGAAAAAGAAAGGGGGCTGGGTAGGGTTGGGCCGAATAAAATGAGGTGTTATTTTCAATTATTTTTTTTTTCATAAAATATAGATAGAAAATTTATTTGAAATAATTTTCATTATTTTTAACATAATTTTTTTTTTTTTTGTAATTGTTGGGCCCAACCACATGTCATCTTTTAATTAGTCATTTTGCCACATCACAACCAGTGTATCACACACACATTACTTTTTTTTTTTTTTTTTACTTTTTATAGAAAAAATGTTTAATAGGAGCAAGTTTTGAATAGATAAAAGTGTTCAATAGGTATTTGTTTCAGTTGAGGTGTCTAAGTGAATTATGCGGACAACTTTAAGGGGTCGTAGATGACTTAAGCCTATATTTTATGAATTCCATTAGAGTTATGTTATTTGGAGAATTAAGACTTAATCCTAGATTGGAAATTTATTAAATATGAGACTTGATATTAGTTGATATCAAGATTTAGGAAATTGATTATAGATTTGAGTGATTTTTTGGGTCTAGGCTAGACATATAGTACTATGGGTGTCTAGAGACTCGTTTACTTATGAATTGTGCATACTTGATAGATTGGAAATCATCTGAGGAAGTGAAGAAAGGAAAAGGATTGGTGAATTAGTTGCTTGACTTCGGTTCTTCGGTGGAGGTAGATTATTGTTTATTCTATGTGATAGAGAGACTCTTACTAGTGATTGATTGTCATTGAGTAATTATGTGAAATCTTCTATGTATTTAATTATTGTGGTTTGGATAATTCATATGTTGTTGTGGTTGGTCTATAATACCAAGACCGCAAAATCCATAATCCCAAACTTGCTCTATCAAAGTGATTTCTTGAATAAAGAAGGCTTGATGAAATAATGTTAATGAAGTGAAAAATGATTAATTAACTATATTGTTGGATCGGGTGCCACGAGCCGACACGATATATTTTGATCTGGTGCCACGAGCCGGCACGATATATTTGATTTGGATGCGATGAGTCGTCACGATATATTTGGATCGGGTGCCACGAGCCGATACGATATTATTGAATCCAGTGTCACGTTCTGGCATGGTAACGTTAAAGGAAAACATATTAAAATAACTTAATGAACTCAATCTCAATGAACCTGATTCCAAAAAGAGTGTGGTTTGGAGGCATGAGTCCTTATGTGTGTTCCTAATATTGTGGATTGATTATGTACTTGTTTCAGTGTTGTTGTCACTTGTTCATGTTGTTTGTTGATTGCCACCTACTAAGTGTTATATTTGATTTCATCTTATTACTTAATGCATATTGGTTTCAATTTTGAGTTGACCGATGATATCTACTCAGTACATCTTCGTTTTTCTTTTTTGGAGTGTAGCGAGTGTACCTGCAACTTTGATTCACCCTCAGCTCTAGCCAGTCTCCTACACATCAGGTTCCAGGGTGATATATTCATTCTAGCCCATGTTGGATTCTCTCAACCATGGGTAACATGAAATCAAGAAACTAAGACTAAACCTTCTTTGGATTCAACTTCAATTTGTCAAATTCAAATTCTAAATTATAAAACCCCAAAAGATACAAAAGTTTTCTTCAAAGGTAAAGTGTTCCTAGACTCTCTCAAAGAACTTTTTCAACTCTCTCAAAATGGAACTCTTTAGAATTGTATCCTTTGGGCTATTTATACTTTTCCAAAATTTAGCTAAAAAAATCCACTTTCAACTGCTTCGACGACATTAGTCAGGATCGCCAAATCGGCTCGGTGAATCACCCTATGCTCCTCAGCTCGCCTTGTGATGCTCTAGGTTTCAAGTGTTTGAACCTCAATCGGCAAATGCGATTGAGTCAGCCTTTCACATACGGTGAATCACTGAATATCACTTAGATTCACCTTTCGAGCATTAAATCTTTGCACTGCACACAATCGCTTTGGGCGATAGGCCTCAGGACCTCCGTTCTTATTCGGCGCATCACTGTCTCTACTGGAGTCCGCTGATCTTTTGTGTAAGACACAAGTGCTATGCACTATCAAATTGGGTGAGGTCATGCTCAATTGGCGATCCGCTCTTCATGGTAGGCTATCAACAATGTTTACTTTGCACTTCTTTTTGTATTTTTGGATATTCTTTCAACCAACAGTCTTTGCCTTGTCCAATTGCCTTCATAGTTACAATACATCAACATTCTATAAGAATAGAACAAACTTACATCAACATTCTATAAGAATAGAACAAACTTAGGCTTTAAGGATACTTACTATTGAGCTAAATGGACCTTAAATGAGTGCAAATTTGCCACTCATCACAACTCAACAGCTAAAATCAATTTCAAGATCAATATCATGTTCATTAATGAGAAAACCAAGACAAAGTAAAGAAATCCCCAATGCTTAAAAATTTATTCAACACTCCAAACTAAAACTTGTACCTTCTCTATTTGAAATCATTATATAAGCATGATAGAACATTCAAATTCATTGACAAGGGATTCTCGAGATGAAAAGGATTCCAAAAGAAAACATAGTGAATTAACATATGACCGAACTAATCAAAATAAGTTGACCATATGACCGTTAGTTATTCATAGCTTCTCAAATCCAATGATATCGTAAACTTGACAGATTTTCAAAGCAAAGATAGCTAAATAATTGTATCCAAAATCAAACTAATCTTTAATGCAAAGGATTGAAAAATATAGTTAAAGAGACTACTAGATGAAGCTTTACGAGAAGAAGAGCAAAGAACATTCAATACTAGATAACACATCTCATATAATCAATTTAAGACACAAAATGGAGAGGGATTGCTAAACACATTCGCATTAAAATCAAAACAACATCTATTTTGAGGAGCTAAGAAACCTTGATATAATTCACAGGATGTGTAGAAATTAAAAAGAGAATTAACCACCCGAACTTTAGAAAAAATCTAATGTACAAAATTAGAATTAAGACCAACAAGGAGTTTCTTATCCAGTTCTGATATAATTAAGAAAACTAAAATGCTTAAGAGCAAAATGCGGAGATTAAAGAAATTGTTAAGATCGAAATAAAGTATTTAGACTTTAGTTTTAAGTCTAATTAACTAACTCACAGATTCAAGTTTCAAATCAGCAAATCAAGTTACATATCATTGTAAGACTATACTCTGCCAAAACATAAACAAGTAAGACTAACTCTAAATTACTGTGAGTCGTGTATCATAGAATTGCTAGGTTGAGCTGATTTCTTTGCAAGTTGTAGTTTGAGGAGGTTTGGTTGGAGTGTAAGGGGTATTTGATTTCTAGCTTAGATGTTTTGTTTTTTAGGTTGCTTGCTGGGTACCGTGTTATTGGTAGTCACTTCTTGCTTCTACACTTGTGTAGGTTCCGAGCCCGAGCCCGGGCGCATGCGATCTCTTTCTCCTTCTTTTGATTTCGAGGCTTGTAGAGGGATTGAAGAGGTAGTTGTTTGTCACTTCGGCAGGCCCTCACTTTCCTTTTCTTTAAGATTTGTTATATTTGAGAAACAAAGACTGAGACTTGTACTTATTTCTTAATTTCGCACTGTATGTACTCGTACACGTGACATGGGAGTTTTAATATAATGAATAAGTTTTCCGCTTTTGTCTTGTTCTTGCTTTATTGTTTTTCGCATTTCTTTCATTTTCGTTAGATTGAGGCTGACTTGTCTTGGTGGGAATAGACAAGTGTCATCACGTCCATTTTTGGGTTGTGACACAAATATAACTATAACTATGGAGCACAATTATCGAAACTATAGTTATAGAGCCTTATTATGTCTATTTTTTTTGTTATTTTTAAAATTTTCTTTATAAAGAATCCCTCAATCTCTAATCCTTAAAGATGAATAAGAAATGTTCACTACTTCAATTCTTTTTATTGTTTTATATAGTTTCATACTAGGAGTCTCACACTAATAATGTGATATAATTTTATAATAACATATCAAGGCAACAAGTGATGTAATCAAAGAAAGTAGTGGAGGAGAGATATTTTATTTCTCTTAAAATTGATGTAAAAATAAACTAAATTGAGTTTCTATTTATTGAAGAACAAAAATTGTTAAGCTTATCTAGGTGCAAATTCTACCCACTCTATCCAACTCTTCTCTTTCAATTTTTTTAATATATTATTCTTTGTGTTAAATGTATACATATATTTATAAGAAAGCATTTTTCTACTTGAATACGAAATATAATAAAAATTGAAATAAATTTTAAAAACTCTTGCAGTAAATAGAAAATACTTTCTTAAAAACATATGTATATCATTAAACACAAAACGCAAAAAAAAAATGAAATAAACAATTGAAAGTGAGGGTTAGTGGGGTGGGCAGGAATTATTTTTTATAATAAATAAAATAGTATCTAAAAAAGTAAAAAATAAAAGAGGGGGGTAGGGGGATAATTAGAATATTTTTTAAAATCTTTTATAAAGGAAATTATAACTAAAAATGTGTGTTGGGGGGGGGGGGGTGTATGATGGAGAAGGTAGTGTAGTAGAATAAGAAAAATAAATAATATTTCTTTTTATAGTGATACATTAATTTTTAATTAATATTAATAATTTATTTGATATTTTTTAAAGAAAAATATTTTGTTTATATGGAGTGACATGTGACAATTTTTAAAATAAAAGAGTGTATACACACACCATCAAGTGAGTGTAATAAAAGAGAGAAATGTTTTTCAAATCAATGAGTGATAGTTTAAAAGTAAAACTTACTCTCAATAATTTAGATATCAAACTCAAGAAAAAAAGATAATTTAGGTGTATTTTTGACGTTTTACTCACATAATATACTTTATTCGTTTCTTTTTATATGTCACATTTTTAGATTTCATTTGCATTAAAAAAACTATGTAAATTTATAATTCTACCCTTATTTTTATTTTTTTTAAATCAACTTTTCAATAAATATGCTAAATTTCAACATTTGATATTTTAGATTATTTTCATTAATGGATACATTGATTGAGCGGATGGACACAAGCATCGATACTTGACGACACAAAGGAGTTGCTTAAAAAAAATTATAAAGATGTGTACAATAACAAAGCGACCTTAAATGTATTTAGATTTTACTTGAATCAATATGTAACAGGTATTGCCAACAAGAAGTTTTTTTTCACTGCCAGGCAAAATAGCAAAATTTCATTTGAAAGGGTACTTTTTCTATCACAAAGAAAAAAAATACAGACTTGCTAAAATTATGAGAGTAATTTTTTTAGTATAATATTAAATGTGTATTGTAATTCTTCGTCCTTGTATGCTTCTTCTCCTTCATCACAAATTTGAAAATTTATTCAAATCAAAATTGTGCAGAACCCTTTTATTTGAATCTTGATTTTTCTCAAATTGATCTTCACATATTTTGATTAAATCTTCTATTTTTACATTCTTTAAATCTTTTGAAGTGTCAATTTCCTTGATAAAATTTGTTGAAGCTTCAACTTCAAGATTATTTTTGAGTTTTTCTCCTTTTATTTTTAATTTGTTTTGTTGAGATTTCTTTTTCAAAATCGGATTTTATAGAGTAGTGCAGTGTTTAGAATAATTAATCAATATATGAGGTAGTAACAATGAGCATTAATTACTTATTACTTTTCCTAGTTTGGTCAAATATCAATTTTCAAGACTAATTAACTATTAAGGGTATAATAGAAAGAATATTGTAATTTGTGCATTGATTTTAGGAAAAATTACAGAAATCTCACCTTTTAGTTTACTTATTACCATTATCTCCTATAAGTTTTACAAATCTCCAAAATCTCTCATTTTCGTGCATCAGATTAGTGTATCTCGCGCATCAGATTAGTGTATCATGTATAAAATGTACATCAGATTAGTGTATTATGTATAGATTAGTATATCTCGCACATCAAATTAATGTATCATGTATAAAATGTACATCAAATTAGTGTATCATGTATAAAATGTAATATGTCTTACTAAACAATTAATGTATCTCGCACATCAAATTAATGTATCAATACTTATATTATTGTATCCGTTTGAGAGATTTCTGTAATAATAAACTTTTAAGGGATAAATTATAATTTTACCTTAAAAGTATGTGCTTTTTGTAATTTGCCCTTGATTTTATGAAAGGACAAGTATTAGTTGGTCCACAATACTTGTCATTTCATAAAATCAATTCATAAATTACAATATTTTTTCTAATTTCCTATCATACCATTTATAGTTAATTAATCTTGAAAATAAGATATTTGACTAAACTAGGAAAATTAATAAGTAATTAATGTTCATTGTAATTAATTCATACATTGATTAATTACTCCCAACATTATACTACTCAATAAAATCTAATTTTGAAAAAGAAATCTCAACAAACAAATTAAAAATAAAAAATGAAGAAAAAACTCAAAAGATAATCTTGAAAATTGAAATTTCAACAAATTTTATCAAGGAACATAACACTTCAAAAGGTTTAAAGGGATGTAAAAATAGAAGATTTAACCAAAATATGTGAAGGCCAATTTTAAAAAAATAAAGATCCAAATAAAGGGGTTATGCACAATTTCGACTTGAATAAAATTCCAAATTCCTGATGAGGGAGAAAAAGCATACACGGATGAAGAATTACAATACACATTTACTATTATACTAAAAAAATTACACTCAATTTTATCAAGTCTGTATCCTTTTTCTTGTGTTGGATAAAGAAAAAGTACCTTTTCCATTTTGTTATTTTGCCTGGTAGTGCCCACTTCTTTTATAAAAGAAACTTGTTCTTGGTAATACCTATGATATATTGATTCAAGTAAAATCTAAATACATCCAAAGGTTCTTTGTTATTGTGCACATCTTCGTATTTTTTTTAACAACTCCTTCATATAATCGATTGTGTCGTCAAAGTATCGATGTTTATGTCCATTCATTCATGAAAATAATCTAAAATACTAAATGTTGAAATCAAGCATATTTATCATTTATTAAAAAGTTGACTTCAAAAAAACATTAAATAAAGATAGAATTAAAAACAAACTTAGTTTCTCAATGCGAGTGAAATATAAAAAGTGACATATAAAAAGGAACAGAGGGAGTATAAATGAAAACCTCACATCCTGGCTAATCACTCCATCAAGCAATAAATATTTGATAAATTACATGCATGATTCAAGGGAATCCATTTGACCATATATTAAAAATTACTACATGATTGACCAGACAGATTAATGACAAGGACCAATACATAAATTATTAATTACTATTGACAACTCTTTCACTAATAAAAATAATGAAATTGTGTTCATTGCTGAAATACTGATCATGGATGTTCACCAAAAATGACCCTATTTACCAGGCTACAAAAGTGCAGCCAGCCAAAATCAAAACAGAACATATATAAAACACAAGTGTGACCTATCAACGAAATTCAAAATGCTAGGTGATTTCTTTCCATTTGTCTAACCTTAGGAGATAGAGTTACCTCATACCTAGGTTGCTGGAGACACCAAGTACCTGATGAAATGGTCTAGGTGCACATAGCATAGACACCACCTCTGTAAAGAAAAAGAGACAAACTTCCATTTCCATTTTAAGTTAGGATCAACTTAATGGTTAGAGTAATCCTAAGAATAGAGATCTCCAGGTTTCAAACCTGATCCGCAATCTCTTGGACCACTGCCTAGTAAAAAAGCCAGTGCCAACTAATAGCACAGGCCAAGGAGACATTTTGGGCAAAGTTAAGGAAGTTTAGTTACCTCCAAGAAAATATCAAATGTAAACACATGTGAAAAGCAGCGATAATTAACATGAACAGAATCAAAAACTTTAAAAAGAAACCTGGATTTCTGAATCAGGATTTTCTAACACAAAACTGTACTTGGAGCGGTACATACCAAGGTTACAGTTTCAGAAGAGGCAGAGTGGGATGCTCGTCTTGAATTTCAGATTAAGCATGCCATAATGGAAAGACTAGGCATTCTACATCATGCCAAGTCGTGCAAACTCTGTACAGAAACAGATGACTTAATGGAAATGAAGTATACGAATTAGAACTTCTACAGGGCTGAATATGATTCAGATGGTGATTCGTCATCAGGTGGCCACTGTTGATTATGAGCAAAAGGAGGTGGTGGACGATCGACAGTCAGAGTTCCCTCCAGTACCTTGATTACCTCTCCCATTGATGGCCTCATACGTTCATCACCTTGTAAGCACCAAAGTGCAATTCTTAAAGCTCGTTCCAACTCTTCAGAATCGGCGCCAACCACAATTCGCTGATCCATGGCCATTTCCTTTTCAGCTTTCACCCATTTTTCATAGGACAAATAACAAGCTTCATCCACATTTTGGCATCCAGTGATTAATACCACCATCATCTTGCCAAAATCTCTTACATCTGTCTCTGCTAGCCCCCCGCTACTGGACGCCTCAGCTTCAATAGTCCTCAGCCCAAATTCACTAACTTTGGCCTCTAATTCATCATCTAAGACAACATTTTCACATTTAAGATTTCCATGACTAATAAACTCCCTACATCCTGTATGCAAGTAAGATATGGCCCTTGCCACTGACAAACATATATCCATTCTTTTTCTCCATGTCAATCTCTTGCACATTCTAGGTTCTTCTAAACATTTGTCAACAGAACCATATTTGGCAAGCTCATAAACCAATAACCTATGGCCGGATTCACAGCAATA
Organism: Solanum bulbocastanum; assembly: GCA_037074985.1. NCBI lineage: Eukaryota > Viridiplantae > Streptophyta > Magnoliopsida > Solanales > Solanaceae > Solanum > Solanum bulbocastanum. Next base: position 24,069,613 of record CM073599.1, read on the forward strand.
ACCATCCAGCCTCAAAAGATTTTTGTGGTATATGCTTCCTATTTTTAGAACTGCAGCCCGGAACCTCCTTTCATCAATAGAGGCATTGAGATCTTTAACTGCAACAAGCCTATTATCTGGAAGTACACCTTTGAACACATTCTGCCCAATTTGTTGCTTAAAATTATCAGTCAGGTCTTTGATTTCAGAGTAAGAAAACACGATGCAGCCAGTAGCATTAGGCACTATATGGGGTAAAGCAGATTTCTGCATCAAATGTTTCCTTCTCCTGAAAAGGTAAACTCCAATGCTGAATTGAAGCATGACAAACACAACAATTGACGCAGCAGCAACTTCTAACAGACAAGCAACACAGATTTTCTGTGATACCTTTCTCGGAGCAGGTACAGGCGGAGGTAAAACAGCAATTGGGTCTGAACAAGTTTTGACAAAAGTAACGGAACCCAAAGAAGGATCTGATTGACCACCAACATACTGGGAGTTCATCATGTGGCATTGTGGAGTGCCATTGTTGATAAAGGATGCGGCATGGCAGGACGGATCTTTCTGACACATACTTCTACACTGCTGCAAATTAGTTTGCACAACTGTGTTGTTTGGTGGGTATATCCCGTACAAGTACATATGCTCATGAAGGATCATGGATGAACCAGATTCACAACTTGGTTTGTATGGAATTAGACATTCAGAGTTTGAGTCTCTTGTAGATCTAAATGGACACCAACAAACATAAGAGTCAGATGCATTCAAGGTGCAAATACCATTGGTAGCACAGGTTGCGAAGACATCACACTGATTAATTATAGCTTGCCAAACTGTTCTCCATGACATTGCATTATTTTCCCATGAGTATATCCGAAGATTGCCATCAGAATCTAGTCTGAGGAACCGAAACTTCACATCAGAATCATTGTGGTCCTCACCATAGACAGACAAAACAGCTTGCGATTGCTGATCAAGTAGTTGGAGGATTCCGTCAGAGCGAAGAATGGCTCGGACAGCAGATTGAGGACCCCCAACAGTCCAGTAAATGATACTATTCTCCCACCTAAGCTGCATCACACCAGAAACATTCATATGAAGACTGTAATAACTTGTTAAAGAACCCCTGCTAGAAGCTCGAAGAGACTGGCCTACAGATAAACTCTGGCCAGACAGCATTGTGTCAGATGGACTTTCAAAACTCTGCCAAACAGAACTCTTATTCCTATTTAACAGGACAAAGTTACCATCATCAAGAAGAACAGCTGATTCAACAGATGTGTTGCCAGTTTTGCTTTGCCAAACAATTTTTCCCTTTGCTGGATCAAACAATATCATTTCCCCAGTTAGGGAAAGCTCAAAATATGCTTTGCTACTAACTTTAACATTCCACCCTGCAGTCCAAATGGCTGTTTGCTCACTGCTAGGTATATAAATTGCATTGAAACGGACACCAAAGCTATACTGGTCGGAGAAGTTCAAGAATCCAATTGCATAGTCCTTATTGGATGAGAACCAATAATTGTTCTCTTCTACTATTAGTTTGGAACCCAAAGGAATTTGTGAACTGACAACTGAAAATAGCAAGAACCCAATAGAGACAGAAAGCAGCAGATTAGAATAACAGGCTATTATTCTGTCTCCTCTATCCATATCTGTTACTACTTGCGGAAGCAGATGAAAAGACAGAAAGCTGGTTCCAGCTTCTGCATATCAACAGAAAATATGTTCAGTCGTTCCACTCATTTACAATGAACAAGAAACTATTCTTTTGTAAAGGAATTAACATATTACTATCAACTATAAGGTAAAACTCTCAAACTACCAATTGATTCAAGGTTGCACCAAGATCAAACAAAAGGTGGGAAAATGATTGAAAGAGAAGGGAAGCATTGAACCTCAGAAAAGACATCCAAACCACATCAATTGGAAGAATATTGCCTGCAGACACTTTCTTGAAACAGCAAATGCTTCCCTATAAGAAACTTGCGATGTGAGAAAACAAAAGATCCACACCTTATGATTGAATTTAAAAAAATATGACCTACACATGAGCCATAAAATAATCAGTACACAAAGAAAATTAATTAAAAATGGCTAAAGAAAACAGCTTTTGTTTGAAATCCTGGTTCATAACTACAAATGGGACCCTATTTAGGTCCTTGTGCATATTCAACCACTTTTCTATACTTTTAAAGTAACACTGAAAATTGTTTTGCAAGCATCCAAAGTTGAAAAGGTAATCAGGGAGTAGTTTAATATCCCAAAAATTAACTATTTAAAAGTCAATATAAACGCATAGACTTGGAAACAAACATGCCTTTGACAAAATACGCGCTGCAAAGAAACCATGAATCCGCACATACATATATATCTCAATTTTTCTAAGCACAAAAAGAGCAATTTAGGTAAGAGAAAAAATTGTTTTTAAGGAAAGATAAGAAAACAAATCTAAGTGCACATGCAAGAGAGATTTTCTCCAAACAGAAAAATGGATCTTTACATCCCAATTTCAAGGACAATGTAGAGCAAAATCTGGGTCTAACATAACTCCAAAAGTTAAAATCCTTAAATGGGTATTTCAAGATTTGAAGAAACTGAGAACCCAACATGTGAAAAAGCTTTAAAATCAGCATATCTCAGTGAAAAAGCTAGAGTGAAACAGAAAGTATCTTGGGGAAGTTTTGAGTGGTGAGCTTAAGAGATATGACGCACCAGTAAAGAGGCAAAACTTGAGTGCCTCACATTGTAGATTTTCAACTGTTTATCTTTCCCTGGAAAGCAGAGAAGGGACTGCAGGAGAATCAACAAAGCAAATTTTTTCTGGGAGTAAAAGGGAGCGGTCTGAAAAGGTTTCAGACACTTTGAAAAATGTCTCTTCAATCTCGGAGATTTTTTTTTTTCTTAAAAAGCAAGAGAGGATTAGATAATTTTTTGTTACCAATGCAAGTCTTCCTATTGTGTTTCTTTTTGCTTTTTCTTTTCCTGGTTGGATTTTAATTTTTTTTTCTTTCATATATCCTTCAACTGTCATATAATGTTGACATTTTTTTTTATAAAAGTAGTATATATATATATATATATACTACTTTTATAAAAAAAAATGTCAACATTATATGACAGTTGTGTGTGTATATATATTAATTTTTTGATACGTGTGTTGCACGTGATTATCAATTCAAAAAACATATGTTATAATAAATAGTATTGCTTATTTAAGCGAAGATTTGAATAATAAGTTTAGCATAAAATAATATTGCAGATTTTTTTAAAAATGTTCAATGTGGATTGTCATATATATCTCTTATTCACATGAACTTATGAAGATGGTCAATGAAATTTTTTATTAGTTAAATGCAATAATGTATATATTTGTTTCAGTTTGATGAGGTGCAATCATGTAATTCATCATCTCTCACTAATATTACCTCATAGACGATTTTGTTGTGTATTTTTCTAGTCATCTAACCAGATGTGTTTTGCACGTGTATTCCACGTTAAACTTTAGATGCCATATGAACATGTGAAGTGAACATGTGAAGAGAACAACTACGTTAACTGAAAAAAGTTTCCTTTTTTTTTTTTTTAACCAGAAAAACTAAAAATTAAAATTAAAGAATATATTGTATCTGTGAGATCATATATATAATCACATCACATGTTCATCTTACAGTCAACAAACATATAGTTCATATACTTATAAATGATTTTCAATTTATTCAATCAAGCATGATTCGTCAAAGGAAAAATAACAATATCTTGTTATCACATATATAGGGGTGGTATAATAATATGAAAAATTATTGGTTAAAAGTTAATATAAGGAAAGATGAAAGATAGAAATGATTAATGTAATAACTATGAAATTTATAATATTATTATAACTAAGAATGTAAAAGAGAGTGAATAACATTTGCAATAGTAGTAATAACTAAGAGATTTTATAATGTTATAGCTAAAGAATTAATGTGCAATAGCTGAATTTATAATAAATTTTATACTTAAATAAATAGGACTTTTGATTAATGTTACTAGTTTTTTATAATTATTAGATTTTAATTTGGTGTAGGAACAAAATGTAAATGTTTATTCCATATTACTGAATATAATTTTTTTTAAATGATAAATTTTAAATGATTCATATATATTCACATATTTTCACATTTGTTATGAGTTTTTTTTTTTTTAAAAAAAACTTTGAACATTTTTAAATAATATATTTTAAAGTTAGAAGATCTTATTAGTGACGTATATAATACTTTAATTTAAATACAAATACCTATCAAAATATAAATATATATTTGCATTAATAAAAATATTTATCTCATAAAAATTAGCTATTAAATAAATAATAAGAACTAAACTGATACAAACTTCAACTGGCGTTATTACAAGTCATATAAACTTTTCTTTGTCTAAAATATTGAAATATTGAGAAATAGGAAATAAATAAAACAAAAGGGCAATGTTCATATATCAATAACTATTTTGAAGCAAACTTTTTGACAATCAAAATCACATAAGTAGCATTGATAAATAAAATCATTCTTTTGTCTCGAGCATCGAAAAAACACAAATCGTGACAATTCTCAAAATTTTGAAAAAAGATATTTAAAAGCATATATCTACATTACAAGAGAATTTGTTAACAAAAACAAATGAATTTAGATTACATCATGTTAACTTCATATATTGGAACATTACATACTAATTTATATATTAAGATAAAAAATAATTGCTATATCATCAAAAGTATTTTCCTTAAGTACTCGAGGTTATGGAATATACCCTCTTAGAACAAAACACTTTACTTCATCAGAATAATGGTACCTCATATTCCACTAAACTTCATACTCACTCAACCATAATAAATCACACAAGATTTCTAAAATGCAAGAAGAAGAAGAGTAGAAGATTAAAAAAATATTGTGGTTGAAAAATAAGAGGAAGCCCCTCTATTTATAGTCAACAAAGGGTAGTATGAACAAGTGTTTTTTTGTGTCTTATCTGAAAAGTCATGACCTTTTCGAAAAGTCACAACCCTTTGAAAAAGTCACAACTCTTTGAAAATGTCACAACTCATTGAAAGATCACAATCCTTTGAATAATGTCACAACTTATTGGAAAAGTCACAACTTATTGAAAAGTCACAACCTAAGTTAGAGATATTATAGTAATTTAACTTCAACTTAGGAGTTCATGCTTTTAAGATTTATATATATATATATATATATATATATATATATATATATATATATCATTTTTAGGATAAAAAATTAAAATTTATTTTTTACAAAAATTATTGAAAAAAACATTCATGTAAGTATATATTTGATTCTTCTTCCACATTTTTGTACTTTTTTGTAGCAACGGCTATTTTCAATTTACTATTTTGATGTTCAAATTTATTTGTTACTAGTTTTTTTTTTTTGTAAAATTTATCATATATGTCCCATTTTTTCTTATATAAAAAATAAATTGCAAAATAGCTAGAAAAAAATATTGTCTCTTAGTTTTTTCTCTTTTTTCATTCACGCTTTTTCTATTTCATTTCTCATGCTAGTCAAATTGCCTACGCTTCACGCAGGATAGAATTATCTAATTAGGTCATATCTTATTGAATTTGTAGTGTACGTAATGTTAGCCCAATTATGTTTAAAGTTTTCCTTACTTTGTCATCATTTTGAGTGTGTTTGATTTTACCGTTCCAAATAATACATTGATTAACTTATTCTTCTTTTCAACTTGCAATCTAACATGTTAAATAACATGTAGATCAAGAATTGTTTGAGACATTTCTAATTTGTAAAAGTGTGTCAAATTGTGTCCACATTTTTAGTGTCTTTGATTAATTGTTTTAACTGTTAAACAACATGTAGACTAGGTTAGAAAACTCTAAGTTTGGCGTTTGAACTATATCTACATGCCTTGATCTTTCTACCCAACATTGATTTCAATTTCATTAAGAACATTAGCTCATAAGAATTCATACTCATCATAAATTTCTTGCTAAAAGAAGATGTAGTTTATTTCAAACGGAAAAGGCATAGTTTCACATTATATTCAATTGCTACTCTAATAATAGCGAAAATTAACAAATGCCATCTTATTGGTTGGAATCTATAGAAAATTCACACAATTATCCACCAGAATGGTCAACAAATCAACTTAGTAATTCTTGAATTAATGAAGCTATTGTTATTGAATTTCAGGTTGTTTCACAAACCCTTCTATGAATCAGGTAAGGGAAAGGTGTAAACTATTTATCATTTGCTTGACGTCGGGGATTTTGGACTCATTTGAGGCTTTTAGTTCACCAAATAGTGTCCTCGATTCCTTTTAATGTACATTTCTAATGCTAAACTACTGATTTGCAGCTATGAAGGCTTGAGAACAAGGTCAAGGCAAATGTATGCAACAAGAAACCAAAAGCATAGAAAAACAAAGAAAGAGGAGAATTTGAAGCCCGCCAAATGAAAAGAGTGACTTACCGAATAGCCTGGACCTCGCTAAAAGTGACTAAGACTTCTGCTGAAAATTTCAAAGCATGTCACGAGGAAAGAAGAAGAACAGCGACTCGCCGATTCAATCGGCGAGGCATGATGTAATTGTTAAAATATTCTGAAAGTTCTACTACAAATGAATGACAACTTGGCGAGTATAGGTGAGAATCACCGACTCACCGATCGTGAATGGTGATATCAGGCTCGCCAAAATATTGTTCTACACCTGAAGCCTTGAAGTAAAAATGAAAAGCAAGAAGAAGTAATAGTCGGCGAGCCCGACTAACGTCGCTGAATGAGTCTCGAAGTGAAATTATAGTCAAATTTTGGGAGATTATAAATAGTTTTGAAGAGGGAGAAAATGTATCTTCTATCACTCTGAACACACAATACTTAGAACCTTCTTAGAATCTTGGGTTTTTAACTAGTTTGAACTTGAAATTTTGTGGGTTTGCATTGGGAAATTTGGATTTGAAGCTAGAATCAGTCAAACTGAATAGATTACAATCTCTTCGATATAATTCTCTTTATTTTCAGTATGTATAACTAAATCCCAATATTCTAGGGCTGTGTAATGTAGTTGAGTGTTAAATTGAATTTGAATTTTTGTGTATTGCTTAATTTTATGTTAATTTTAGTGGGTTCAATTTTATTGTCATACTTACATACATCTATGGTTGCCTCTGAAAGGTGCATGACTGGATGATTTGATTGATACTTGGATATTGATTTCAATTGCTGGATTTGCTTGAAAAAACTATGTTAAGGAATTAGATTGGTTGTGAAGAGAGCATGCGAGGTTTGAGAAAAATCTTATGACAGACAATTTGCGAATGAAAAATACTTATTGTATTGTTGATTGATCTAGCCTACCCATTAGAAATTGACGATGATTAAGCAATTACATTTACCCATATTTGAAATTGATACCTAATTGTGCACATTGAAAGAATTAGTGTCTTAGTTGTCAATTACTCTCGTTTCTTTGATCTTGTTAACGATTTGTTAAAAAAAACTCTAAATTGTTAATTTTGAAATATGTAAGACTTAAATTTATATTAAACGTTGATTCTACATCTCCACGATAGATTAAATCACAAATCTTACTTCTTAATAAAATTCTATCATATACTGTTCCCTGTGGGATTTGACCCTAACCTATTGATTGAGTTCTTTACGATTGACGATCATTTGTATATTGATTTGTAAAGTGTACATTTGAGCGCTATCAATATGTCATATTGAACCTGTTCAACTTTTGTTCTATTCATTGGTGTTGGCACTTCATCTCCATCATGAATCCTCAATTGTATGTTGATTTATATGTAAATACAACATTGTGGAATGATAACTATGATTTTGTAAATTGTAATGCTCTTTGGTAATCGATGTACCAAATTGATAATGTATAAGGAATACCTTGCCACTTTCTAAAAATTTAAGGCATGCATTCTAGAAAACTTCCTTGAAAACAATATTCTTAATGAATGTTGCGTCATTTGTGTCCACGTTTGTGTAATCATTCCCAAAACAAAGGCATTTAGCCACTCATAATCATCAAAAACTTAAATAAGATTGTTTTCATGTGATTCAAGACTAAAGAAAAAGTAGAAGATTGTTATCCTTTACTCTTGCACTTGAAAAAGAAGAATTTCCTTTACAAAATAAACCTAGGGCCCTATTTATAAAGTTTGGGGAACTAATTCCTTCTCCTAATTAGATTTGGAATCCTTGAAAATCTGAAAATTCTCAGGAAAATAGTGCCGAAATTTGGCTGCCGTCACTGAGCACATGGTGCGATACGCTACCGCTGCACTAGTGTTGGGCCTTAGTGGTTTTCAAGTTGGAGCGGCGTGCTAGTGCTGACCATGATGCATTTCCTTTGTGCTCTTTTTGCCTTCGCTCCTGTAAGGTCTTTTCCGTCTCCCATTGTGCTTATACTCCTTTGGGAACCCCTGCATATCGCTAATCATGTAGGTTAGTATGCAATCATCGCAATACTTATCAAAACATATCAATTAGCATCAAGAATGTTCTTAAAACATATAGTACGTGCAGATAAATCATAGTAATTGAATATATAAATATGCCCAAGATTGCATACCTTGATTGAACTCGGTGCATGTTTAGTTTTCTTTTCTCTTGGTGTAGGTAAGTCGTGGTATGCTAACTTGCACCATTCATGGAAAGACGAATGAATAGTATAGATCCAACAAGAACAATGGTGACTCCAGCTATAGAAATCAGTAAGTCTTTATCCCTCTTTATTAATGATTAGAAGTTTTTTTCTCAAAAAGTTTGAAGCCATTCAAAAGGAAGAGGAACTTAATGATGAACTGATCATATGCCTTGGTTGGGAAAATACTGGAGAATGTGATGTCGATTCTCCCATGGCGCCTCCATTTCTCTTATGTAAGTTTTAAAATGAATATAGATACACGAATAAAGATATGAACAATCAGCAACCCCCTGAGATGTGATCTAACTCGCTAGAGCAGTCAAAACAGAATCGGAGCTCGGGGGCTAAGACTTGAATATGCTTCTCAAGCTCATCGAGATGGTAAGGTAGTTGTAAAAATTACTACTGAGGATATTCATTCTACTAATGATTATTGGTCTACTCCTCTGATGGATATGTCTTAGGAGATATAGCATATGAAAAATCAATGGGGAATTATGTGATTATGGTGTAGAATTTTGGGAAAAACCTCAAATTCTATACCACTCTGATAGCTACTTTATATTTTGGTTCTAGAGAATTGCAGATAGAGAGTTTGTCATGTAAGCTAGACCTTATACCTACCATTACAAGCCATTTATTCTGAAGAATTGGGAGATGGATTTTGTGTTTGATATTGAATGTATTACTATAATTCCTCACTGGTAAATTTCCTGGGCTATTAGTGGGCTTCTGGTATATGGAAGCTTTGAGTAAAGTAGCTAGTGCCATAGGCACACCATTGAACATTGATAAATTTACAGCTGACATGAACAGGATCTCTTATGCCCATGTGTTAGTAGAAGTGGATATATCTTTACCTCTATTAGATGAGCTTACAACGGACACCCCTTTTGGCACTATAAAATGAAATATTGAGTATGATTTCTTAGGCCCAAATTTTATGCAGACTACATAAAGTTTGGGCATTCGATTGAGGAGTGCTGGTTAAAGGAGAAACAAAATCAGCTTCAAGAGGAATTTTGAGCAACCTCCTTAGAGAAGGAAAAGGGGGAAAACAGTGTTGTGAAAGGCGCTCGCCTTTCGTCAAAGGCGACAAGGCGAGTCGAGGCGGGGCTATAACACCTAATTACAGTGAGGCGAGGCGAATTTAAATAGGTGAGGTATGGCACCAATAAGGTGATGGTGACGGCGATGGCAAGGCGAGGTGGCAGCACCTTTTTTTTAAAAATAAATAAATGTCTCACTTAATAGTATTAGTCAAAATTAAGGTTTTCTGCGAACTTTCATTTACATCGCAAGTCGCATCTGCTTCTTCTACTCTTCTCCTCACTTACGAGTCGCATCTGCTTCTTCTACTCTTCTCCTTAGTGTCTGCTGCCAGGTATGACTACGAGACCTTTTTTTTCGTCTTCTTTTTCAGTTTTTCTCAACTTCTTCTTCTTCTTCTTTTCTCCTTTTCTTCTTTTCAGTTTTTTAATTATTCTCTACTTCAGTTTCTTCTTAAGTCAGTCTATGCTTTGTTTTTTCAGTGGTAGTGAACAGTGAACTGATGTGTTTTGTTGCTCTGTTTTTGTTGCTCACTGCTCTGTTTTGTTGCTCTATTTTTGTTGCTCACTGGTGACTGCTCACTGCTCTGTCTATATATTTTTTTTAAAAATTATTCTTTTATAATTATTTCTTCCCTACTTAATTTAGTTTTATACTAATTAATATTTATTTGTTCATACATAGTGAATTCAGTGGCATTGGCTGCTAGAAAAAAGTGTGACATTGGATGAAATTAAGGTACACAAGGATCAACAAAAGATTCAGTTAAATGTGTTTTGTGTGTGTACTTTTAATAGTGGCATTACACGACACAAGCAACATTTAGTGGGTGGTTACAAAAATGTAAACTAGTGTACATCTTGTCCGTCGGTGCAGTGTTGTGAAATGTGCTCACCTTTCGCTAAAGGCGATAAGGCGAGGCTGTAACGCCGAATTACAGTGAGGCGAGGAGAATTTAAATAGGTAAGGTATGGCACCGATAAGGCGATGGCGATGATGAGGCGAGGCTGCAACGCCTTTTTTTTTTTTTAAAAAAAAGGTCTGACTTAATAATATTAGTCAAAATTAGGGTTTTCTGCAAACTTTAATTCACATTGCGAGTCGCATCTGCTTCTTCTACTCTTCTCCTTTTCGTCTGCTGCAAGTTATGACTACGAGACCTCTTCTTTTTTAGTTTTTCTTGACCTCTTCTTCTTCTTCTTCATTCAGTTCTCTTCTTCTTCTTCTTCTTCTTCTTCTTCTCAGTTTTTCTCTACTTCAGTTTTTTCTTTAGTCAGTCTATGACCTGTTTTTTCCAATGGTAGTGAATAGTCAACAACTATTTTGTTGCTCTATTTTTGTTGCTCACTGCTTTGTCTATATTTTATTTTATTTTTAATCTTTTTATAATTATTTTTTTCCTACTTAATTTAGTTTTATTTTAATTAATATAGTATATATTTTTTCATAAATAGTGAATTCAAAGGCATTGGATAATAGAAAAAAGAGGGACATTGGATGGAATTATGGTACTCAAGGATCAACAAAAGATTCAGTTAAATGTGTTTTATGTGTGTGTACTTTTAATGATGACATTTCTCAATACAAGCAACATTTAGTGTGTGGTTACAAAAATGTAAAACAATGTACATCTTGTCCGTCGGAGAAGTGTTGTGAAAAGCACTCGCCTTTCGCCAAAGGCAATAAGGGAAGGCGAGGCGAGGCTGTAACACCTAATTAAAGTGAGGCGAGAAGAATTTAAATAGGTAAGGTATGACACTGATAAGGCGATGGCAATGGTGAGGCTAGGTAGCAACGCCATTTTTTTTAAAAGAAAAAGGTCTGACTTAATAATATTAGTTAAAATTAGGATTTTCTGCAAACTTTCATTCACATCGCGAGTCACGTATTCTTCTTCTACTCTTCTCCTTGGTTGTGAGTCGCATTTGCTTCTTCTACTATTCTCCTCGCTTCTACTTCCAAGTATGACTATGAGACATTTTTTTTTCTTCTTCTTTTTAGTTTTTCTCTACTTCTTCTTCTTTTTCAGTCAATATTCTTCTTCTTCTCTTCTTTTCTTCTTTTCAATTTTTAAGTTTTTCTCTACTTCAGTTTCTTCTTAAGTCAGTCTATGCTCAGTTTTTTAAGTGGTAGTGAACAGTGAAATTCTCTGTTTTGTTGCTCTATTTTCGTTGCTCATTACTCTGTTTTGTTGCTCTTTTTTTTTGTTGCTCACTGCTGACTGCTTATTGCTCTATCTATATTTAAAAAAAAAGTAATTTAATCCATCTATAATTATTTCTTCCTTATTTAATTTAGTTTTATACTAATTAATATAGTATTTATTTGTTCATAAATAGTGAATTCAATGGCGTCGAATGCAAGCAAAAAGAGGGACATTGGATGGAACTATGGTACTCTAGAATCAATAAAAGATTTAGCTAAATGTGTTTTTTGTAGGGGTACTTTTAATGGTGGTATTACTCGACACAAGCAACATTTAGTAGGTGGTTACAAAAATGGAAAACAATGTACATCTTGTCTGTCGGAGCAGTGTTTTGAAAGACGACAAGGCGAGGCTAGGCGAGACTCTAACACCTAATTACAATGAGGCGAAGCAAATTTAAATAGGCTAGCTATGGAGCCAATAAGGCAATGATGATGGCAAGGCAAGGTGGCAACACCTTTTTTTTAAAAAAAGGTTCCGACTTAATAATATTAGTCAAAATTAGGGTTTTCTACAAACTTTCATTCACATTGCGAGTCACGTCTACTTCTTCTACTCTTCTCCTTGCATCTACTGCTGAGTATGACTGCGAGACCTCTTTTTTTATTCTTCTTTTCAGGTTTTCTCGACTTCTTCTTCTTCAGCTAGTTATCTTCTTTTCTTCTTTTCCAGTTTTTTAGTTTGTCTCTACTTTAGTTTCTTCTTCCATCAGTCTATGCTCTTTTTCCCGTGGTAGTGAACAATGAACTGCTTTGTTTTTGTTGTTCACTGCTCACTGCTCATTGCTCTATTTTGTTGCTCACTATTGATAGCTCACTGCTCGATCTATATTTATTAAAAATTCAATCCTTCTATAATTATTTATTCCCTACTTAATTTAGTTTTATACTAATTAATATAGTATTTATTTGTTCATAAATAGTGAATTCAATGGTATCGGATGTTAGCAAAAAGAGGGACATTAGATGAAATTATAGTACTCAAGGATCAACAAAAGATTCAGTTAAATGTATTTTTTGTGAATGTACTTTTAATGGGGGTATTACTCGACACAAACAACCTTTAGTTGGTGGTTACAAAAATGTAAACCAATGTACATCTTGTCTGTCGGAGTAGTGTTGGGGAAGGTGTGCCTTTTGCAAAAGGCGACAAGGCTAGGTGAGGTGAGGCTGTAACGCCTAAATACAGTGAGGCGAGACAAATTTAAATAGGCAAGGTATGAAACCAATAAGACGATGGCGACGGCGAGATGTGGTGGCAACTCCTTATTTTTTTTAAAAAAAAAAAGGTCTGACTTAATAATATTAGTCAAAATTAGGATTTTCTGCAAACATTCATTCACACGCGAGTAGCATCTGCTTCTTCTACTCGTTTTTTCAGTTGCGAGTCGCATCTGCTTCTTCTACTCTTCTCCTTGCATCTGCTACCAGGTATGACTATGAGACCTCTTGGTTTTCTTCTTCTTTTAAGTTTTTCTCGACTTCTTCCTCTTCTTCTTCTTCTTCAGCCAGTTCTTTTGTTCTTCTCTTCTTTTCTTCTTTACAATTTTTCACTTGTTCTCTACTTCAGTTTCTTCTTCAGTCAGTCTATGCTCTATTTTTCTGGTAGTAGTGAATAGTGAACTGCTTCGTTTTGGTGCTCTGTTTTTGTTGCTCACTGCTCACTGCCCTATCTATATTTTTTTAAAAGTTAATCATTGTATAATTATTTCTTCCCTACTTAATTTAGTTTTATACTAATTAATATAGTATTTATTTGTTCATAAATAGTGAATTCAATGGCATCGGTTGTTAGGGAAAAAAGGGTCATTGAATGGAATTATGGTACTCAAGGATCAACAAAAGATTCAGTTAAATGTGTTTTTTGGGGGGAAACTTTTAGTGGTGGTATTACTCGACACAAGCAACATTTAGTGGGTGGTTACAAAAAATGTAAAAGAATGTACATCTTGTCCAGCGGAGCAGTGGTTTGAAAGGCGCTTGCCTTTCGCCAAAGGCGACAAAGCGAGGCGAGGCGAGGCTGTAACGCCAAATTATTGTGCGGTGAGGCAAATTTAAATAGGCGAGGTATGACGCCAATAAGGCAATGGCGATGACGAGACGAGGTAGCAACGCCTTTATTTTAGAAAGAAGGTCTGAATTAATAATATTAGTCAAAGTTAGGGTTTTCTGCAAACTTTCATTCACATTTCAAGTCGCGTCTGTTTCTTCTACTCTTCTCCCTAGTTGCGAGTCGCATTTGCTTCTTCTACTCTTCTTGCATATGCTGCCAGGTATGACAACGAAACCTCTTTTTTGGTTCTTCTTTTAAGTTTTTCTTGACGCCTGCTTCTTTAGTCAGTTCTCTTCTTCTTCTCTTCTTTTCTTCTTTTCAGCTTTTAAGTTTTTCTCTACTTCAATTTCTTTTTCAGTCAGTCTATGCTCTGTTTTTTTCAGTGGTAGTGAACATTGAACTGCTCTATTTTTGTTGCTCACTACTGACTACTCACTGCTCTATTTTGTTGCTATGTTTTTGTTGCTTATAGCTGACTGCTCACTGCTATGTCTATATTTTTTTAAACAATTATCCTTCTATAATTATTTCTTCCCTACTTAATTTAGTTTTATACGAATTAATATAGTATTTATTTGTTCATAATTAGTGAATTCAATTGCGTCGGATGCTAGCAGAAAGAGAGAAATTGGATGAAAATATGGTACTCAAGGATCAATAAAAGATTCAGTTAAATGTGTTTTTCGGGAGGAAACTTTTAATGGTGATATTACTCGATACAAGCAACATTTAGTGGGTGGTGACAAAAATGTATAACAATGTACATCTTGTCCGTCAGAGCAATATTGTGGAAGGTGCTCGCCTTTCGTCAAAGGCGACAAGGCGAGGTGAGGCTTTAATGCCTAATTACGATGAGGCGAGGTGAATTTAAATAGGCGAGGTATAGCACTAATAAGGCAATCGCGATGGCGAGGCGAGGTGGCAATGCCTTTTTTTTTTTTTAAAAAAAAAATAAGGTTTTACTTAATAATATTTGTCAAAATTAGGGTTTTCTGCAAACTTTCATTCACATCACGAGTTACATTTGCTTCTTCTACTCTTCTCCTCAATGGCGAGTCACATATGCTTCTTCCTTGTGGTGGTACTTTTAATGTTTGTATCACTCGACTCAAGCAACCTTTAGTAGGTGGTTATAAAAATGTAAAACAATGTACATTTTGTCCTTCGGAGCAGTGTTGTGAAAGGCGCTTTCCTTTTGCCAAAGACAACAAGGCGAGGCGAGGCGAGGCTGTAACACTTAATTTTAGTGAGGCGAGACAAATTTAAATAGGCGAGGTATGGAGCCAATAAGGCGATGATGTTGGCGAGGCGAAGTGATAGCGACTTTTTTTTTTAAAAAAGGTCTAACTTAATAATATTAGTCAAAATTAGGATTTTCTACAAACTTTCATTTACATTGTGAGTCGTGTCTACTTCTCCTACTCTTCTCCTCAGTCTCGAGTCACATCTGCTTCTCCTACTCTTCTCCTTGCGTTTGTTGTCAGGTATGACTATGAGACCTCTTTTTTTAGTCTTTCTTGACTTTTTCTTCTTCTTCAGTCAGTTCTCCTCTCTTTTTCTTTTCAATCTTTCAATTTTTCTATACTTCAATTTCTTCTTCAGTCAGTCTATGCTTTGTTTTATTCGGTGGTTGTGAACAATGAACTGCTCTGTTTTGTTGATCTATTTTTGTTGTTCACTACTTACTGCTCACTGCTCTATTTTGTTTCTCACTACTGACTGCACTGTTTATATTTTTTAAAAAATAATTCAATTCTTCTATAATTATTTCTTCCTTACCTAATTTAGTTTTATTCTAATTAATGTAGTATTTATTTCTTCATAAATAGTGAATTCAATTGCGTTTAATGCTAGAAAAAAAGAGGGACTATGGATGGAATTTTGGTACTCAAGGAACAATAAAAGATTCAGTTAAATATGTTCTTTTTGTGGGGGTACTTTTAATGGTGGTATTACTCAAGACAAGCAACATTTAGTGGATGGTTACAACAATGTAAAACAATGTACATCTTGTCTGTCGGAGCAGTGTTGTGAAATGCGCTCTCCTTTCACCAAAAAGAGACAAGACGAGGCGAGGATGTAACTCCTAATTATAGTGAGGTGATGCGAATTTAAATAGGCGAGTTATGGCGCCAATAAGGTGATGGCGATGGCAATGGCGAGGTGAGGCGGCAACGCCATTTTTTTTAAAAAAAAGATCTGACCTAATAATATTAGTCAAAATTAGGGTTTTCTGCAAACTTTCATTCACATCGTGAGTGGCGTCTTCTTCTTCTACTCTTCTCTTTAAGTCGCGAGTAGAATCTGCTTCTCCTACTCTTCTCCTCACATCTGCTGCCAGGTATGACTAAGGGACCTTTTTCATCTTCTTTTCAGTTTTTCTCAACTTCTTCAGTCAGTTCTTTTCTTCTTTTCAGTTTTTCTCTACTTCAATTTCTTCTTCAATCAGTCTATGCTAGTGAACTGCTCTGTTTTGTTGCTCTATTTTTGTTTCTCACTGCTCATTGCTCACTACTTTGCCTATATATTTTTTTAAAAAAATTAATCCCTTTATAATTATTTTTCCCTACTTAATTTAGTTTTATAATAATTAATATAGTATTTATTTGTTCATAAATAGTGAATTCAATGGAGTCGGATGCTAGCAAAAAGAGGGACATTGGATGAAATTATGGTACTCAAGGATCAACAAAAGATTTAGTTAAATGTATTTTTTGTGGGGGTACTTTTAATGTTTGTATCACTTGACACAAGCAACATTTAGAAGGTGGTTATAAAAATGTAAAATAATGTACATCTTGTCTGTGGAGCAATGTTGTGAAAGGCGCTCGTCTTTCGCCAAAGATGACAAGGCGAGGCTGTAACACCTAATTATAGTGAGGCAAGACGAATTTAAATAGGCGGTGTATGACACCAATAAGGTGATGGAGATGGTGATGGCGAGACGAGGTGGCGGTGCTTATTTTTTTAAATAAAAAAGTCTGACTGAATAATATTAGCCAAAATTAGGTTTTTCTGCAAACTTTCATTCACATCGCCACTCTCGTCTGCTTCTTCTACTCATCTTCTCAGTCTCGAGTTGCATTTGCTTCTTCTACTTTTCTCCTCGCGTATGTTGCCATCTATGACTCTGAGACTTCTTTTTTTCTTCTTCTTCTTCTTCTTCAGTCAGCTCTCTTCTTCTTCTCTTCTTTTTTTTCTTTTAAGTTTTTCAGTTTTTCTCTACTTCAGTTTCTTTTTCAGTCAGTCTATGCTCTGTTTTTTCCAGTGGTAGTGAATAGTGAATTGCTGTGTTTTTGTTGCTCACTACTGACTTCTCACTGCTCTGATTTAGTTTCTCACCGCTGACTGCTCACTACTCTATCTATATTTTTTTTTAAAAAAACTAATCCTTCTATAATTATTTATTCTCTACTTAATTTTGTTTTATACTAATTAATATAGTATTTATTTATTCATAAATAGTGAATTTGATGGTGTCGGATGCTAGCAAAAAGAAGGACATCAGATGGAGTTATGGCACTCAAGGATCAACAAAATATTCAGTTAAATGTGTTTTTTTGTGGTGGTACTTTAAATGGTGGTATTACACGACACAAGCAACATTTATGGGTGGTTACAAAAATATAAAACAATGCACATCATGTCCGTCGGAGGAGAGCTGTGATAGGCACTCGCCTTTCGCCAAAGGCGACAAGACGAATTTCAATAAACGGGATATGGCATAAATAAGGCGATGGCGTGGCGAGGTGGCTGTGCCTTTTTTTTAATATAAAAAAAGGTCCGACTTAATAATATTAGTCAAAATTAAGGTTTTCTGCAAACTTTCATTCACATCGCGTCTGCTTCTTCTACTCTTTTCCTCACATCTGCTGCCAGGTATGACTAGGAGACCTCTTCTTTTTCTTCTTATTTTTCAGTTTTTCTCGACTTCTTCTTCTTTTTCTTCAGTTAGTTCTCTTCTTCTTTTCTTTTGTTTTCAGTTTTTTAGATTTTCTCTACTTCAGTTACTTCTTCAGTCAGTTTATGCTCTGTTTTTTCTAGTGGTAGTGAACAGTGAACTGCTCTGTTTTGTTGCTCCATTTTTGTTGCACACTTTTGATTGCTCACCGCTCTATTTTGTTGCTCACTGCTTTGTCTATATTTTAAAAAAATTAATCCTTCTATAATTATTTCTTCTCTACTTAATTTAGTTTTATACTAATTAATATAGTATTTATTTGTTCATAAATAGTGAATTCAATAGCATCGGGTGCTAGCAAAAAGAGGAACATTTGATGGAATTGTGGTACTCAAGGATCAACAAAAGATTCAGTTAAATGTGGTTTTTGTGAGGGTACTTTTAATAGTGGTATTACTCAACACAAGCAACATTTAGTGGGTGGTTACAAAAATGTAAAACAATGTAGATCTTGTTCGTCAGAGCAGTGTTGTGGAAGGCGCTCACCTTTCGCCAAAGGCAACAAGGCGAGGCTTTAACGCCTAATTAAGGTGAGGTGAGGGGAATTTAAATAGGCGAGGTATGACGCTAATAAGGCTACTGCGATGGCGAGGCGAGGTGACAACACTTTTTTAAAAAAAGGTCCGACTTAATAATATTAGTCAAAATTAGGGTTTTTTGCAAACTTTCATTCACATCGCGAGTCGCGTCTGCTTCTTCTACTCTTTTTTTCAGTCGCGAGTCGCATCTGCTTCTTATACTCTTCTTCTCGTGTCTACTGCCAGGTATGACTAGACCACTTTTTTTTCTTCTTCTTTTCATTTTTTCTCGACTTCTTCTTCTTCAACCAGTTCTCTTCTTTTCTTCTTTTCAGTTTTTCTCGACTTCTTCTTCTTCAGCCAATTCTCTTCTTCTCTTCTTTTCAGTTTTTCAGTTTTTCTCTACTTAAGTTTCTTCTTCAGTCAGTCTATGCTCTTTTTTTCAATGAATAGTGAACTACTCTGTTTTGTTGCTCATTGCTAACCGCTGACTGCTCTGTTTTTATTGCTCACTACTCATTGCTTTGTCTATATTTTCTTAAATTTTTTTAATGCTTCTATAATTATTTCTTCCCTAATTAATTTAGTTTTATACTAATTAATATAGTATTTATTTGTTCATAAATATTGAATTCAACTATGTCTGATGCTAGCAAAAAGAGGGACATTAGATGGAATTATGGTACTCAAGGATCAAGAAAAGATTCAATTAAATGTGTTTTTTGTGGGGGTACTTTTAATGGTGCTATTACTAGACACAAGCAACATTTAAAGGGTGGTTACAAAAAATTTAAAACAATGTACGTCTTGTGTGTCGGAGATTAGAGATGAAATAAGGGCTTATATGGTAAATAAAATCGATAGTAGTTCGAAATTTCAAGTGAGGCAGCCAGAAAAATTTGTTAATATTGATGATGATGATGATATGAATGAATATGCTGAAATGATGCCTCCCTCCAAAACTCAAAAGATGAGGTGCATCATCCACGACGCGGAACGTGACGAAAGGCCTTATAAATCTCTATTTTTCCACAAAAATCACAACAAAAAGGAGGCTTTGAAAAAAGCGCAAGAATTGATGAAACCAAGAAGATTCTAAGAGAGTGTGCGGTAAGTGCTTTTGCCAATATGGATGTATGATGCAGGACTCCCTTTTAATTGTGTCAATTACAAATCATTTGATAAGTTCATTGAGGCAATATGACAATATGGCCCCAGAATGAAGCCTCCTACATTCCATGAAGTTAGAGTTACACTCCTTAAAAAAGAGGTGAAGAAAGTTGAAAAAATTGTTGATAAGCATAAAGTGCAATGGACAACGTTTGGATGCCCCATTATTATGGACAAATGGACGGCACAAAATGGTAAAATTATCATCAATATTTTGGTGAATTCTCCAATCAGTAGTGTATTTCTTAGTTCTGTTGATGCTAGCAATGAATCTACCAATTCCACCAAAATGTACAACTTGTTTGAAAGCATTATTGAAAGAATTGGATCTAGAAATGTTGTACAAATTGTCACCGATAATGCTAGTGAGAATGTTAAAGCGGGAAGCATGATGATGGGTACTTACCCATACATTTATTGGACTCCATGTGCTGCTCATTACATCAACTTGATATTTGGTGACATATTCAAGATTAATTCATATGCTTTCGGTAATATCACTCTCCTATCCTCTAACTTTCTTTATAGTCAATATTTAATACTCATTAGCTACTAATTACTATAATACTAAGTTAACAGTTTTTAAGAAGGCCATCAAAATCCATTCTTACATTAGTCAAAGGTCATTGTTGTTAAACTTGATGAGAAAATTCACCAAACAAAGAAATTTGGTGAAATTGACCAAGGCAAGATTTGCAGCGACCTTCTTAACTTTGAGAGCTATGTACATACAAAAGAAAAACTTGAGAATTTTAGCCCCCTCAATCAAATGGACTTCAAGTAAATTTGCAAAGGAAACTTTGGGGAAAGAAGTTGCCAACCTTCTTGTTTCTGCCTAGTTTTGGAGTGATGTTGTTCGAGCACTTACAATTTGTGGCCCTTTGCCTACAATGCTTCGTTTGGTGGATGGGGAGAAAAAAACCACCAATGGGATATATTTATAAATCAATGGATAGAGCCAAAGAAACTACTGCACGGGGTTTTCGTAGAGTTAAGAAGCAATATGAGAAAGTGCTTCAAATTATTGATGCAAGGTGGTCAGACCAACTCTATCGACCTTTGCATGCCACAGACCATATGTTGAACCTAGGATTGTTTTATCAAGCTCAAGAAGAGGGCACTTTACTAGCTAGTCTATGGGAGGAGTATCATTCATGTGTTGAGAAGATGAACCTCGATACATCAATACAAGATTTACTAGTCGCTGAGCTTCCTAAGTACAAAATGGCGGATGGACTATTTGGTTGTGGTCAGGTTAAAAGAGCGAAAGACACAAGGCCACCAGGTAAGTGAGTTGATTTAGCTCTTAGTTAAATTATTTGACTTATTTATACTCATTAACCTTTAAATTTATTTTATTATAGTTGAATGGTGGTCACTATTTGGTAGTCAAACACCAAACTTGCAAAAGTTTGCCATGAAAGTATTAAGCCTAACTTGTAGCTCATCTAGATGGGAGTGAAATTGGAGTGTGCTTGAACACGTAAGAAAAAAAATTTTATATCCTAATTTCCATATTATATTATTATTAGTATCTTCTCTTCGCGCCTGCTTCCAAGTATGACTACAAGACCTATTCTTTTTCTTCTTCTTTTCAGTTTTTCTCGACCTCTCCTTCTTTTTCTTTAGTTAGTTCTCTTCTTCTCTTCTTTTCAGTTTTTTAGTTTTTCTCTACTTCAGTTTCTTCTTCAGTTAGTCTATGCTCTATTTTTTCTAGTGGAGTGAACAATGAACTGCTCTGTTTTGTTGCTTTGTTTTTGTTACTCACTTTTGACTGCTCACTGCTCTATTTTGTTGCTCTATTTTTGTTGCTCACTACTCAGTGCTCACTACACACTTCTCACTGCTCTGTCTATATTTTAAAAAAAAACAATTAATTGTTTTATAATTATTTCTTCTCTACTTAAATTAGTTTTATACTAATTAATACAGTATTTATTTGTTCATAAATAGTGAATTCAATGGCGTTGGACACTAGCAAAAAGTGGAACATTGGATGGAATTTTGGTACTCAAGGATCAAACAAAAGATTCAATTAAATGTGGTTTTTGTGGGGGTACTTTTTATAGTGGTATTACTCAGCACAAGAAACATTTAGTGGGTGGTTACAAAAATGTAAAACAATGTAGATCTTGTTCGTCAGAGCATTGTTGTGGAAGGCGCTCGCCTTTTGCCGAAGGCGACAAGGCGAGGCTTGGCTTTAACGCCTAATTAAAGTGAGGTGAGGCGAATTTAAATAGATGAGGTATGATGCCAATAAGGCGACTGCAATGGCAAGGCGAGGTGGCAACGCTTTTTTTTTTGTTTTAAAAAAAGGTCTGACTTAATAATATTAGTCAAAATTAGGGTGTTCTGCAAACTTTCATTCACATTGTGAGTCGCGTCTGCTTCTTTTACTCTTTTTTTCAGTCGCGAGTCATATCTGCTTCTTCTACTCTTCTCCTCGTGTCTGCTGCCAGGTATGACTACAATATCACTTTTTTTTCTTTTTCTTTTTAGTTTTTCTCGACTTCTTCTTCTTCAACCAAGTCACTTCATCTTCTCTTCTTTTCAGTTTTTCTCTACTTAAGTTTCTTCTTTAGTCAATTTATGCTATTTTTTTTTACTGAACAGTGAAATGCTTTATTTTGTTGCTCACCGCTGACCGCTGACTGCTCTGTTTTTGTTGCTCACTGCTCACTACTCTGTCGATATTTTTATTTTTAAAATTTAATCCTTCTATAATTATTTCTTCCCTACTTAATTTAGTTTTATACTAATTAATATAGTATTTATTTGTTCATATATAGTGAGTTAAATGATGTCGGATGCTAGCAAAAAGAGGGACATTGGATGGAATTATTGTACTCAAGGATCAACAAAAGATTCAGTTAAATGTGTTTTTTGTAGGGCTACTTTTAATGGTGGTATTACCATATACAAGCAACATTTAATGGATGGTTACAAAGATGTAAAACAATGTACATCTTTTCCGTTGGAGATTAGAGATGAAATAAGGGCTTATATGGTAAATAAAATCGCTAGTAATTCAAAATTTCAAGTGAGGAAGCAAGAAGAATATGTTAATATTGATGATTATGATGATATGGATGAAAATGCTGAAATGATGTCTCCCTCAAAAACTCAAAAAGATGTCTTCTAGTGGAGGTGCATCATCCACGGCACGGAACGTGACAAAAGGCCCTATGAATCTCTATTTTCCACAAAAATCACAACAAAAAGGAGCTTTGAAAAAGGAGTAGGAATTGATTAAACCAAGAAAATTCTAAGAGTGCGTGCGGTAAATGCTTTTGCAATAAGGATGTATGATGCGGGGCTCCCTTTTAATTGTGTCAATTACAAATCATTTGATAAGTTCATTGAGGCAGTAGGACAATATGGCCCCAGAATGAAGCCTCCTACATTCCATGAAGTTAGAGTTACTCTCCTAAAAAAAGAGGTGAAGAAAGTTGAAAAAATTGTTGATGAGCATAAAGTCCAATTGACAAAGTTTAGATGTTTCATTATGATGGACAAATGGATGGCACGAAATGGTAAAATGATCATCAATATTTTGGTGAATTCTCCAATCGGTAGTGTATTTCTTGGTTCAGTTGATGCTAGCAATGAATCTACTGATTCCACCAAAATGTACAACTTGTTTGAAAACACTATTGAAAGAATTGGATAAGGAAATGTTGTACAAATTGTCACCGATAATGCTAGTGAGAATGTTACAGTGGAAAACACGATGATAGGTGCATACCCATACATTTATTGGACTCCATGTGTTGCTCATTGCATCAACTTGATATTTGGTGACATATTCAAGAGTAATCCATATGCTTCTTGTAATATCACTCTCCTATCCTCTAACTTTCTTTATAGTCAATATGTTATACTCATTTGCTACTAATTACTATAATATTGCTTTAACAGTTTTTAAGAAGGCCATCAAAATCCATTCTTACATTAGTCAATGGTTGTTGTTGTTAAACTTGATGAGAAAATTCACCAAGAAAAGAAATTTGGTGAAACCAGCCAAGACAAGATTTGCAACGACCCTCTTAACTTTGAGAGCTATGTACATACAAAAGAAAAACTTGAGAATTTTAGTCCTCTCAACCGAATGGACTTCAAGTAAATTTGCAAAGGAAACTTTGGGGAAAGAAGTTGTCAACCTTCTTATTTCAGCCCAGTTTTGGAGTGATGTTGTTCGGGCACTTACAATTTGTGGCCCTTGGCTAATAGTGCTTCGTTTGGTGGATGGGTAGAAAAAACCATCAATGGGCTATATTTATGAAGTAATGGATAGAGCCAAAGAAACTATTGCACATGATTTTTGTGGAGTTAAGAAGCAATATTAGAAAGTGTTTGAAATTATTGATGCAAGGTGGTCAGACCAACTCCATCGGCCTTTGCATGCTGCAGACCATATTTTGAACCTAGGATTGTTTTATAAAGCTCAAGAAGAGGGCACTTTACTAGCTAGTCTGTGGGAGGAGTATCATGCATGTGTTGAGAAGATGAACCCCAATACATCAATACAAGATTTACTAGTCGCTGAGCTTCCTAAGTACAAAATGGCGGATGGACTATTTGGTTGTGGTCAGGCTAAAAGAGCCAAAGACACAAGGCTACCGGGTAAGTGAGTTGATTTAGCTCTTACTTAAATTATTTGATTTATTTATACTCATTGACCTTTAATTTTATTTTATTATAGTTGAATGGTGGTCACTATTTGGTAGTCAAACACCAAACTTGCAAAAGTTTGCCATGAAAGTATTAAGCCTAACTTGTAGCTCATCCAGATGGGAGCGAAATTGGAGTGTGCTTGAACACGTAGAAAAAAAATTTATATTCTAATTTCCATATTATATTATTATTAGTATCTATTACTTAATATCTATAACTTATGTGCAGATTCATTCCAAAAAGAGGAATAGTCTTGCACTATCGCGTCTCAATGATCTATTGTACATTAAGTACAATAGAACATTGAAACGTCGTTTCGATACTCGTGATAACATTGATCTAATTCTGTTGGATAACATTGATTATTCACATGAATGGTTAGTTGGATGCCCCGAAGATCAAAAAGATGAACTAGTATATGATGAAGGTGATCTTACTTGGGTTAGTGTTGCTACGACTATTGGAGCTGACGAGAGTATCTATCATCTTAGGGAATTTCTTCAAGATCAAGAGCACTTGACAATGGCAAAGGAGTAGAAACTACATCTACAAGTTCAACTTCAAGTAGGACTCGGACCAGGGGCGGAGCTACAGGTATGAAAGGGTGGTCAGGCGAACACCCTTCGCCGGAAAATTATACTGTGTTTATAGGTAAAATACTGTCTAATAGCTGGATATATAATTAATTAAACACCTTAAAACATGACAAAGGCTAGTGGTCTGGTGGTAAGCATGATCATTTATGAGTAACAGGTTTGCGGTTCAATCCTTAGTTGTAGCATTTTTTTTAACACACTCTTTTCATTTATGTGTAAGAGGTCTGCGGTTCGATCCTCACTTGCAGCATTTTTTTAAACACACATTCTTTTTAAACAAACAAACAAACAAAAAAATAGATCCTCACTTGCAGCGTTTTTTTAAACACACACTCTTTTTAAACAAACAAACAAAAAAAAAAAACAGTTGCTCGTATCTTCTTTATGTTTCTAGCCTTAAATTGATTAATCTAATAACTAATATTTTATTGTTTTCTATATATTTTCGACCTGTATTAAGTGAATTATTAGGTATACACATTCTCAAGGTTTTTTTTTAATGATAAAATTAAAGATTATTATCCACTATTATACTTTTGATTATTTCGAAACAATTTTTTTTAGAAAATGTAAAATAGTTAAGAATCTTACTAAAACAAAAGGTAAATATGGAAAAAAGTTTCGATAATTCTCTCGAATTTTGAAATATTCAGTTATTTGAATCACGAAAAAAAGTCTCAATAGTTCATTTTAATATGAACTAGAGGGAGTATATCCAATTAGTAGCTAAAATTGTTTTTGTTGACTTTTGTCCATTAGTTTTGATTTATACCATTGATAGTTTTATAATTTTAAGTTTTCGTATGATATGTAATTTAATTTTAAATTTGGGTGCACCCACTCATCAGTAAAAAAATAAAAATGTTTTGTGCACCCACTCCGCTAAAAAAAATTTTCGACTCTTTTAAAGTTTGAACACCCTTGGCGAAATTCTTGGCTCTACCACTGACTCAGACACTAATTGATTAAGAATCCGACGAGGAAGAAGGTGAGGAGCAATATAATCATGATGTAGAGGATGCTGATCTTCAATAGTTGGATAATTTTGAAGTAGAATAGACTTTTAGAGTTCTACTATTGCTTGTCAATTGTCTTTTGAATTATTGGGTCTTTAAAGTTCCAGACTTTTAGTATCCACTATTAGTTTTTGAATTGAAATATTTTCTAATATACATTATTGATATTGAGATTCTGGATATTTATATATGCAATTAAATATTTTTAATTTTTGATATTAATTGGCGCCTCAATTCAAAAAGGAGCCGCTCGCCTCGCTGAGAGGCGAGGTAGGCCCTTGTTGCCTTTCGTCGTCCAAAACACTGGGGAGAAGTAGAAAGCGGGTTGCTCATCCATGGCAAGCTAGACCAAAGGAGGAGTTAGAGCTTGATAGGTTGGAGGTGGTGCCTCCACAAGTGATACAACAGAATACAAGGCAAAAAGGGGTATTATGTGGGTTGAATAACTAGTGCCAGCCAGTCATCATACAGTGATGAGTGGAAATAATAGGTTTGAGCTGTTGGCTAAACATGGTGCTGGAATTCCAAGAATTCAAGACTTTGGTAAGTCCTCTACATTTCAACCTCTGTGATCATTAGCTCATGGAATGTTAGAGGGCTAAACCAACCCTATAAACAGAAAGAGTTGATGCTCTTTCTAAAAAGGAATAAAATAGATCTATTTGGGTGTTTAGAAACTAGAGTAAAAGAGAGGAAGATTAAACCAATTTTGATGAAATTTCTAGACTGAATTTACTGCGGCAACTATCCCTCACGGTGAAAATGGTAGAATTTGGCTATTATGGAGGATACATGTTAATGTTTTGTTAGTAATTTAGCATTTTTAATATTAATAAAATGCTTTATGTGTATTGTCACTGTGTCCATTAGTGGACAGTTACTTACATATTGTATTAAGTGACAAAAGTGGCATTACATCATCTGTTATATGGTGCATTACATTCTTTGTCAGTTTTAACTTTATTGTTATTCCTCTTGTGAATGTTTGAGTGGTGGCCGTTGTGCAACTCTTTCATTCTGCCCGTTAATGGCATTGGATACAATACTTTATTTCACTCTTTATTCCCCATTATTCTTTGTAACCTATGTAACTCCTAAGACCATTATCTTCACTATTTACTACACCATTATCTTCCTATTCATTGCTAGGAAGACTTCTTCTAGTATAAATAGTGGTGGTCTTCATTTGGTTTGAGAGAGATAACCCATAAGAAAAATATAGAGTGAAAGAGTTAGTCAATAAAAAAAAAAAAAGAGAGTTCTTATTAGTTGAAGGGAGGTGTTCTTTTTGTGGAGCTTTGGACTCAACTCTTGTCCAGAGTTGTTGAGTTATATATTGTGATTAGGCTGTTGTATCCTGGAGGGGACAAGTCAAGAACAACTACTGCTGGACCGGTGAAAACATTTGCTGCAGTGGACTTGAATCTCCTTAAAGAGAGCGAGATATCCGCGCCTCAGCCTGAACAGAATTTTGTTTCTTCATTGTATTTCAATTGTAATCTTGTAAGTTTTTCACTAACAATTTTAAGGAGATTCAAAGATGGCTATAATTGAAAAAACCGTGGATGTCAAGATGGGAGATCTTAACAAGCCATTTCGGTTCAATGGTAACCATTTCAAGGGATGGAAGGGTAAAGTACTTTTCTACTTAAGTCTTCTCAATGTTTCTTATGTGTTAACTGAGAAGAATCCAAATAAAGTTGATGACACTTCGATGGATGATGATGAACTTATTTCTCATCATGAGAAAGTGGAAAAGTACGATGGTGACTCCTATAAGTGTCGGTATTATCTTCTTAATTGTCTATCTGATAATTTTTATGATTATTATGATAGAACTTACTCTAGTGCAAAGAAAATTTGGAAAGCATTGCAGAGTAAGTATGATACCCAGGAGGCGGGAGCGAAAAAATATGCGGCTAGTAGATTTTTTCGTTTTAAATTGGTGGACAATAAATCAGTGGTAGACCAAGCTCAAGACTTTATAATGATTGTTGGAGAGCTTAGGTCCGAGGAGGTGAAAATTGGAGATAACCTTATTGTTTGTGGCATAGTAGATAAACTTCCACCTTCTTGGAAGGAATTTAAAAAAACTATGCGCCACAAACAAAAGGAAACCTCCCTTGAATCCTTGATAATGAAAATTCGTATGGAAGAAGAAGCAAGAGGCCAAGATGCACTTTTACAAACAGAAGAGAACAACATCACAACAAAGGTAAATTTAATTACTTCAAATAATGCTATTCCTGAAACTCACAAAAATACTTCTTTGAAGCCTATGAAGAAAAAATTCAAGAAAAATAATGGTAGACCTCCCAAGAAAAATAGTGGTGAAAATAACCAAGCACAAAATCAACAAGTTCAAGATAAGGGACCGTGCTTTGTTTGTGGCAAGAGTGGGAATATTGCTTGATTTTGCATATTCCGAAAACGTGGTCCTAATCCTCAGGCAAACGTTACCGAAGAACCTTTTGTGGCGGTGATTACCGATATAAACATGGTTGAGAGTGTTGATGGATGGTGGGCTGATTCTGGTGCAAACCGTCATGTCTGTTATGACAAAGACTGGTTTAAAAAATATACTCATTTTGAGGAGCCCAAAACCATCATGCTTGGTGATTCACATACTACTCAAATTCTTGGAACGGGAGATGTCAAATTGTGTTTTACTTCTGGAAGGGTATTAACTTTGAAAGATGTACTTTATACACCTTCTATGAGGAAAAACTTGATGTCTAGTTTTTTTCTTAATAAAGCAGGCTTTAAACAGATTATTGAATCTGATCAATATGTAATTGTGAAGAAGAGTATTTTTGTGGGAAAGGGGTATGCATGTGATGGGATGTTCAAATTGAATGTTGAAATGAATAAAGTTTCTACTTCTGTTTATATGCTTTCTTCTACTAATTTTTGGCATGCTCGTTTGTGTCATATTAATGATCGTTATGTTGGAATCATGAGTAGTTTAGGATTAATTCCAATGATTAAAAAGAATTTTGAAAAATGTGAGGCTTGTAGTAAAGCCAAAATCACTAAAAGGCCTCATTTTCAAGTTGAAAGAAAAACTGATTTGTTAGAATTAGTTCATACTGATATTTGTGAAATTGGTGGAATTTTAACTCGTGGAGGTAATAGATATTTTATCACTTTCATTGATGATTTTTCTAAGTTTACATATGTTTACTTAATGAAAAATAAAAGTGATGCTTTTGAAAATTTCAAAACTTATCTCCATGAGGTTGAAAATCAGTTTGGAAGAAAAATAAAAAGAATTAGAAGTGATAGAGGCTGTGAATATGAGTCAAATGAGTTTAATTCTTTTGTTAGATCATTGGGAATAATTCATGAAACTACTCCTCCTTACTCTCCTTCATCTAATGCAGTAGCGGAAAGGAAAAATAGAACTTTGGTTGAATTGACTAATGCCATGCTTATTGAGTCACATGCACCTTTAAATTTTTGGGGTGAAGCTATTTTAACTGCTTGTTATGTGTTGAATCGTGTGCCTCATAAAAAGTCTAAATTGACACCTTTTGAATTGTGGAAAGGTTACAAGCCAAGTTTGGGATATCTAAGAGTTTGGGGTTGTCTAGCCTTTGTGAGGCTAATGGATCCCAAGAATACAAAGTTAGGTAAGAAAGTTACTACTTGTGCTTTTCTTGGTTATGCTTCAAATAGTACAGCCTATAGATTTTTTAATCTTGAAGATAATATTGTGATAGAATCAGGTGATGCTATTTTTCATGAAAATAAATTTCCTTTTGATCTTAAAAATAGTGGGGGTCAAAGGATTGAACAAAATATTTTGTCACTACCTAGTTCTTCTACTTCTACTTTAAAAAATAAAGAAATTGATGATTTTGAGTTAAGAAAAAGTAAAAGAACTAGAGTAGAAAAATATTTTGGTCGTGATTTTTGTGTTTAATGTTGGAGATGACCCTCTCACTTTGAAAGAAGCATTATCTTCACATGATTCTATATTTTGGAAACAGGCTATAAATGATGAAATGGAATTACTGATTTCTAATAAAACTTGGAAGTTAGTTGATTTACCACCGGGTTGTAGAACTATTGGTTGCAAATGGGTCTTAAGGAAAAAATTGAAACCTGATGGATCTATCGATAAATATAAGCCTAGACTAGTTGCAAAAGATTTTAAACAACTAGAAGGCCTAGAATTTTTTGATACTTTTTCACCGGTAACAAGAATTACATCCATAAGACTTTTAATTGCTATGGCTGCAATTTTTGATTTGCAAATTCATCAAATGGATGTAAAAATTGCTTTTTTAAATGGAGACCTCAATGAGGAAAATTATATGGAACAACCTGAGTCTTTTGTTGAAGCAGGCCAAGAAAGCAAAGTGTGTAAACTTACTAAATCCCTATATGGCTTGAAACAGGCACCAAAGCAATGGCATGAAAAATTTGATTCCTGCATGATTGAAAATGGTTTTAAAACAAATGAGTGTGATAAGTGCATATATCATAAGTCTTGGAATAATTCACATGTGATTATTTGCCTATATGTTGATGATTTGTTGATCTTTGGCTCTAACATGAATATTATTGATGAAACTAAGAATATTCTTAGAAGTCATTTTGATATGAAAGGTCTTGGTGAGGCAAACTTTATTCTTGGAATAAAAATAACAAGAACATGTGATGGAATTTTTCTTGACCAGTCACATTATGTTGAGAAAATTTTGAAAAAATGTAACTTTCTTGATTGCAAGCATGTTGCTACTCCTGTTGATTCAAGTGTTTACTTATTTCCTATTGAAAGTGAAAATGATGTAGTAAATCAAAAGGAATATGCTAGCATAATCGGAAGTTTGAGATATGTGACTGATTGCACTAGGCCTGATATTGCATATGCAGTAGGAGTACTTGGCAGGTTTACAAGCAAGCCAGGTAATGAACATTGGCATGCTGTAACAAAAGTTATGAGATATTTAATTGGAACGAAAAATTGTGGTTTGTTCTATAAAAAATATCCTGCTGTACTTGAAAGCTTTTGTGATGCAGATTGGAACACTTTATCAGGTGATTCATGTTCTACCACTGGTTATGTTTTTACTTTAGGTGGTGGTGCTATTTGTTGGAGATCAAAAAAGCAAACTATAATTGCTAACTCTACCATGGAGGCTGAACTAATTGCTTTAGCTTCAGCTAGTGAGGAAGCGAATTGGTTAAGAGATTTACTATTTCAAATACCTTATTTTGAAAAACCAATTCCTCCTATTTTAATACATTGTGATAGCACCGCTACGATTGGTAGAGTTCAAAACCGTTATTACAACGGTAAATCCAGACCTATAAGGAGGAAACATAGTAATGTAAGATCGTATTTGACAAATGGTACCATTAATGTTGATTATGTCAAATCTTGTGATAATCTTGCAGATCCTCTTACTAAGGCCTTAACGAGAGAGAAGGTCTGGAGCACATCGAGGGGGATGGCATTGAAGCCTATAAATTCTTGAGTCATATATGAGGAAACCCAACCTGGGGACTAGAGATCCTATAACCAGGTTCAAAGGGAAAAACTAATCATATGATAACTTCTTGTGAAAAAATGCACTATTTTTTATTCCCTTCCTATGATGTGAGTGCATTGTTTCCTGTAGTGATTTGTGAAGGTTGAGTTGATAAAACTCTTAATGAATATTTGTAGCCCGTATGGGTGGAGTGTTAAACTTACAAGAGCACTCTCGATAAATTTCACCTATGTGAGTGCGGAAGTAGGTCGCTTTCTATGAGAATTTGGCTTATTCTCAAAAGCACTCATGAAACCGGGATAGCACAAGGCCATAGTGTGCTGGCTTTAAAGCTCATGTCAACACCTTGATTATTATGTATGAGCAGTGATATTTTATTTCCCTTAAGCAGTCATAGTTCAAGTTTGAGACCACTACGACTCTGGAGTAAAAATTATTGTTTCACTAAGTGGAGGTTCAATGCAGAGCACACCTTCATTATGCATAGTAGTCTTCCTTCAGCTGATATACTCTTTTGTCTAATATTTAAAATGAGTGGGGGATTGTTAGTAATTTAGCATTTTTAATGTTAATAAAATGCTTCATGTGTATTGTCACTGTGTCCATTAGTGGACAGTTACTAACATATTGTATTAAGTGACAAAAGTGGCATTACATCATCTGTTATATGGTGCATTACATTCTTTGTCAGTTTTAACTTTATTGTTATTCCTCTTGTGAACGTTTGAATGGTGGCCGTTGTGCAACTCTTTCATTCTGCCCGTTAATGGCATTGGATACAATACTTTATTTCACTCTTTATTCCCCATTATTCTTTGTAACCTATGTAACTCCTAAGACCATTATCTTCACTATTTACTACACCATTATCTTTCTATTCATTGCTAGGAAGACTTCTTCTAGTATAAATAGTGGTGGTCTTCATTTGGTTTGAGAGAGATAACCCACAAGAAAAATAGAGTGAAAGAGTTAGTCAAAAAAAAAAAAAAGAAAGAGAGTTCTTATTAGTTGAAGGGAGGTGTTCTTTTTGTGGAGCTTTGGACTCAACTCTTGTCCAGAGTTGTTGAGTTATATATTGTGATTAGGCTGTTGTATCCTGGAGGGGACAAGTCAAGAACAATTACTGCTGAACCGGTGAAAACATTTGCTGCAGTGGACTTGAATCTCCTTAAAGAGAGCGAGATATCCGTGCCTCAGCCTGAAGAGAATTTTGTTTCTTCATTGTATTTCAATTGTAATCTTGTATTTTTGTTATCTTGTAAGTTTTTCACTAACAATGTTCATATTCTGCGTATCCATGAACATTTTATCCACTATCTGGTGGATGATATAGGTAATAACTTCTCACTAGAATGTATGCAAAGAATGAGCAAAGTCACTAGAATGTATGCAAAGAATGAGCAAAGTCAAAGAGAGCTCTTGTGGCAAACTTCACAGACTATACAAGTACCATGAATTCTTAGTAGAGACTTAAAAAATGTTATGTCTGTCAATGAGAGGATTGGTCAACCTGTAACCGTTGTTGAGGTGCAGGAGTTAAAGGAAATGCTAAACCAGTTACAACTCACTCTTCTGAAGGCACATGTATGTTTTTTCACTTGGAGCAATAAACAACAAGGTACAAATAGAGTATAGCTATTGAAGATATAGGAGGATCTGTTTGGGAAGTAAGAAGCCCCTTTGACATCTCTTCATTTGCAAATAATTCTCGATGTGAAAACACAGAGCCAGGGGGCTGATCTTTGAATATGAAAAAAAGTGGATCTGCAGGGTCCCAAATGAATTGGCTTATTCGAAAAAGGCCTTGAGATCTATCTCGTGTCTAGTACTGCATGGTTAAGGCCAACGAGGGGTGATATTATAGTTGTCATATGGTTTAGATTGAAACTCTTAAGGTGGAACTGAAGGACCTAAACAAGTTTATGGATTCTTATAATAAAAAGTTTAACCAAGCTAGACAGAGAATCAAAGTTATACAAGTTGATATGTCACAAGATTTATTTAATCAAGGTTTATTTGATCAGGAGAAGACTATTTTGATGGAGACACAGAAGTGGAGCTTAGTAGAGAAAAAGGTGCTTAGACAGAAATCTAGAGCTTGCTGGATAGATAGTGATAATTCAAATTAAAGTGTTTCCATGCATAACTGAAGATCATAAGAAACCACAACATTTCCTCTATTTACACAGAGAATGGTATAAAGTCGATAAAACCACAGGAGGTTGAGGCTGAATTTTGATCATTTTTACCAATCATATGGGAGCTAGTAATGAGGAATTGATGGGTCTAAATATAGTGGTTACAAAGAGGTGTCCTTGTCTAACTAGAGAGAAACAATTGGAACTGATCCATGAGATTAGTATAGAGGAAATCGATGCAGCTATTAAAGATATGCCTAAAGACAAGAGTCCTGGAATTGATGGTTATCCTATTGAGTTTTTTACTACTCATTGGGGCCTGGTCAAGGAAGAGGTATATGTAGTTGAGCAATAATTTTCATAATTGGGAAGCTGATGAGGACATGTAATTGTACTACAATAACACTGGTGCCTACGGTTCCTTCCCCAGCCTATGTGAAGGATTTTAGACCAATAGCATGTTGTACTACTCTTTATAAGATTGTTGCCAAGATACTTACTAGTCGAATTAAAAGAGAGAATTCAAATTAACTAACAATAAATAATTTATGATTTATTTTAGTACAAATAAACTATAATAGTTTAGTGGTGCATTGTAGCGTAACTTGCTAAAGTGAACCACTGACCGAAAAATGGCGAGAGGACGATAGAATAAGGCAGCAGCTAAGACAGAGGTAACACCAAAAGGACAGGAGACGGTAGATCTAGACAAACATAAAAGATTTGAGGACAAACATGGAAAGCAAGCAATGGAACAGTGGCAACCTCTACCAACGAAAGTGGTGCCCCTCAAACCAATGAAACAGTACACTAGTAAACCCATTCTGGGACGAGCAGGAGGGAACTCAGTGAGATACCAGACCAGGACAATAATGGGAAAGGGTTTACGAAGAAAGTTGGACATGAACACAAAGCCTGCTGAGAAATGGGCGAATTTCTTTGATAACTACAGGATGTCAGCTAAGGGAATGAGTTTGAGCAATATAAATCTAGTAGTGAAGAATGGGGAAAAAGTCATTGAACTGAATAAAGATGAATTTGACAAAGCAATAGAGTACTGGAAACAAGAACTAATCCTATATGTGGTGAGAGATTCCCCAACAATTGCTGCAATTGAAAGGTATATTGCACTCCAGGTGAACACTATAAGTAAGCCTAAGGTATACTATCATAATGATGGCTATTTCTTAGTTAGATCAGCTAGTCTAGATGATAGGAATGAAGTGTTGTACTCAGGGCCACATATGTTGAATACCAAGCCCATAATTATTAAGGTGTGGAGTGTTAGTTTTGATTTCAACAAAGAGGTATTACAGACTATGCCTTTTGGGTGAAATACTCAAACTTACCTCTGAACTATTTGAGTATGAATTCATTTATTAGAATAAGTAGTGGTCTAGGTGTTTCATTGTATGCAGATGAATACACTACTAAGGTGGATAGGATCTCTTATGCTAGAGTGTTTGTGGAAATGGATGTTGAAAGGGAACTACCAAAAAGCTCAAGGTAGAAAATTAAATGGAAGAATGTTTGAGAAGGTAGTGCAGTATGAATGAGTTCCTGAATATTGCACTACATGTATGCAAGTGGCGCATAGGTGTCACATAAGGGAAGGTCCTCGAAAGAGAACAACAACTCCTAAGGTCGTCAATAAGTGGGTACAAAAGCAAGCAACTATTGCAGATGGAAGGGTGGATACAAGAAACAAGGACAATGTTGAGACTAATAAGGAAGCATGTAGTGAGGAAGCTAAGACATGGACACAAGTAAGCATAAAATCAGTAGCAATAGGGGCTCCAGGAGTACAATCACAACAAATGACAATGCAACATGGGTTTGCATCTTTAGTAGTTCAGGAACATGGCACAACTAGCTCATATGGTGATCAGGGGAGTAAAGGAGATAGCACTAGAGGAACAAATCCTAAACTGGTGCAATGAAGTTGGTTACTTGGAATACAAGGGGAATAAATAAACTTCATAAATAGAAGGAGCTCAAGTTGTTTATAAAGGAAAATTATGTAGGCATAGTAGCAATACTGGAGCATAAAAAAAAGGAGCAATTAGCAAAAAAAGTAACTCCAAAGATAACACAAGGTTGGAAACGGGAAGCAAATTATGAGCACACTGATAAGGGTAGAATCTGATTGATGTGGGATCCTCATGTGATTGAATGCATTGCTATGAACAAATATGATCAATATGTCCATGGTCTAATAGTAATAAAAAGGGCTGACATGGTGTTCTACTTAGCAGTAATCTACGGTCTGCATAATATCCAACATAGGAGAAAACTTTGGGAAGATTTGGCATGCATGGTTACAGGGGCTGATGAACCTATGATATGCATAGGGAACTTTAATGTTGCATTATCATATGAAGATAGACCTCAAGGAAGACCAATCCAGGAGGTAGAAATAAGGGACTTCAGTGAATTCATGATTGATAATGACATGACAGAATTGAAATTAGTAGGCAGATCTTATACTTGGTCTAATAGGAACACTTATAGTAAGATAGATAGAGCTCTGGTGAATGCAAAATGGTTGTTGAAGATGCCTCAAATGGATATTTACATTATGAATCTAGGAGCATCTGATCACTCCCTTTTGAGCTTGGAACTAAATAGAACAATCAGAGGTACCTGCAGGGCTTTCAAGTTTTTCAACTGTATAGCTGAACATCCAGAGTTCTTGCAGACAGTGAAAACAACATGATTGGAAGGAAACAGAAGAGACTTAAAGGATGTATGACAAAAGCTTGCAAAGGTGAAAACAAGTCTTAAACAGCTAAACAACAAAGAGTTTAAAGGGGTCAGCAATAGGGTGAAAGATATTAGAGGGTAGTTGCAATGTGTTAACGAACTTATGAAGGATCATGAAACAGTTACAGCTAACAGACAACATGAAAGAGAACTACAATCGCAGTTAGAGAAATGGAGTAAGGTTGAAGAAAGTGTTATGCAACAAAAATCCAAAGTGCAATAGTTGAAGTTAGGTGATTCAAATACTGCATTCTTCTTTGCAAACATGAAGAACAAGGTGACTCAAAATACTATTACTAAAATTATGATTTCAGAAGGCATCAAAGTCCATACACAAGAAGTAGGGGTGGGCGTTCAATTCTTCGATTCGATTTTATCAAATTTTGGTTCGGTGTTTCAGTTTTTGGTTTCTAAAAAGTGTGCAGAAAATGTCAAACAATAATATTTTGGTTCGGTTTAATTCAGTGTTTTTATAATGTTTTTTTGGTGCAAGTAAATATTAAAAAGAGAATAATCGGTTGTGCAACATTGCAGTTGTGCAGAATTGCAAAGCCACCTGATGATTGCTGCTTGCTGCTGGCGGCTGACAGCATTGCAAAGCCACCTGGTGGAAGCTGCTACTGGAGGCATTGCAAAGCCACCTGGTGGTTGCTGCTACTGGCAGCATTGTAAAGCCACTTGATAGTTGTTGCTGGCTGCTTGCTGCTTGGCTTAACAATAATAATAGCATCCAACAATTAAAATAAGAATTCAACACTTCAAACTTGTAAGTTGTAAGTTAAAACAACACAAAGTCACAAATGTCTTAATATTCAACTTCAAATAAAAAATAGCAGCAGTAACAACTCATAAACAGAAGTCACAAAATTCAAAATGCAAATTTAAATAAGAGTTTTCCTCTCTTGATCGACACAATTATCATGACATTTCTCAAAATGATCCCTCAAAAACATTGTTCCAATCCATTTTGGATGACAATTAAATATCACAACACATGACAAACACTTTGCTTTGCACCCTTCTTCATTGTGTTGAACGACCACAAAACATTTCCAAATAAATGATGACTTTTAGGAGGCTTGATTGAACTTGAACGGTTGAACCTAATAAAAAGATCATATCAAAAGATAGAAACTTAGAAATTAGAATATAATTTTCAAGATAAAAAAAACTACAAAAAGATATCTCATATCAAAAGTTCAAAACCAAAGAAAGTATTAAAAGTTGAAACTCACCATTAGGCATTATAGAACATTAGTAGAAAAATAGCAAATTGCTATCATACATCAACAATGCAAGGATCCCTTCCATTATTTGCCATTTCTAAATATAATTTAAGCAAATGTTGTAACACCTCAAATTTAGAAAAGGAAGAAAAAGGAATTTTTGGGACTGGAGTCTGGTTTTACGGGTCCCATGCTTCTACTGTCCGTAGATGGCAATTGTAGGAACGGAGAATTTTTTTTCAAAACAATTTCCAGTACCCTTCGTATGGTTCACCAGGACAGCCTGTAATTCCTTGTACAAGTCGTATATAGATCTTGTAGGTGAGTCCTAGAGTTTGTGAAAATTTAAGGGTCAAAGTTGGTTTCTACGGTTGGTTTCTATAGTTGGTTTTTACATAGAATAGAAAGACCTACGAACCATAGAAATGTTCCGTCAAAAGATAGGTAAAATCTTGGTCTTAGTACTTGGTCTACGGTTAACCAGTACGTACTGTAGAAAGATCTATGGTCTATAGGTCGGAACCGTAGGTCGAGTCGGTAATTATTTTTAAAGGGATTTAGGGTCTTTTTTCTAATTACTTTTAAATCAAAACTATGTCGTTTTACCTTTTACCCTAAGCCATATATATATAGGTTTTAAGTCCTAAATTACTCATTTTCAACTCATTCTCCAAATTCTCTAAACTTGACCAAATTCACTCCCCAATTCTCTCAAGGCTAAGGAGCAAGAAGAAGAGCTAGTTCATCCAAGTATCCGATTCTCCATTCTTTTTGGGCTTCTAACATCAAGGTATGTGTCTTTTCCTCCATGGGTCCCCAAAGGATTTCAATTTCCAATTGATCAAAGGGTTTCAATTTAATAAATGTAAGTTTCTTCCAATTATGATTGATTAAGTTTTCCAATGCATTATTTTATGTTAATCTATGATGTTTAGTTCAAATTTCATTTACCCATGCATAAATTATGATTTTCAATCATGATCCTATGATGAACCTACGAACTATGAATCATGAATTTTGAAGATATGAATGTTTTTATGAAATGATTATAAATGATTTGGAGATGATTTGAAAGGAAAGTATCAATGCTATTGTGAAAATTTAAGGTATTTCTCACAAATGAATTTACATTGGTGAAACATTTTCTCATCTATGTTGAATTATGTTTAAGGAGCTATTCTATGAGTTGATCTTCAAAGTTCTGGATTAGTATTGACCATTACCTTTCCTATGTTAAATGATATTTGACTTTTATCTATTCTATTGGAATTTAGACTTAGCACCAAGAAGGCATTGAGGTGGAGGCTCAAATAGGGTAGTCTCTGGTAGCAACCTCTAGTCCGACACTACGTGCCCCCATATGATTGTCTTAAATGACCTAGCTAGTGGATCCAGTTTAGCATATGGTGCTATGTATAGATTCTACATTGGCAAGTAGATTCTCCTTCTTTCGGTATGGGGGATATACCAAATTCTATGATATAGTTCTCATGGTCTTATTGTGGGTTAAAGCTAATATCTCACAAAATGATTATGTGAATTTGGGGCTTCAAGAGTGAGGGAATTCACAAGGATGAATCCTTTGGAGTTTCATAGTTCTAAAGTTGAGGAAGATCCTCAAGAGTTTATCGATGAGGTCTATAAGATTTTGATGATCATGAGAGTTATGCCAGTGGAGAAGGTGGAGTTGGCCACCTGCCAATTGAAAGGTGTGGCTCAAGTGTTGTATAACTAATGTAAAGAAGGGAGCTCGGAAGATGCGGGTCCTCTTGATTGGGAGACATTTAAGGCCGCGTTTCTTGATAGCTTCTTTCCCCTTGAGATGAGGGAAGATAAGGTGCTAGAGTTCATTAACCTTTGACAAGGGGGTATGAGTGTGAGGGAATATGCTCTAAAGTTCACTCAATTGTCCAAGTATGCTCCAACAATGGTTGCCGATTCAAGGGAAAATATGAGTAAGTTTGTATCGGGTGTATCCGAGGTGGTGGTTAAAGAGTGCTGAACCACAATGCTCATTCATGCTATGAAAATCTCTCTTCTCATGGTATATGCATAACAAATTGAGGAGGACAAACTCAAGGAAAGGTGTAGGGAGGCAAAAAGGGCTTAGCCCGATGATGGCAATTTATCTAACACAAGGTCTGATGGACAAGGTCGTCCAAGATTTCGACAAAGGATTTTCGGTCAAGGTTCCTCCAATGCTCCTCCAAAGTTCAACCAAGATAGGGTGTCTAACCCTAAGCCTCAAGAAGGAAATGGTACTGGATCTTCATTGCCTAGGCCTAATTGTACTAAGTGTGGAAGGAAGCACGATGGTAAGTGCCTAGCCGACACAGATGGTTGCTTTAGTTGTGGTAAAAGTGGTCACAAAAAGAGGTATTGCCCGATGCATATGGCTAAAGGAAGAGAGGTCAAGCAAGCTACTCCTAGTGGTTTGGGTTTCAATGCTCCTAAGCAAAATTGCTTTTATGATCTTCAGACTATAGGTGAACAAAAGAGTTCTTCGGATGTGGTTATCGGTATGTTAAAAGTTTTCCAACTTGATGTATATGCTTTACTTGATCCCGGTGCTACCTTGTTGTAACGACATGTTCCCATCGTTATAGAAAAGCCAACGGAGAAAAATTTTGGGTCGAAAAACTTTTTCGTAGTAACTTGATATTTCCCAACCTAGTCCAGATTTGAATGAAATTGGAGTCTGTGAGGTCTAGGAAAATATGGTAGAAAGGGGGTGATCTAATAATGAATTCTATCATATGAGTAGATACCTAAGATGTTAAGGAAATCGTACGACTTTACGAAATTGAATTCGGGCGAGTAGAATTCCCAAAATTGATCTTAGCGTAAACAGGTAGTTTTTGAGTGTTGTTGGTTGAAGGTGTGTTGTGTAATGGAAGCTTGGAATTATTAATTTTGCTTATTGTTTTCGTGCAAGCCGCTGAGGCGGGATTTCTGTCGGTTGGGAGGGACCACTGTAGTGGTGTCAATTCCGTCATGGCAGGGCAGACGAGACTTAAAGTCAGAAATAAACTCCAAAAAATGTTTTATTATGCAATTTTCAAACTTCAGAGCTAAGGAACGAACCCAGGGATTTTCTTGACAGTTTTTCACCATTTTTGAGGCTAAAGGTAATATTTTAACTCCCCAAATCTATTTTTTGATCAGTAGAACGTAATATAATGGGTAATTATCGATGGGAAAGGGTTTCAATCTCAAAATTATGGTAAAGAAAGACCTAATCTGGGTATAGGGATCATGGGTATGATCTAGGATTGATAGAATTATTAGTAATTCGGGTAATTAGTTATTGTTTATTGATTTCCATGTTAAACTAATTGTTTGTAGACCAAGAACAAGTGGAACGAATCCAGAAAGGGAAGAATCAAGTGGCTTAGGGGATTCAAGCTTGTTTTGAGGTAGGTGATGGTTGTGATTTCATGATTTTGTGATATATGTTTGTCTTGCTTTATTATGATACATGTATGTATGCGAATATTGTATTATTGATCACATTATTCGTAAATAGGGATGATTGAATAATTGTATGCCATGAAATCATAACTTGATTGTATGATTGTGACAATGTACATTGTGATTGTGATTGTGGCTTGTTGAATGGATCGGGTGTTGCGTTTCGACACACTAACTTGGATCGATTGCCACGTTCCGACATAAATATGGTATCGATTGCCACATTTTGTCATAATCATTGGATCAGGTACCACGTTTCGATATGCTAATAGTTTGGGTTTGGAGTCCATGAGAGGACCATTAACTTGACATAATAGTGTAATTGAGAATTGTGAACTTGATCGTTATTTGTTAATGATATTGATAATGTATATGTTTGGTGTATGAATGTTATTGTTATGTTGTAATGGCTTATATATGTTGTACTTAGTGGGATAGCTGCATGATCCTACCAGTACACT
This sequence comes from Solanum bulbocastanum, assembly GCA_037074985.1. Classification (NCBI taxonomy): domain Eukaryota; kingdom Viridiplantae; phylum Streptophyta; class Magnoliopsida; order Solanales; family Solanaceae; genus Solanum; species Solanum bulbocastanum. The sequence continues at coordinate 24,111,080 of CM073599.1, forward strand.
ATGGTTGTGTACTGATACTGCACTTGCTCTTTCTTTGTTGAGTACATGGCATCTTCAGGTGGCTATTGCCAGACCTTACTTAGAAGATCAGTGATCGTTCAAATTTAAGGGCGAGCTAGTTCTTCTAGGCTGCCATGAGTTCTCTCTCTATTTATTTCCATATTTCAGACTTAGACTTTCTAGTTAGTTGTTAGTACATTAGTTTGGGGTTGTAACCCTTCTTGTTTAGACTTATTGATCTTGTTAGAGTTTTGGTACATTGACTTTCAGGTTCTAGGTGTATTTTCCGCATTTGTTTAGTTGTTAGACTATTGGTTTGGAGTTTATGGGAACTCCCTAATTCTTTCCTTAGTATTTAACTTGCTTCCGTAGCTTTAATTCCTTAGTATTTTGATTAAGTTGGTTAGCTAATTAGTATAAATGGCTCTTCCACCGGAGGGTTAGTGTGGGTGCCAATGACAATGATCTGGGTCCCTTTTGCGCACCATGAAGAGGTAGAGAAGAATGTAGAAGTTAAGGAGGAGGAGAATGTTGGACAAGATAAAGAAGTGCAGACTGAGACTATATGTATTCCTCCCATAGACCTAGTGTTAGCTTAGCAGATCATGCCATTCTTGAAAGGGTTGGTTGGTCTTGGAGTGCTTCATTTTGTTCAAACAACTCAAGCTCTCGCCAATCCTCCTATTGCTATCATTGTCCCCAAGGTGGGTGGAACTGGAGGTAATGATGCTATCTTCCGTCATTTATTGGGTCCTATTATGACTGGTAATAAGCATAAGATGTTGACTAAGTTCTTGAAGTTGAAACCGCCTATGTTCCATGATTCTGAGATTGAGGATGAATATGAGTTCATGCTAGATTGCTATGAGAGGCTTCATAAGTTGGGAATTGTCCATCATCATGGGGTTGAGTTTGTGACTTTTCAACTTCATGGTAAGGCTAAGCAGTAATGGAGAGCTTATGTGGAATGCAGATCTTCAGTTTTCCCTCCACTTACTTGGACCCAATTTCATGCTCTATTTTTAGAGAAATATGTGCCTAGAGCTTTGAGAGATCGCAAGAAGGATGAGTTCATGGCTTTGGAGCAAGGTGGTATGTTTGTGGCTGTTTATGAGACCAAGTTCCATGCCTTGTCTAGATATGCTACTCAATTGGTGACTACTAAGGAGGAGAGGATCCGTTTATTTATTAAGGGACTAAACTCTGAGTTGCAGGTATTATCTGTTTATCTGACCTCTACAGCGAGGAGATTTAATGAGGTAATAGACTTTGTGAAGAAAGTGGAGGGGGTGAGGCGAGACGGTCAAGCTAAGGCATTGGCTAAAAGGGCCAAGAACTCGGATAACTTTCAAGGTTCTTACTCCAAAGGGTCAGGGAGGTCAACACTTGCTGCCAGGCCAATTCAGTCCGTTATGCTCGCTTCTACAAGTAATTAATCGGGAAATCCATCTCATAATTTGATTTAGGATAGCCAGGGAGCCATACCTTCGGCGGGCAGCAGACCATCCTTTTATCGTGCATGTTACAACTGTGGTGAACGTGAGCATATGAGGAGAGATTGTCCCCACCCGCACATGTTGGATTCCGTGTAGCAGCAGTATCCATGGAAAATGATAATAATGGTCATAGGTGTCCACAAGGTGGGCGAGGAGGAAACCAGTGAGGCCGCGGAGGTAGGGGAAATGGTAATGCAGGTAGAGGTGTAGTGCAGCCAAGCAGGGAAGTCACCCGTCAAGATGACATGGCTTAATATTATGCATTTTCGAACAAGAGTGAGGCAGAGGCGTTTGACGTAGTGAACACATGTACTATTCTTGTCCATGACCGAATAGCTAATGTGTTATTTGATCCAAATTCTACTTATTCGTATGTATCCGTGTTATTTTCCACAAAATTTTCTATGATTTGTGATATACTTGATGCCCACATCCATGTTTCTACCTTAGTTGGAAAGTCTGTCATAGTCACCCATGTCTATCATGCTTGTCCTATTTTGTTTATGGGTTTTCAGACCTAGGCTAATTTGGTGATTTTGGACATGACTTACTTTGATATAATCTTAGGCATGACTTAGTTGTCCCCCTATTGTTCTGTGCTTAATTGTAATACTAAATCTATCACTCTAGAAATTTTGGGAAAGGAAAAGTCAGAGTGGGAAGGGGTGTACAAGCCTTAGCAAGCTAAGATCATATCCTCCATTTGGGCTAGGAAACTGGTAGGGCAAAGTTGTTTCGCTTATTTGGCTTATATTCAGGATGTTGAGGTTAAGTCTCTATCTATTGAGTCTATTTCTGTGGTGTTAGAATTTAGAGAAGTGTTTCCTAATGATTTACTTGGTATGCCTCCGGATAGAGATATATATTTCTACATTGATTTAGAACCTGGTACCCGCCCCATATCTATCTCTCCATATAGCAAGGCTCAGGCGAAATTAAGAGATCTTAAGGATCAAATCCAAGAGCTTCTTGATAAAGGATTGTTCGTCCTAGTGCTTCTCCATGGGGTGCTCCAGTTTTGTTTGTTAAGAAAAAGAACAGTAGTATGAGGATGTGTATAGATTATCGATAATTGAATAGGGTCACCATTTGAAACAAGTACCCATTGCCTCGCATAAATGATCTTTTTGACCAATTACAAGGTGCATCCGTTTTCTCCAGGATTGATCTAAGGTTTAGCTACGATCAGTTGAAAATTAGGCCTGAGGATGTGCCCAAGACGGCGTTTAGAACCCACTATGGGCACTATGAGTTTCTAGTTATGTCTTTTGGTTTTACTAATGTGACTGCAACTTTTATGAGTTTAATGAATGAGGTGTTCAAGCCATTCTTTATTCCTTCGTCATAGTCTTTATTGATTATATTTTGGTTTATTCGAAAAGTGAGCAAGAGCATTCGGCCATCTTCATATTGTTCTAGGTGTTCTTAGGAAACAAAGGTTGTATGTGAAATTTTCTAAGTATGAATTTTGGTTGACTGTTGTTGCATTTTTGGGGCATGTAGTTCAAAGGAAGGGGTAATGGTAAATCCTTAAAAGATTGAGGTGGTTAAAAATTGGGTTCGACCTTGATCTATGATGGAAGTTAGGAGTTTTGTGGGGCTCGATAGCTACTATCGTCGATTTGTGAAGAACTTCACTTCTATTGCCACTCACTTGACAAATTTGACCAAAAAGAGATACCATTTGACTGGACTGAAAAATGTGAGGAGAGCTTCCAAATGCTCAAGACTCTCTTGACCACCACACCTATTCTAGCATTACTGGCAGAAGGTAAAGATTTTGTTGTTTATTGTGATGCTTCACATTCTGGTTTCTATGTTGAGGCATGATAAGAATGTTATAGCTTATGCATCACATCAATTGAAGGTGCATGAGAGGAATTACCCAACACATGATTCGGAGTTGGGAGCGGTAGTGCTCTCTCTTAAGAACTGGCGGCATTATCTCTATGGGGTAAAGTGTGAAGTGTTTACTGATCATCATAGTTTGCAACATGTGTTCACTCAAAAGGATCTGAATTTGAGATAGTGAAGGTGGATGAAGTTACTTAAAGATTATGATGTCACCATTCAAATACCATCCGGACAAGGCTAATGTGGTGGCAGACGCTTTGAGTCAAAAAACGGTGAGTATGGGTAGTTTAGCTTGCTTGAGTATATCGAAACGACCCTTGGCTAAGGAGATTCATACCTTGGAGTCTAAGTTCATGCAGTTGGACATCTCAGAAAGAGGTGGGGTATTGAGGGCCACATTCATTAAAGAGATCAAGGCCAAACAATTTGAGGATGAAAATTTAAATGAATTTAAGAAGAAGACTGCGATTGGTAAGGCACAAGAGACAACTCTTGATGTGGAAGGTGTGCTCAATTTTAAAGGAAGGATTTGTGTTTCTTGAGTTGATGAGTTGATTCAGAAATTATTGACAAAATCTCATGGTTCGCAATATTCCATTCATCCGGGTGTGACCAAGATGTATCGAAATTTGAAGTGACTTTATTGGTGGGCGGGCATGAAGAAGGATATAGCGGAGTTTGTGGCTAAGTGTCAAAATTGCCAACAAGTAAAGTATGAACATCAAAGGCCTGCAGGTTTCCTTCAGAGAATGCCAATTCTGAATGGGAGTGGGAAAGGATAGCCATGGATTTTGTGGTTGGTCTTCCCAAGACCTTGGGAAAGTTTGATTCTATTTGGGTAGTGGTTGATAGATTGACAAAGTCAGCCCATTTTATTCCAATAAGAATAGATTATAATATTGAACAATTGGTTATGGTGTAGATGAAAGAGATAGTGAGGTTGAATGGTGTCAAGACCCAAGGCTAGCTCCAAGATGTGACACGACATACTTGACCCCGAAGGGGTCTCATACAAGCCTCATAACATTTCATTGCATTCGACATAGAAATAGTGTGGAATTAAAAACTTATTTAAGTCCAAACAATCCAAAACTACATTTAAAAACACAACAGAAGTCTAAGTCTCACATGGCCATCTAAAACAATATCTTGAAACTAAAGTAGGGACACGACCCTTTACAAACGAAAAGACTAACATTGTGTATTACATGGAATAAAAGAAACTTCTGAAAGTGTTTGTCCTCGATCTCTAAGGACATACCACTTGACCTTGGAAGAATATCAATCCAAGCAGTTGCACTAGAGAGAGGAAATCACTTGCCGGAACCTACATTTGTTGTAAAAACATGAAGAAGAATGGGGTTAGCACAATTAAGTACTAAGTATGATAGCCATGCAAAAACATGCTAAAAACGGACATTTTATTTGAAAGTCATGCTTTTATACCATTTTGATAAAACTTCATGAATATAAGCATAAGAGGCATATTATACAAACAAAACCAACATACAAGTCATTTATCCACATTAGAACATAATCAACTATATAAACCATTACTTCACTTTAAGCCTCACCTCAAGTAACCCTCATGCTATACCTTGTGAAATATATGTATTGTGTCCCATACCACCATCCATACTAAAGTACCACATTAAGGTCACCAAAAGTGAACTTACCATTTAACCTATCCATCTTTACACAATGCTCATACAACAAACATAAACATTACATAAGTCATATCATCACCTAAGGACCATTACTTAAGACAACTCTAAGTCATACTTGTGAAATGTGCAAGTAGCATCCCATACTACTACTCACACTAAATACTCCTTTGAAGTCACCATAAGCAAGACACCTTCATATACAATAAGTCATGAAAAGGAAGTAACTCATAATACAATCCAAGTATAGTATGCATCATTTACATTTAGGCATATAAGAGACAACATTCTTCATTATCTTCATTTAGGACACATTCATACATTAGCCATTAAGACTTAGAGAACTCACTATAACCCTTTCAAAGCCTACTCGTGCAATGCATGAATGGCATCCCATACTATCACCCACACTTAGGACTCATCAAGAAACCACAATGAACACCTCATATGATGGGAATAGGCATTAAACGATATAGACCATGAGAGCCAAATCACGAAATTCGGTGTCATATGACCCTACACCGAAGGAAGGTGTTCCACTTGGCTAAGGCAGAACTAAGTGTGTTTTACCTATGTGGGCACATATTTATGGGATAAGAAAGATGTTCATTGGACTCTAACCTAACATTGGGAAAGTCACCATCTTACCATATCCATTCGGTGCTTAGCCTCCATTCTCATAGATTAGTTCATTCACATTACATTATTGTACTTGAGAGGGCTACCAACATTAGACCTACTGACCCAAGGTACATTACATGAGAAAGGGCCACCACCATTAGGTCTACCGATTCAAGGTACATTAAGGATAGCTCATTGACTTTCCAAGAAGAGCCACCAGCATTAGGTCTATCGATACAAGGTTCATCATTTCACACATGAAAGGTCCACCAAAATTAGGTGTACCGCTTCAAGGTTTTAACATTTCATTAGTTCCTAGACTCCTCATGAAAGGGCCACCAACATTAGGTCTACCAATCCAAGGTTTAGCCTAGAATACTTTATAATTCATTCATTCATGAAAGGCTACCAAAATTAGGTCTACCCATTTCACGACATTAAGACATTAAGTCAAGATACATTCATTATACAAGAAAGGATGCCTAAGCCTACCAATTTAAGATATACAATTCATAGAAGAAGACCCTTCACATTCCATCGTCATCATTCATGAGTGTTAATTGAGAATAAACTTTCAATCATAACACAATTGCATTCTAAACATGATCAGTAAACCTTCATTGAAATCACACACATATACTTTACATCATGATCATACTTAGGTCCTTCATATATAGAGGTACAAAAAAGATTTCTGTCAATTTAATACCACAATATATAGTAAGTAATCACCTCCACCTTTCAAGTGGATCAATAGATCAAGCACAATTCTACTTAAATATGTAATTTGATCACAACTTTCCCTTCAAGGCCATGAATCTCAAATCACCAACACCCCAACAATTTACTAACAATTAAGGCATGGATAATGATACAATTCTATAACCCAAAGCAATTTAGACATATCCCATTAATAATCTTTCATAAATCATCAAACTACCTTCATAACGGTGCAATTTATGAATTGAGAGAATTCATGGGTTTATAGAGTATTTTCATCATAATTCATCAATTAAACACTAATACAATCATAATATGTCATTAATAATCATTTGAAAACGTTTGGTGAAAGAACCCATGAGATTGAGTAAAACCCTAGGTTTTTGATAACTTGAAATTGGCTCCTTGAATGAAAAGTTAAACAAGGATGAAGACTACCATACCTTGCTATAGATTTCCCATAAAATTTGAGGAAGAAACACCTTGAATCTTCAAGCCCTAGCCTCCCCTCCTTCTTCTTTTTCAATGGAGGAATTTTAGTGAGAGAAATATTTGAGAGAAGATGGGTCTTCTTTTAATTCTATTTGGAGTGACTAAATTGGAAGAATTCAAGTCTAAAAACGGTTTTATAGTTTCTAGGAAAGGAATAGAATAATGAGGACCCAACTTAGGAAAAGAACTAAGGACCCACAAAGTTTAAACTTAAAATTCTGCACCCTACCCAACTAAGCTCGCCCTTTGGACCTCATGGCTCGCCAAGGGTAGTAGGCGACTCGTCAAGTGCACCCTTGGCTCACCTAATTTTCCAGTAGGCTCCTAAAAGAGGCAGTTCACTAGGTGATCTAGAGGACAAATGGGTGATTCACCAACCTGGTTGGTGAGCTACGACTTAGCTCGCCTTTTGTTCCTGCACCAAAGACAAAGGGACAACCCACTAGGCGACCCCAAGTGCACTTTGGCACATTGCCAAGTCACTTGGGTGATCAAGTAGTCCCATCACCAAAAGGTCCATCAAAGAACAAGGTTTCTTTTACTCTATCTTGCTAGCATAGGTCCTTACTTGCACCCTAGACTTCTTCCTTGCTCAATTAAGTTCTAAAACAACCTAGACTCCACTTAAGGTTATACTAACCCACACGATGAGGCTCTAGTTCAACCTATCATTTTGCGAGTCGTTACACATGGGGTGACCCTTTCCATCATCTTAGACCATGGTACGTAGTTTACCTCCAAGTTTTGGAGGAAATTACATAATGAATTGGGCACACAACTCACTTTTAGTACCGCTTTCCATCCATAGACGGACGGGCAGTCAGAGAGGACTATTCAAGTGTTAGAAGACATGTTGAGGGCATGTGTGATTGATTTTGGAGAGCATTAGGATAAGTTTTTACCTTTGTGTAAGTTCTGCTATAATAATAGTTATCACTCCAGCATTGATATGACACCATTTGAGGCACTTTATGAGAGGAGATGTAGATCACCCATAGGATAGTTTGAGGCTGGAGATGTGAAACCTTTAGGGGTTTATTTAGTGAAGGATGCTCAAGATAAAGTAATAGGCATCCAAACTAAACTTTTAGCAGCCCAGAGTAAATAGAGGAAGTATGCAGATCATAAGGTGAGAAACATGATATTTCATATTAGTGAGAATGTTCTTCTTAAGGTATCACACATGAAAGGGGTGGTGAGATTTGGGAAGAAGGGCAAGCTAATTCTGTGATACATTGGTCCCTTCGATATTCTTGAATGTGTGGGACTGGTAGCATATAGATTGGCTTTACCTCCTAATCTATCGGGTGTTCATCTAGTATTCCATGTGTCCATGTTGACGAGATATCATGGTGATGAGGATTATATCATTAAGTGGGACTCACTTGTACTAGACAAGGACCTCCAATATGAGGAGGAACCAAGGAGATTAAGTATGTGAAATTTCAATGAAAGCATAGTCCAATTGAGGAAGCTACTTGGAAAATCGAGAGGGACATGTGAGACTACTATCCCCAATTGTTTGCCGATTCAGGTGCTATTCCATTCTTTCTTTAGTCTAATTTTTTCTAAGTTTTGTCACTCGGGGACAAGTGATGGGTAAATTGGTATGTATTGTAATGACCTGTTCCTGTCGTTATAGAAAGCCAATGGGGAAAAATTTTGGGCCGAAAAACTTTTCGTAGTAACTTGAGATTTCCCAACCTAGTTCAAATTTGGACGAAATCAAAGTCTGTGAGGTCTAGGGAAATTCGATAGCAATTGGTTTATCTAATTATGAATTCGATCATATGAGTAGATAGCTAAGACATTGAGGAACCCATACGGCTTTACAGAATTGAATTTGGGAGAGTAGAACTCCCGAAATTGATCTTAGTGTGAACGGGCAGTTTCTCGTGTGTTGTGAAATGAGGTGTTGGAATTATTAATTTTGCTCACTGTTTTCGTGCAACCCATTGAGGCGGGATTTCTATCGCCAAGGCGGGGCCTCTGTAGCTAGGTGAGTGTTGCCATGGCGGGCCAGGTGCAACTTAAAGTCGAAAATAAACTCCAAAAACATTTTATTTTACAATTTTCAAACTTGAGAGCTAAGGAACGAACTCAGGTGTTTTCTGGACATTTTTTCACCATTCTTGAGGCTAAAGGTAAGATTTCAACTCCCGAAATCCACTTTTTGATCCGTAGACCGTAATCTAATGGGTAATTATCGATGGACAAGGGTTTAAATCTGGAAATTATGGTGAACAAAGCCCTAATATAGGTATGGGGATCATAGATATGATCTAAGTTGATAAAATTGTTAGTAATTTAGGTAATTAGCTATTGTTTATTGATTCCTATGTTAAATTAATTATTTGTAGACCAAGAACAAGTGGAACGAATCCGGAAAGGGAAGAATCAAGTTTCTTAGGGGATTCAAGCTTGTTTCGAGGTAGGTGATGGTTATGATTTTATGATTGTGTGATATATGTTTTTCTTGCTTCATTATGATACATTTATGTATGCGAATGTTGTATTATTGATCACATTATTTGTAAATGGAGATTGAATAATTGTATGCCATGAAATCATGACTTGATTGTATAATTGTGAGAATGTACATTGTGATTGTGATTGTGGCTTATTGAATGAATCGGGTATTACGTTTTGACACACTAACTTGAATCGGTTGCCATGTTTCGGCATAAATATGTGATCGGTTGCCACATTCCGGCATAGTCATTGGATCGGATACCACATTTTGGTATGCTAATAGTTTGGGTTTAGGTTCCATGAGAGGACGATTGACTTGATATAACTATGTTATTGAGAATTGTGAACTTGATCGTTAATTGTAAATGATATTGATATTGTATATGTTCGGTGTATGCATGTTATTATTATGTTGTAATGGCTTATGTATGTTGCACTTAGTGGGATAGCCGCGTGATCCTACCAGTACACTGTGGTTTTGTACTGATACTGCACTTGCTCTTTCTTTGTTGAGTATAGGGCATCTTCAGGTGGCTATTGACAGACCTCGCTTAGAAGATCAGTGATCGTTCGAATTCAAGGGTGTGCCAGTTCTTTCGGGTTGCCGTGAGTTCTCTTTCTGTTTATGTCCATATTCGAACTTACACTTTCTAGTTAGTTGTTAGTACATTAGTTTGGGGTTGTAACCCTTCTTGTTTAGACTTATGGATCTTGTTATAGTTTTGGTACATTGGCTTTTAGGTTCTAGGTGTATTTATCACATTTGTTTAGTTGTTAGACTATTGGTTTGGAGTTTATTGGAACTCCATAATTCTTTCCTTCGCATTTAACTTGCTTCCGTAACTTTAATGCCTTAGTATTTTGATTAAGTTGGTTAGCTAATTAGTATAAATAGTTCTCCCACCGAAGGGTTAGTGTGGGTACCAATCACAATGGTGTGAGTCATGACACTTGTCTTTTGTGACGCCATATGTGGCGATGAGGTTTGATGTTCTCCCTAATTTGTTGTTAGAACCTTTTTCTATCTCTAATCCTGTTGGTGATTCTGTGGTGGCTAAGAGGGTCTATAAAAAGTTTCCTATTTCCTTGTCTCGTAGAGTTACTCTTGTTAACTTGGTAGAGCTTGATATGCTAGATTTTGATGCTATCTTGGGTATGGATTGGTTGCACTCTTCTTCTACTTCTATTGATTGTAGAACTCGTGTAGTCAAGTTTTAGTTCCCGAATGAGCCTATCCTAGAGTGGAAGGGGGGAGTTAGGGTGAGGGAAGTAGATTCAAAAACCCCTTCTGTCAAGTCGGTCCCCATTGACAATGAGTTTCTGGAAGAAGGATAGGTCTCTTCGTATGTGCATTAACTATCGATAGTTTAACAAAGTGACCATTAAGAACAAATATCCTCTCCCAAGGATAGATGATTTATTTGACCAACTTCAAGGGGCAAGTTATTTCTCTAAGATTGATCTCCGATTGGGTTATCACCAATTAAGGGTGAAAGATGATGACATTCCAAAGATGGCTTTTTGAACTCAGTATGGTCACTATGAGTTTCTAGTGATGTTATTTGGGTTGACTAATACTCTAGTGATGTTTATGGACTTAATGAACATGGTGTTTAGGCAATAACTTGACATGTTTGTGATTGTGTTCATCAATGATATTTTGATCTATTCAAGGAGTGAGTATGAGCATATTGATTCTTTAAGGATCGTATTGCAAATCCTTTAGGACCAACAACTTTTTGCAACGTTTAGCAAATGTGAATTTTGGTTAAAGTTCATAGCTTTCCTTGGTCATATTGTGTCAAGCAAAGGTATTGAGGTAGATCCTGATGAGTCCAAGATTTGGACTCATTTGGGGCTTTGTCTATATAGATTTAGTGTCCTTAAATGCTTAATTTTTTCCATAAACTAATGTTAAGTCCTTGATTTGAAGGTATATGGATTGAGGAACAAAGCAGGGACACTAACAAGCAAAAAGTAACAAAACAAACTAAAGGAATGAACAAAGGCAAGCCTTGTGATCGCTAATAGCACTTGGCGAATTGCCGAGTGGCGAGCTTGACCACCTAAAGTTCTAGTGTGCCAGCTCTGAGGGAAGAAACCAAGTCAGCGATGAAAAAGAGCAGTCAGTGAATCGCCGAGCAGTTCCGCGATGCAAAGAGAGATCACACAAAGTTACAAAACTTGAGGATGTTGTGTGCCAAGGCAAAAAGGTGGTGGAAGAGATCAATGGGCGGTTAGCCGAGTGGTTCGGTGAGCCCGACTTACTTCACCAAATGGCCCTTTGTGGCTTATATTTGGCAACTATAAATTAGATTTTGAAGAATTATTTTAGTATGTTGGATAGAGTATAACTTAGACTAAATTAGTTTATAACACTTTTCTCTGCAGTTTTTCATAGTCTTGAAGAATTTGAGAGATTCAATTTGGATATTTTGGAAGTGAGTTTCGAATATTCTACAAATTGGAATATTGTAAAGACCAAATTACTCTTACCCAGTTGATGGCTAATCGATTTGGTAACTGTTTTTACTCTTTTACGATGTTTGGCCAAAAACCCAATTCTTGGGGTGTGATCATGTGATTATGGGCTGAATTAGTGTATGGTATTGTTAATTACTAGTTTAAATGCTAATTTGAATGAGTTTAATCAGTAATTGTGGTTTAATTTATGAATTGTAGTTGCAAATGCAGTTCTAATTTTGTAGTCTTGTCTTGCTTGAGAGAGAGGTTTTAGAATTAAGATTATTGATTAATAATTTGTAGATATTGGGTTGAGCTGGGTTCAACACGAGAGAGTGAATCTTAAATCCAATCCTACCCATCTATCTTGAGAGAGTAGATTAATTAAGGTGTAGGCTGCTCTTCATTGTCATGCTTGTTGATGTTCGAAAGAAATCACCTGATTCAGGATAGTTGTTCGAGAGAAAGCTATCTCCCTTATAGTTTAGCCTACTCATTGATTTTTAGTTGTTTGCTAGTAGTTTCAATTACCCATATGTCAAAATTTGCCTATATTCGATCACAACCCGAGAATTCCTCTCTTTATTGTTATCTTAAACTGCTTGTGACTGCATTGTAGTTGATAATTGCAAACCAAAACCCCCATCTGACATTCGTGTCACCCCTTTTAATTTGATTCATGTCTTTTTCGATAATTTCTATTCCTATAGCTGATTAGACCACATTTGTACTTTCTAAATTGAATTTGAACACGTACCACTCTCTGTGGGATTTGACCCCAACTCAATTGTTGAATTTTATACTGACTAACGATCATTTGCACCTATAATTGGATGAGGTGTGTTTGAAACGTTATTCATCAAAATGGCACTGCTGCCGGGGAGTAGTGTTGTTTAATTTTTTTTGGTGAAGTTGAATTGTGACCTTTTTAGTTATAGTTGAATCTACTTTTTTAAGTTTTGGTTTTGTGTTGCTTATGTTACACAGAGGAGGCGATGAGAGTTAATGGAAGTAATGGTAGCCAAGTGGGCCACTAAGATGACATTGGGAATCTCAATGATGCCAATGACCCAAAGCAAGTGGGTGGTGTTGGTGCCATTCATTTACCTCCGGCCGAAGGAAACACTGTGTTTCACATCACAAGCACCATGCTTCAGCTCCTACAATTGAAAGGATTATTTGTGAGGCTTGCTCATGAGGATCCGCAGAGCATATCAGATATTTTGTTGATGTTTGTGGACCGTTCTCATTTAAGAACATATCGTAAGAATCGGTCCGTTTGAGGTTGTTCCCATTTTCTCTAATGGGCGAGGCAACTAAGTGGTTGGCTGTGTTGCCAAGAGAATCTATCACTTCGTGGGATGAGCTTACTACTGCATTCCAAGTGCGATTCTTTCCCCCTTTGAAGATGATGATTCTTAGGGACAACATCCAAGGATTCAAATGTTTTGAAAGAGAGCCCATACATGAGACGTGGCTGAGATTTAAGAAGTTGGTGCTGCAATGCCCAACTCATGGATTGGCCAATAATGTGTTGTTGCAGTACTTCTATAGGAAAAAAAGAGTTGTTGATCAACTCGTTCTCGATGTTATAATGCAACGAAGTAGCTTCCTAACTCCTTGATTGCATGACCAAGATCAACAGGGCATGGTACACTCGTAAGGACCAAGTCTCTCCTCTCAACTTTAGAATTACAAAGGAGCAGATCGAAAAGGATCAAGAGAGAGACCAAAACATGGCAAAGATGATGACTCAGCTGGATATCTTAGCTAAAAATATCATGTGTGTTGGTGGAGTAAACCCTGCTGAAGCCCAATTTGAGACGATGTACAATGAGGAAGTGAACTTCCTAGACAATCAAAGAGGAGTAAACGACCATCTCTCCGCAGATAAAAGACGATTATCATGCAAACTACCCAAGATAGGGTGGAAATCAAGGTTGGAATAGAGATGAGGGCTAGAAAAACCGTGAAAGATTTTGGCGTGATTGCAACATCACTTGGAAGGAAAGAAAGGGGAGAAGGATAGGTAAGTTCCTCCCCATGAACGTCAAAAGCCCAAGGAATCTGAAGGTGTCCGAACTGAAGATATGTTCTTACACATTCTTAACAAAGTTGAGGGGCCAAACAATATATTGAAAGAGATGAAGGAGGATGTATCTACACTTAATCAGACGGTCACCTCTCATTCTGTGTCGATCAAGCAGCTGGATACCCAAATGGGTCAAATCTCGCCGTATTTGAATCCAAGACAACAAAGGGGATTGCCTAGTGATACAATGGCAAACCCCAAAAATAAAGCTTGAATGGGTACTTGCATTGTGCCACGATGTTAACTAAGGCGCTTTTTGGGAGGCAACCCAAGTTTTTAATGCTTTAAGTTTGATTTTGAATAACGGGTGTTGATTGTGCAGGTTGAAAGTGAAGTGTGTTTGAAAATAGGAGGTTTGACAAGCAAAGAGTCCAGTCAATGACTCACCGAAGAGGTCGGTGAGCCCGACTTAGACCGCTGTTAGACCCACAAGATGAAAGGGAAGTCTATAAAACTTGGAGGGCCAATTGCTTAATTGGCAACTCACCGAACAGGTCGGCGAGCCCGACTTTGTCCGCCTTTTGGAGCCCCAAATTGACTGGAGCTCTAGAAAAACTCGGAGAGGGAAATTACCACTCGGCGCATCGCCGAGTAGTTCGGCGTGGGCGACTAACACCACCAAAAGGGTCTCGAACTAAAAGATTTTAAAAGGCCAAACGGTTTAAAATTTTAAAATCTTTCATATTCTCTCATTTCTAACCCCATACACTCTCACCCTCACTTTAGATCTTCCGTACTTTATTATGTTTTTCATATTTTTTGTGTGATGTCGTGCTCGAAATTGGATTACTTTGACACCTAGCTTATCAAACTCTCAATTCAGCATTTAGCTTGGTTTTTTAACCCCGCACTTTTATTTAGTGATTGAACTGAAATGCTATTAGTAAAAAAATGATTGATTTAGTGTTAGGTAATTGTTTAAATCATGTTTTGTGTCGAATTGCCCATTTTGTATTCGAACTTGTGCCTAAATGCTTAAAATATTGGTTTCTCGTATTTTGTCCTATTAAATTATTTGTAAATTGATTGGGCCACGGTTATTTTGTATTGGGTCTAGTGGGGTGAAGTCTAAGTAACCACAAATTGAGCCAAAAGACGTAATTTGCCCAATGATGGAGCGTTTGACATCATTCTTAAGGGCAAAAGTCATTAAATGACCAATTTTGGCCAAAATCGAGGGAAGTCTGTGTACCCAAGAGGCATGGGTCGAGTGAGTCTGGTTTGAGTTGAGTTGTGTGTGTGTTTGATTTTGATTTTGGGGGCTGTGGGATTGATTTTAGGAAATGGAGTTGAAAATTCGCACGTTGGGTAGTTTGGTGAGTTGGGTCGAGCTCGCCGAACAGTTCAGCGATTCACCAAAGTCCCCCTTTGATCACCCTTAATTTCTTATTTTGGCTTAGTTGAGTCTGTACCATTTGGCGGGAATCCTAAATTCGCCGAGTTCACTCGACGACTCACCGAAAGGTTCATTTGATCGCCCTCTCTGTTCCCTTAACTCCTAAAACACACTGTCATATTCGGCGGGCTAGTCTGAGCTCGCTGACTGGTGTCGGCGATACACCGAAGGGGCCCTCAGCATTGCCGACATGCCTTATTTCTAAAAGTTTTTCAAGCCGGTCCTTTCGACGAGCCCTATCTGGCTCGCCTAAGCGATTCACCAACAAGTTTGGCGAGTCTTTCTGCAATAGTCTTCAACGATTTCTAATAATTTCCAATGTGTTTTGTAGATATGGCTAGGACTAATTTGGATGAAAGTGGCATGCCGGCCCACAAATGAGCACATGGCATTGTAATAAATAAGGATGCAGCTGCATCCAAAGCAAATGCAATCAAATTTCCTACCACATGTAGGAAAGGTAAAGAAAAGGGCAAGGCGCCCACAGTTGAGTCACTAGAGGTAAGCTCCGGCGACAGTGAGATAGTTTACGAGACTCACCTTACTACATCAGAATGCAAAGAAGAACACTAGAATTCTCAGGCTGTCATCTCTGAGACCGAGGATGACCAACTTCTATTGGCCCGGAGAGTTGAGATACGCTCCAAGAGGATGCATGATCTGTCTAGGATTCGGGTACTTCCGCCTACTACTCCTCCTCTAGCTTCTGATCAAACTGTGGTCCCAGCACCACATGTTCAAGGTCCTCCTCCCCGGTCTCTCAACAGACTAAAGGCCTAGGGGCTGAGGACTATCATTGAGGAAAAGAGGTTGTCTATAAATGGTGTGATAGATAGATATTCGGAGATATGGCGCACCCTTAGATCCCAAAAGTTCCAAATTTTCACTAAACCTCGGGGTCCCTACATCCCTAATTGGGTCCGGGAATTCTATTCAGCCTATGGAGCTCTGGTACCATAGAGAAAGAGAAAGGCTGCTACTTTCAAACCAGTGTATTATGTAATTGTCCGAGGGAGGAAAGTTAAATATGCTAGTGATGATATCAATGCGGTATTGGAATGCACTAACAGCATCACTGATGACTACCAAAGCATGATAAAGACAACAACTTTGGAGGACATGAAAGGTTGGTTGGCCATTCTCCTGTCCGACAGTACTCCTAGGTGGCTTGAGGCTGGAGTGCCAACAGAGAATAAAGGCCTCAATGTGGCAGCGAGATATTGGTTCGGCTTCAGTAGTAGTACAATCATGCTGTCCCAGAATGAGTCTATCCTCTACTATACAAAGACGGCCTGTCTTGAATCCATCATTGCAAGGAAGAACCTCAATTTAGGTGAAATTGTTAAATAGGAGATAGCCATGAGAGTGAGGCAGTGGCAGACGTCTCTCCCTTTCTCGGTGTTGATTATCGAGTTATGCAGACGTGCCCGTGTACCACATAATGAAAAGCGGATGTGGAAGTGACTCTCACCTCCTCTACTGAAATCCGGCGTATTGAGGTTGAGCATTTTAAGGATGAGGCTGAGAAGAATAGGGCAACCCCGGTAGATACATCCCCGACTGTTGATACTGAGACACTACCAACAGAGACAGTATTTCCTACTCTTGTCATTGGGCCTTCAGGTATTTCTAGCTCTTCCCCTTTTATGACTCCAAGTTTTTCTACCGCTTCCCTTCCTCCTAGGTATGTTTTTAGTGTTGCGGTATCCCAACCTCCACTCACCCAGGCCATGCTGCTATGGATGGGGTACCTAGCCTATTTTGCTGATGTACGTGCCTCCGAGCTAGAAGTTGGAGTTCCTGGGATGATTGAGAGTTCCCTCACCACTGCGTTGACACCTCTTAAATAGTCTATTGGTACCTTCATGACAAGGATTGAGGTGTGTGAGAGAGGTCAGAGTGCCACTCATGAGCTAACAACCTTAAAGGCCGCAATTGTGGAGTTGAGGAAAGATGTGGACCAGCTGAAGTCCACTGATATGTTGATGATTTTTGGGACCATGGAAATCCCTGACGACCTAGACATAGATATTCCATCCTATTCTGATGTGCCTCCAGCTACCACCAGAGATGACGTTAAAGTTGATGATACGACTGCAAAGTCTGAGGCTGAGACTGATGAGGAGCAGCTTGGTGTTCAGGAGGATACCACCTATGAGTACTTGAATATGGTAAAGGAGGCTATGGTACATTCGGCAATTCAGACTTCTTTGAGGGATACTTCTATGGCAGGCTCCAGTGGAGCTAGTGTTGATGTTGCACCAGGAACTGATGCCCAATCCCAGATTGTGACACCGGGCACTGATGCCCAATCCCAGAGTGTGACCCCAGAAACTGATTCCCCGATAGACAGAGTGACTGAGTTGATAGGATCATATTTTGCTCCCTCTCTGTTGTTTTATTGATTATCTTTGTTTTAGTTGCATTTGAGGACAACTGCTTTTCTTTTGTAGGTGGGGTGATGTATTTTCATACCTATCTCTTGTGATTCGATTTTGTTTTTGATTATTGGGTTTTGTGATATATATATATATATATATATATATATATGTGTGTGTGTGTGTGTGTGTGTGTGTGTGTGTGGCTCCTTGTTTTGAATGAAAATGGTTTTGACCTATTTTTGAAATTTATGCCACCTCTATTGTTTGTGATTGTGGTTGTTCTTGTGTAAATTTGAGTATCGGTTATGATCAATACCGATGACTTAAATAGTGCTCTTAATTGAAAGAAATGAATGTGCAGCTACGATGAGGCCAAATGAAGTTGCGTAAACAATGTGTGAACTTTTAGCATCTCGTTGTGACTAGACGATTATCAAATAAGTCTCCTTTGATGAACATTGCACACTATCTAGAAAGTGTGGAGTCTTGTTTGATATTGGTACCGATACTTTGTGTGATGAAATTACCTTGAACATTGTCTGTGATGACATCTAGAATTTGCCTTGTTGGTCCGGTTGACTAACTGATGCAAGCACTTGAAATGATCTTAGGCAACAATTTTCAAGAGTGAAACAATTTAACATTATACCTCTTTTTTGTCCAACTTGTGAGATGTGTAAACCTTTCTTGAACCCTATTGAACCTTATCCTTTTCTTGGAAGAAACAAAAACAATTATGACCCTTTTTTATCCATTCACCCATAACTCTCATGAAGTGTGGTTCGTTTGAATCGCCAACTTAGTCCAAAAGCCTAAGTTGGGGGTGTGGTGAAAAGAGAAGGGAAATCAAGAAGTGTAAGAAATTCCCCCTTTGAGTAATGATTTTGAAAAAGGGGAACTCCTCCATGTAAAAAAAAAAAAAAAGAGAAAAGAAAAGAAGAAAACAAAGAAAAGGAATGAAAAAGTTGAGAAATAAAGTAGTGAAAGTTGCAAAAGAAATGGGGTATCCGATAGTCCATTTGAAGTTGAATAATGGGGTGAATTATGAGTGATGTAAGGCAAAAATACATATTTTTAATCATTATTTGCCTCACATTTATTATTTATATTTGTCCTTTTTGAGCATGGATTTTATGAATTGTGCTTAATAGTGTATTTTATTTGCAGGATTAAATTGATGAAAAAATAAAAGGGTTTGGAGCTAGAACGAATTAAAAATGAAAGATTAAAGAAGGAAATCAAGTAGACAGCTTAATGGATTAACTTCAATATAATAATAATAATATTTTATAAATATGGCAAAGTACAGAATGAGAGTTTTGAAGAAAATAAATATGTGCCACGTGGCAAATATCCAATGCAAGACCACGAAGAGTTGGAGTCGGCGGAATCCTTCTAGGTTTTGGGTTCCTAATTTATTTTGGACTCAATTATTTTATTCAAGGTTTACTATATCTATAAATAGTCCATAAGAATAATTATTGAGAGAGGAGGATAAATGTAGAAATTAACTTTTGATTTAGGGTTTCTTCTTTTCTTCTTTTTTAATTTTATTTTACATATTTTATTTGAATGATTCGTTGTAATTGCTCTATGTCTATGTGGAGTTAAACTTCTCGTTCTTGGATTATATTTACCTACAATATGATTGTTTAGTGATTTTAATTCGACATGATTTGCTTATCATATTAGTTGTTCTTATATTCTTGTGATTACTATTTCCATGCTTGATCACCATAGAGATAAATATATTGTCTACTCTTGAACTTGGGAGAGGAATAGAGGGATAGAACGTGGAATATAAGGAGCATGATCTTTTCTTGCATATCACTTGAATTGATTTGTGTCTAGGATAGGGATATACATAGTACCTTGCTTGGCTCAAATACGGGAAGACAACTTAATGCTCCATAGTTGGTTCAATCTATCCCCGCTCAACGATGTAGTTAGACTGTCAATTGTGGTAGACGGTTAGAGGTCAGGAGATCATGACTATATTATCAACCCCGTAAATCAATAACTAGATAATCAAATAAGTTGATGAAATTGATGCTAAACATGATTGTTAGTTAAATCATAATCCTAGATCGATTCATTCATTGATTGTGTAAACATCTATCTTTTTTTAGTTATTTTATCTTTACTTTTAGTTTAGCTAATATATATTCATCTTTGAAATCCTCCCCCTTAAATAAATAATTAGAATTAATTTAATTTAGTAAGAATAATTAATTGACAAGTCATTTGGGTTCGATAATCCAAATCTTTTAAGAGCCACTATATTACTTGTGTGACCGCGTACACTTGTGTGTGCAATTGGGAGCAAAAACTTGTTGCTTCCAATTGCACACACAGGTGTACGTGGTCGCACAAGTAATGTAGTGGCTCTTAAAAGAACCGGGTTATCGAACACAAAGGATTTGTCAATTAATTATTCTTACTAAATTATATTAATTTGAATTATTTATGTAAGAGGAGGATTTAAAAAGATGAATATATTGACTAAACTAAAAATAAATATAAAATAACTAAAAAAACAATTAACTAAAAAAAAGATAGATGTTTACACAATCAATGAATGAATCGATCTAGGATTATAATTTAACTAACAATAATGTTTAGGATCAATTTCATCAACTTATTTGATTATCTAGTTATTGATTCACAGGGTTAGATGTATTATCATGGTCTCCCTACCTCTAATCGCCTACAATAAATGAAAACCTAACTACATCGTTAAGCGGGGATAGGTTGGACCAAGTACCGAGCATTACAATTTCTTCCTGTATAGTGACCAAACATGGTTTGTAGGTATATCCCTATCCTAGATACAAATTAACCCTAATTATTAAGAGAAAATCATGCTCCTTATATTCCACATTCTATCCTCTTATTCCTCTCCCGAGTTCAATTCGGGCAATACGTTTATTTCAATGGTGATGAAGCATCAAAATAGTAATCACAAGAATATAAGAACAACTAATATGATAAACAAATCATGCCGAATCAAAATCACTAAACAATCATAATGTAAGTAAAAATAATCCAAGAACAAGAAGTTTAACTCCACATAGACATAAAGCAATTACAATGAATCATTCAAATAAAAAATGTAAAATAAAATAAAAGAGAAGAAAAGAAGAAACCCTAAATCAAAAGTTAATTTCTACATTTATCCTCCTCTCTCAATAATTATTCTTATTAACTATTTATAGGTGTAGTAAACCCTGAATAAAATAATTGAATCCAAAACAAATTAGGAACCCAAAACCTAAAAGGATTCCGCGTGAAACTGTAGCCGACTCCAACTCTTCATGGTCTTGCCTTGGATATTTAGCACGTGGCACATTTATTTCCTTCAAAATTTGCATTATGTACTTTGCCATATATATATAAAATATTATTATTATATTGAAGTTAATCCATTAAGTTGTTTGCTTGATTTCCTTCTTTAATCTTTCATCTTTAATTCACTTTAGCTCCTAACTTCTTTATTTTTCCATAAATTTAATCCTGCAAATAAAATACACTATTAAGCACAATTCATAAAATGCATGCTCAAAAATGATAAATATAAATAATAAATGTGACGCAAATAATGATTAAAAATATGTATTTTGGCTTCACATGAACAAGCATGATCAAAATGTTGAAGGAAAGGAAGAAAGTGATGTTGAGACCACACTTCATGAGGGTAGTAGCCACTGAGCCTAAATGACCATACCTTTACACTCAACCCCGTTACAAGCCTTGAAAAGACCTTTGTGATTTGGAGAGAGCTAAAATGAATGTTGATTGGAAAATAAGGGCAAACCTATGGGTGAAGTCATGCATGTGTTCATCTTTGTGAGTGTGAAAGTCGTATGTGATTCCAGAACTATAAATGGGTGAAGAACTTTGTGTGAATACGGAATCATTTTTGCTGTGAGGACATTTATGTACCTTTGTTGAGCTTGAGCTCGCATTTGAAGCAACTGTTGGGAACTTGAGCATCTTTGATAATGGTGAGTAACAATTTGAATCTTTGAGTGCACAATTGATCATTGCATGAGTAAGTTGAATTTTTTTGTGTGCATTCATGTTGAGTCTTATGCAACACTAACTGCTGATCTTGAGGTTTACTTGAGGACAAGAAAAAGTTTAAGTTGGGGGTGTTGATGAGTTCGAGATTTGGACTAATTTGGGGCTTTGTTTATATAGATTTAGTGTCCTTAAATGCTTAATATGTGCCATAAACTGATGTTAAGTCCTTTATTTGCAGGTATATGGATTGAGGAACAAAGAAGGGACACTAACAAGCAAAAAAGAACAAAACAAACTGAAGGAATGAAGAGCGGCAAGCCTGGTGATCGCCAAGAGCAATTGACGAATCGCTGATGTTTGACATTATCAAATACACAACTTCTAATTCAAGTGTCAATGATCACGTGTAGTACTATAACCCAACCGAATGGATTGAGATCGAGTCCCAAGAGAGAAGTTGCAAGAATTAATAGAAAAGTAAAATTATGTTCTAATCAATCATAGCTATAAATATTAATGAGTAAAAGCATACTAAATCAATAAGTGACACGAATGCCAATTATCAACGGGGGGTTCTATTCAACTAAGAAACAAAAATAGCAAAAATATAAAGATGCGAGATAGGGAGACGTGATTGTTGGGATGTGATGGGAATATGGGATAAAATATACTATTGGGTAGATGCTATTGATAGTAAATCGCTGAATATTTATAACTAGGCTAGACTTTAGTGGGGGTAAATTCTCTCTCGAGCAACTTACCTCGAATCAACTCGATTTCTCTCGAACACCGAGTTGCAGCATTTAAGAGTAGCCTCTACCTTAGCCCATTCACTCTCTCGAGCTGAATGTGTGGGAGAAGGTCTAGGGTTCACTCTCTCGAGCTTAACCCACGACGACCCAATAATCATCGGCTATCGATTTAGTAGTCTTAGTTTTAAAGCCTCTCTCTCGAGCAAGCCAAAAACACTAAGATGAAATCATATTTGCAAATATAATCCCATTAAGTTCAAACAGAACTACTAAATGAAATCATATTTAAACAACAAATAGACTAACAATAAGCAATATCCAACATGAAATTTAACCCATATTCACAAAATCACACCCCAAGAATTGGGGTTTTAGCTAGACATGAAAAAGAGATAGAAATCACTACTAACAAGTGTTTCCATCAAGTGGATACGATAGAAAATGTCTTTAAGCACGTCTAGGATGAAGATTCTTGAATACCCACTTCCAATTTCTTGGAGTTGAAAACCTTCAAAACCTTCAAGATCAAGAACAATGTCTCCCAAAACTTCTAAGAACTAAAAACTGAAAATATTCTAAGTCTCAGTAATTCTCTACAACTTGATTCTAAGCTACATAATTAATTAGGTATTTATAGTTTTCAAAAATTTGTGCTGCGAAGGGCCATTTGGTACAGTCGCCCTTTGGTTTGGTTCATCACCTTTTAGCTTTTGCCTTCAGCATCTTCGCATTTTGATTCATTGGGTGATAGGCGATGTGCCAATTGCTCCCTTTCCTCATAGACTTGATCTTTTCCTTTAGGGCTCAGCACACTGGAACATTAGGTGAAATTTTAGGCCTTTCGGCGATTCGCCTAACGGATTAGGTGATCTTCAAGCCGTTTTTTCTTCCTTCTTTCAGCCGCTTTGTTCTTTTTTGCCAAGTAGTGTCCATGCTTTGCCTCAAACTCCAAATACCTAAAACTTAAGGATTTACATCAATTATTGAGACAAAATATGCTTTTGAGGACACTAAATCTATAAAAAAAAAAAAGCCTTAAATAAGTCCAAATCGTGGACTCATCAACACCCCCAACTTAAACTTTTGTTTGTCCTCAAGTAAAACTAAAGT
Source organism: Solanum bulbocastanum (assembly GCA_037074985.1). NCBI lineage: Eukaryota > Viridiplantae > Streptophyta > Magnoliopsida > Solanales > Solanaceae > Solanum > Solanum bulbocastanum. Next base: position 24,134,616 of record CM073599.1, read on the forward strand.
TTAGCAGTTCAAAAGGGATGTCTCAAACAGTACTACACAAGATTCAATCATGAATGTACACACAAAACTCAACTTACTAATGCAAGGATCAATTGTGTACTCAAAGACTCAAGTTGTGACACACCGTTATAAAAGATTCTCAAGCTCACAATACTTGCTTCAAATGCAAGTTCAAGCTCAACTAAGGTATTCAAATGCCTTCACACAAAGAATGATTCCATATTCACACACAATGGTTCAATCATTTAAAGCTTTAGAATCAAATGCAACACTCACACTCACAAAGAAGAACACTATGCATGTTTTCACCCATAGGTTTGCCCGTATTTTCCAATTGACAATTGCTTCAGCTCACTCAAGATCAAAAAGGTCTTTTCAAGGCTTGTAATGGGGCTGAGTGCAAAGGTACGATCATTTAGGCACAATGACTTTCATCCTCGTGAAATGTGGTGCTCTGAACACTTCCTTTCCTCTTCTTTCATCATTTCATCCCATTATTCACTTTCCATGGATTGTTTTGAAACCCCATTTCTTTTGTATTTGCATAACTTTATTCCACAACTTTTTCTTTTTCATTCATTTCTTTTCTCTTCTCTTTTTTTTTATATGGAGGAGTTCCATTTTTCTCAACACCATGGGTTAAAGGAGAATTTTCTAGCACTTGTTGACTTGCCTTTTGTTTTCACCACACCCCCAACTTAGGGTTTTAGCCTAAGTTGGCTATTCAATCAACCACATATCAAGAGGGTTATAGGTAGTGGATTAAGGGTGGTCATGTTTTCATCAAGTTTCTTCCAAAGAAAGGTAAGGCTCAAGGGGTGTTCAAAAGAAGTTCACACACTCACAAGGTAGGCCACAAAAGAGGTATATGTCAAATTAGCTCACACTCTTCGAAGTTGCCTAAGATCATATCAAGAGATAGCCTTACTTAGTCGATCAGACCAATGGGGAAAATTCTAGAAGTTTTCATGCATGGTTTACAGTAAGCTCAACACACAAGGCATTGACACCAAAGTCAAACATGACTTCACACTTTTGCTAGTGTGAACCGATCATCACAATAGAATTAATTTGATAATTGGCTAGTCACAATTAGATGCAAATATTTCACATATTGTCTATGTAACTTCACTTGGTCTCATCGTAGCCACACATTCATTTTTGTTCGACTATGACCACTATCTGAGTCATCGATATCGATCAAAACCGAGACTCAAATTTGCCAAAGAACAGCCATATTCAGGTACATACAAGAGTGGGTGAAAATATTTTGGAAGGGTTCAAAATCATTTACAATTAAAGCAAAAGGAGCCACAAGCTCAAACATCCGCTAAAAGTAGTGTATACACAACACTATGGCTCAAAACCCAATTACACGATCAAAACATTAGTCACAAAAGAACACAAATGTGGGCCTCACCCCCCCCCCCCCCCCCACAAATAAAAGTATTTGTCCTCAAATGCAAACAACATTATCTAAAATTTAAAATAAAGTAAGACAGAGAGGGAGGTAAAGAGGGGATCCTGTCTAAGCAGTTGCTCCATCTGTTTGGGCATCAGTGTCTGGTGTATGTATCTGGTCTTGGGTCTCAGTACCCGGAGTCACCTCAGAGTGCCACCTCCACTAGAGACAGAAAAAGGTGTGTTTGCCAGGGAAGCCCGCACAAACGCATCTATCATGGCTGCTTCAGTCTCAGTTAGGTCCCCATCTGCAGCTCCCCAAGTCTCCTCAGGTATCTCCTCATCAATCTCTACCTTTGACTTAGGATCGACTGTCTGCTCCGTTCTATCCTCATGTCCGATAGTAGTCGGAGACATCTCGGGCACATTTGGAATCTCTAGTATTCCAAAGACCATAGACATATCGGTGGATTTTAACTAATCTACATCCTTCCACAACACAGCTAAAACGACCTTTAAGGCTGTCACTTCTCCTATGGCTCCTTGGTCATGTTCATACACCGCTATTCTAGCCTCGAGGGCATCAATGGTAGCTCTCAAGGGTGTTATAGCATCAGTCAGGGCAGCCTGAATGATGCCAGGAATAGAGGTCTCAAGTCTGGCTGCCCGATGATCCGCAAAATAAGCAAGCTATCCCATTTGAAGTAATGATGCTTGAGTGATCGGAGCCCTAGAGACAGTAACAGCAGCAAGTCTAGGAGGCGATGCAGCAACTAAAGGACTTGGAGTATCATAAGGAGTAGCAGTGACAGTAGATGTATCTGGAGGCCCAGGGTCCTGATTAGGCAAATATGTCTCTGCGGGTATGAAATTCGAGATCACAACCGAGGAAAGGTCCACCAGGGTTGGTTTTTGCATTTTCTTTGCCTGATACTTTAGATATTCAGCTTCAATCCTCCAGATATCAGTAGAGGATGTGGGAATCACTTCTCCATCCTTCTTTGCATCTCTAGGTACCCAAGCCCCTTTGCACTGCTCGGTGATTAATACTAGGAAGGAAAGTGAGGTCTGGCATTGCCTTGCACGTATGAGCATCTTAGAAGAGATGGTGATCCCCAGATTTATCCTAGTTTCTTCTATGATGCAACCCAGACATGCTACCTTGGCAAGGCGAAGGATCGACTCATTTTGGGATAACATAATTATGCTACTGATAAAGCCGAACTAGAATCTTGCGGCTATGTTCACATCTTTCTTTTCAATTGAAGCCCCTTCCTCCAATCACTTCGGTGTACCATCTGAAATCAGTGAGGCTAACAATTTATTCATCTTTTCCAGCTTTTCTATTCTGATCAAGTGCTGGCAGTGATCATTAATACGTGTGGACATGCCCAAGACTATGTCTATCACATCACTATCACAATTTACCCTCCTGCCTCTAATAACCACGTAGTCCCCCTTGATCTCCTTTAATTTAATGCTTTGGTTGATTTTGACTCTGTAACTTTTGGCGAGAAGCCTGAGCTCATCGAGTGCACTCGGCTACTCGCCGAAAGTCTTCTTTGATTGCCCTTTCTACGCCCCTAACCCCTAAAATGCACTACAACTCTTGGTGGGCTAGTTTGCGCTCGTTGAATAAGGTCGGTGATTTGCCAAAATGCCCTTATCATTACCGACATGCCATTTTTCTGGGAAAATTTTGAGCTAGTCCTTTTTACGAGCTAAATTTGGCAAGCCTAAGTGACTCGGTGACTCACCAATCGATTCAATGAGTCTGTCTGCTTCTTATTTTCTGCATTTTTCTTGAATTGTTCTAACTTATTTTGGTAAATTTTGCAGATATGGCAAGAACCAACCTAGATATGCCACCTCGTAAAAGAGCACAAGGCATAGTGATTAATGAGGGGGCAGCTACCCTTCTAAAACGGGGAAGAAGGAACCTCTCAAGGGAGGCAAAGGCAAGGGCAAGGCACCCACATCTGAGATATCGGAGCGCAACTCCGGCAGCGAGGGGGATTCCTTTGATTTCCAGGCTGCATTCTCTGAGCCTGAGGATAACCAGCCTCTATAATCCCGACGAGCAGAAATTCGTGCAAGGTCTCTCTAAGATGCATCTAGGGTTCCAGAGGCCACACCTCTTGCTGCAGATATAGTACCAGCTCTAGCATAGATGATAGTTCCAGTACCACCAGTTCAAGGTCACCCTCCTCGGCTACTGAACAGGCTAAAGGCTGAGGGGTTGAGGACGATTCTCGAGAAGAAGCTACTATCCACAGAGGGCCTAGAGGGCAGGTTACCTAATGTGTGGGACACTTCCAGTTCCATAGATTTGAGCAGTTCACTAGGTTTTGAGGCCCATATATTCCTACATGGGTCCGAGAATTTTACTCAGCATACAGTGACCTGGTACCAAAGGGGAACAAGAAGGCTAGTGCCTTCAACTAGTAAAGTCTGTCATGGTCTGGGGAAATAAGTGGGGTGCAGATAGGAGAAGAGCAGCTCCGGTGGATGCATCCCTAGAGGTTGATGTTGAGATGATACCTGCAGAGGCATCCTTGCCTACTCCGGCCTTCGAGCCTTCAGGTACACCTGCTTCCACTTCCTCCAAGGCTCCTGGTGTTTCTACTGCTTCCCAGCACACTAGGATTACTCACGCCATGATCCTGAAGATTGGGCACTTAGTCCATTCTGCCGATGTGTGGGCTACCCGATTGGAGGCTGAGGTACCTTAGATGATTGAGAGGGCCATTCTAGCTGTATTGGCACCCCTCTAGGCATCTATTGACACTCTCACGGTGAGAGTAGAGACTTATGAGAGTCTACAGGGGGCTACTTCAGAGGTGATGACTTTGAAAGCCGAGGTTGCAAATTTGAGAAAGGATGTGGATTACTTGAAGTACACAGACTTCACTTCACTTTTGGAGGCAATTGATGATATGGAGATATGTCTATGGATGATGATGCATCTGATTATTCGGAGGTAGAGATGCATGAGGAGCAACTAGAGGTGCAAGAGGAAACTATCTATGGAGACTTGCCAGACCTAGAGGAGATGATTGTACAGTCGGTCATTCAGACATTGTTGACAGAGACGTCTATGGCAGGCCCTAGTGGAGCCAGTGCTGCTGACGTGACCCCGGTATTGATACCCCGACAAATGGAGAGAATGTGTAGACAGGACCTTTCTTTACCTCCCTCTCTATTATTTTTATTAAATTTTTATTATTTTGTAAATTTGAGGGAAACTGCCCTTTTGTTTGTGGTGGGGTGAGGAACTTCCATACCTACCTCTTATGACTACATCTTTTGTATAGATTATGGGGTGATATTGTTTTGTTGATGTTTGAGCTTGTGGCTCCTCATTATGAATGCAAATGGTTTTTGACCCTTCTAAAAAAAATTACCACCTCTTGTGTGTGATTGTGGCTATTCTTGTACAAATTTGAGTATCGATCATGATCAATACTGATGACTTGAATAGTGCTCTTAATCAAACAAAAATGAATGTGCGGCTACGATGAGGCAAAATAAAGTTGCATAGAAAATATGTGAATTTTTTGCATCTCGTTGTGACTAACCGGATATCGAATGGAGTCTCTTGTGATGAACATTGCACACTAGCAAAAGTGTGGAGTTTCGTTTAATATTGGTGCCAATGCCTTGTGTGATGAGCTTACCGTGAACCTTGTGTAATGACACCTAGAATTTTCCTCGTTGGTCCGATTGACTAAGTGATGCAAGCTCTTGAAATAATCTTAGATAACAATGTTGAAGAGTGAAACAATTTGGTAATATACCTCTTTTGTGGCCAACCTTGTGAGATGTGTGATCTTTGCTTGAACCCACTTTGAGCCTTATCCATTTCTGGGAAGAAACTTGAGCAAATGTGACCCCTTTTTATCCATTCACCCATAATCCTCATGAAGTGTAGTTTGTTTGAATAGCCAACTTAGCTCAAAAGCCTAAGTTAAGGGTGTGGTGAAAAGAGGAGGTAAATCAAGTAGTGTGAATAAGTCCCCCTTTGATCCTTGGACTTGAAAAAGATGGAACCCCTCTATACAAAAAAAAAAAAGAAAAGAATAGAAGAAAGCAAAAGAAAAATAATGAAAACGTTGTGAAAGTTGCAAAAGAAATGGGGTGTCCGGTATTCCATGAGAAATGAATAATGGGGAGAATTTTGATCATGAGTAAGGAGCAGTCGGCGGATCGCCAAGTGGTTCCGGGATGCAGTACTAGATCGCCCAAAGGTACAGACCTTGAGGATGCTGAATGCCAAGGCAGAATGGCGATGGAAGTGACCAAAGGGCGGCTCACCGAGTGGTTTGGCGAGCCCGACTTACATTGCCTAGTGACTCTTCGCAGCACATTTTTGGCAACTATAAATAAATTTTTGAACATTTAGTTTAGTATCTAATTTCATATATTTTTTACTCTTTTATTAAGTTTTTAGCTCTGGAGATAGTTTTCTTTAGTTTTTCCTAAGCTTTGAAGAATTAAAGTTTTTCACTTTTGAGAAATTTGGAGTGGGTCTTTGAAATTCTTCGAATTGGAGCATTATAAGGACGAATCCAACTTACCCAATTGATGGATAATCAATTTGGTAATTGTTTTTACCTTTTTATGATGTCTAGCTAAAACCCCAATTTTTGGGTGTGATTATGGGCTGGGCTGATTTAGTTTATGAGTATTGCTAATTGTTTATTTAAATGCTATTTAAAAGTGAGTTTACTCATTAATTGTGGTTTAATTTAAGAATTGCAGTTCTATGTTTGTATTTTTGGCTTGCTCGAGAGAGAGGTTTTAAAACTAAACTTATTGATTGATGGTCTGTGGGTATTGGGTTGACCTAGGTTCAGCTTGAGAGAGTGAATCCTAAACCCAATCCCACACATTCAGCTCGAGAGAGTGAATGGACTAAGGTGAAGGTTGTTCTTATTCTGCATGATTGTTGATGTTTGAGAGGAATCAAATTGATTCGGGGTAAATTATTTGAGAGAAAGTTTACTTCCACTAAAGCCTAGCTTACTCATTAATATCTAGCTAATTACTAATAGTTGCAATTACCGATTTGTCTATATTAGCCTATAATCGACTCACATCCCAAGAACCCGTCTCATTATTGTTATTTCGTATTGTTTGCCACTGTTTGTAGTTGATAAATTCAAACCAACCCCCGCTCCCCAATTTGACATTCGTGTCACACCATGATTTGAATGATGTCTTTATTCGATAATTTTTATTCCTATGACTGATTTGACCATGTTCATACTTCTCAATTGAATTTGAAACACGTACCGCTCCCTGTGGGATTCGACCCCAACTCATTTAGTTGGGTTTTATACTGATTAATGATCATTGACGCTTAGAATTGAATGAAGTGTCTTTGAAATGTTATTAATCAGAGCTTTGGTGAGTCCTCATTCTTGGAGGACAAAGTTATTGTTGTAGTTTCTTTCTTGTATTTCCCTTTTGGATATGATGTATGTGCTAGGCCCAATTTCATTCTATTGTATTAGATGACTATGTTGACACATGAGTTTAGACTTACATTTTTCGTGTTATAAAATATTTTGAACTAGAATTGTTTTACTCTAATTGTTCTATTTCTTATGTTATGAGAGTTAAGTGGCATGAATGGAGTTCTTCGAGGCGCTATACACCATATTACATCTAGGGCGTACCCCTGGGTCGTGACAATGAGTCCTATTATATGAAGAATGGGAACAGTCTCCATAGGGGACAACAACTACAACTAGCAACAACAGCGATAATGAAGGAAGTGGTACGTGCACTACAAGACATAAATGACATGAAGGCATCAAGACATAAGGATTTGATAGTTTTTTTTTTAAGTGAGTGTAACACCCCAAAAACTAGTAGGCTAAACTAGAGCTTAACCTGAGGTTTAGAGTCGTAAACTTAACTCCCCCATACTTAAAAATAGAGGGTTTTGTGTTAGAACGTCAAGGTAGGATCCCCAAGGACCAATTAGGGGCCCTTGAGGAAGACCCTTAGAAACGTGCCTAAAACAGTGACCACAAAAGGACCTACGCTCCGTGAGTGGGTCCACGCCCCTAGGTGGGGGTTTCGTGGTTGGCGAAAAACCTACACTCACCAACCCACTCTCAACCAGCATGGGCTGTGGGTCAGACCATGCTTCGTGGTTGGGGTCTTGTAAGTGAGGCAGTAAGTTAGTTTTAAACGGTTAAGTTAGGGACTAAAAGGTCTTTCCTGAATTAATTAAAGATTAAGTGGTGTCATTTTACCTTAGTTTAGACCACCTATATAAAGACTTTAGACCCTTAATTAAGTCATTCCAAATCATTATTTATAAACCCCCAAAAAACTCAATTCCCTCTCAAACATCCTCACTCTAGAAAGAAGAAGAAGAAGAAGAAAAAGAATAGGGTCAAGCTAGGTCCAGTCAAGACTCCATTGTTTCAAGATTGACAGGCTTTATAATCAAGGTATGATGGCTTATTCATTCATGAATTCCATTTCTCCATGAAGCCCCCATGTTTTCCCCAATTTAGAAGAAGAATTCCCCAAGTCAAACTTGAGTTTCTTCTAATGTTATGGGGTATGATCCAATAGAGTGGATTATTATTGTTTATGATTGTTTATGATTGTTTATGATGGAATTACATGATTTTAGTATGACTATACATGTATTATTGATTAACCTAAGATTCTAGGGTGAAATTGATATAGTTAAGGTTTATGCCATGAAAGGGGAAATTGAGGGCTTAGATGTGACCTTCTAAGATTGATGAAGTACTTTATGAATTGCTTGAGATTAGAGCACCTAGATATGAATTTCTTAAAAATAAAGCTTGTAGACATGAATTGAGTAGATTAAGGCTTATATTATGAATCATGATTAGTAGTATTAAGATTGAGTTTATATGATAATATATGTTTAGAATTGCTTAAGAATGAAGAATGTGGTTAGATTGTATTTAGAATTAGGCATATATGATGACATGTGAAGTATCGCTTGAGAGTAAGGCTTGTAGTATGAATGTGATTTCTAGTGCATTAAGGGTAAAAGCTAATATGAATGAACTAGGAATGTTAAGGCTTTGAGAGTGAAGCTATTATGTATGTTTATTTGTATATGGTATTATTGTGGAAGGACATTATTCACACGACCTATATTATGAGATTAGGTATGTAGTTATTTGATTACTTGAACTGTGATTATATCCATGTCTAATGTAGGGCAAGATATGATATTATGCATATTTTATGAAGGTTATGTATATACTTTAAGAACACTTTGAGAGTAAAGTAATTATGATTATGATCTTTTTGTGTGTTCTTGAAAGGATATTTTTATTTACACACTTATGTATGATTCTGATATGATGTGAAAGGTTTTCTCACAATATGATGATTATGAAACTGAAAGGCTTTCTCACCTATTGAAGCTATATGTAGACATGGACGGTGGAAGGTTATTCTCATGCATGATCTAATGGGCTATCTTATGAATTATGTTGGATTGAGTGTTAAGACATTCTTTATATTAACTTAAGCCAAGACTTAATATGAACTCTATGGGAATTAATATCGATCACCGAGTGGATATTGTATATGAGATGGAAGCCTTTACACTAGTTGAGTCCGGCTTCCAATGGGATCCTATTACACTAGTTGAGTCCGGGTTCCCAATTATGTATCTCATAGATGGAAACCTTCTACCTTAGTTTAGCCCGAGTTTCTAGTAGCAATCTCATTATCCCATAAACTACGTGCCCCCGTAGGTTACTTAGCTAATGGATCCACATAAGCTAAGAGTATGGTTCTACCTTAGGCATATATAGCAACACCTTTTTTTGTGTGGGGTAGACATCGGATTCTATGTGAAGCTCACATGGTCTATGTCGGTTAAGGCTAATTCCCACAATAAGAATATGAATCATGAACTATGGTTACTCAAGAAGCTTTCTTTACTTAGCATGGGTGAGATTTATGGGGTCTTATTCATACGTTGCACAAGTATGATTTGAGGGTATTTATGATATGTTCCTCTTATGTTGTGATGATCTATGTAATGAATATGCTTATGAATTATGTTTTTCCACTATCACAATAAGAATATGAACTTGAATAATGAACTAAGGATACTTTAAAGAAGTATTGTAAGTATGTTTTGATATGAGGACTACTTGTATGATGTATGCCTAATTTGGTTGTTGCTATAGTTGCTTTCCTTGATAAGCTTGACTAAAGGTGAATGCTCTTTTGTCTATGAGAAATAAGCGAAGGATGAGGTCAAAGGATGATAAATATGAATGAGGGCCTAAAGTGACTTGCTTAGCATGGGTGGGATTATGGGGTCTTATCCATACATTGCACAAGCTTTCCTTGAGGTGACTTATGAAGTGTTTCTCTTATGTTATGTTAAACTAGATGTATTGATTATTCCTATGACTATGTTGTTACATCTTATGTTTATGATTTATGTTATTTTCTTTTATACTCATGACTCATGTTATTGTCTTTTATGATTATGGTATATGTCTTATGTTGACTAATGATTATGTTATGCTTAAGTTGATGATTTATGCTTGCCATCATATTTATTACATTATTGTACTAACGCATACTCTTGCCGACGTTCTTATCAAATGTAGGGTCTAATGATATTGACTTTCATCCCCGTGGCTAGGTTCATAGTAGAAACAATCAAGTGAAGACTGGGTGAGTCCTCATAGCATCGAGGACTTGATCATCCTTTCCTTTTATGTCTTTCTTTTATGTTTAGACTTCTGTATGGGCTGTGGCCCTAAATCTTTTCAAGCATTAGATGGTTTGAGACAAGTGCAGTAAACTTTCACTTTGTTTTATGAAATTTTATTTGTATTGGAAAAATGTTTTAAATTTCCGTACCATTTTATATTATCTTATGTTATGATATGCTAAGAGGCTCGTATGAGACTTTTGGGAGTCTTGTATACCGTGTCACATCTAGGGGTGCTCCTGGGTCGTGACAAACTTGGTATCAGAGCACAAGGTTTAGAATGGTTCTAGGACGTCTCAAACACGTCTAGTAGAGTCATGTTCATAAGTGTGAAACGTGCCACATTTATGAATGAGAGGTTATTAGATGTTTAGGAAACTTCACTTCTTCATTCTCTAAGTTGTGCCATATAGTTTCAACTCTATTAGGTTTTTCTCCTAGTCTATGCCCAATGGTTTTCAGGATAAAACTACTACAAGGGATAATGTTAGAAGGAATGAAGAAGACAATGTGGATCAAGAAGTTCTTCCTCAAGCTCCAACTGACCCTTTGGAAGAGAAAGTAACAAATGAGAAGTTTAGGTTTGGTTTTCAACTGTTGACTCAGGTAGGGATAGAAACTTAAAAATTTCATGGGTTAAAGATAGAGGAAGATCCTCAAGAGTTTATAGATGAGGTCTCTAAGGTGTTGGACTTTGTGGGAGTGAATCCGGTAGAGAAGGAGGAGTTGGCTTCTTACCGACTCAAAGGGGTTGATCAGGTTTGGTTTAATTAATGGAAAGAAGCTAGACCAGTAGGAATGGGTCCCATAGAGTGGGAAAGGTTCAAAAGTGCTTTTCTAGATATGTTCTTCCCTTTAGAGATGAGAGAAGTTTTATTTCTTGAGTTCATTAACCTTAGGCAAGGTAATATTAGTGTTAAGGAATATGCAATAAGGTTCACCCAATTGTCTAAGTATGCTCCAATTCTAGTGTCCGATCCTAGGTCGGGAATAAGAAAGTTTGTGTCAGAAGTGTTCGATTTAGTAGTAAAAAAATGTTGTATGGCATTACTTGATCATGATATGAATATTTCTCACCTTATGATTTATGCTCAATAAATTGAGGAATAGAAACTTGAGGAAAGGTTAAGGGAGAAAAAGAGGTTTAGGATTGATGATGATAATTGTCCTCTTGAAAAGTTCCCCTGGAAAGGTTCATCAAACACTCCTAATTTCAACCAATAAAGGGTGTCTAACCCTAAGCCACAAGGAGATAGTTGTGGGGTTCTATTTCTGGGATGTAGTAAGTGTGATAAAAGGCATGCGGGTGAATGCCTAGTGGGTTCTAATGTTTGTTTTGGGTGTGGTGAGTTAGGCCACAAGATAAGGCATTGCCCTAAAGTTGCTAGAAATGAAGGGGATAGTCGTCGTATGTCTTAACCCTACCCTTCATCTGGTCTAATTGGTTCGGGTGGGAGTGCTCAAAAGAAGAATAGGTCTTATTCTCTCCAAGCTAAAGTGGACAAGAGTGTCCTCCGAATGTTGCTCCCAAAATGTGTTTTATGCTTTATTTAGATGACAGTGTTTCTTGTCTTATATGACCTGATATGATAGACTTTGATGTTGTCTTTGATATGAATGGGTTGCATTATTGTTATGTGTAGTGATGGTAGAACCCGACTTAGTCATGATAAGTTTTGAGGTATGTTGATAAATTTGAGAAATAGGGTGTTTAAGTAATTCCTAGATGTGTTGAGTGAGTAGACTCCTCTAAGAAGGGTAGAAGTGTAATTTATCATGGTTTTGAATCATCTTGTGTGATGGATGTGAAATCTTAGTGATGACTTTCTCCAACCTTAGAGTTGAAAGAAATGATGCTTAGAAGAGTCCGTATATGTTTACTCCCAAGGGGGGGAGGGGGGAGATGATGTGCTTAGATAGCAAGGTTGTTGAGTGTTCTGGATGTTCATGATTTGGTTTGGCTTGAAATTCTCACTTTGAGAGGTGTAGTGAGTTTGGGTAGTATAGTCCTGATTTTGTAGGCTCATATAAGATCTTGAGTGAAGTTGGTAAGATTGCTTGTGAACTAGAGTTGCTTAATGAGTGGTACAGGTATATTCGGTTTTCCATGTCTCTTGGATATATAAGGGTGTTGGAGATCCGACATTCAAAATTTCCTTAAGAAGAGTTAGGACTTTATGAGAATTTCTCTAATTTAGAAATATCGGTAGGGATCTTAGCCGACAAGTTAAGAAATAGAAGAACAAAGAAGTTGCTTCCATGAAAATGTTGATGAGTGACTTTTTAGTGAGGGTTTTAGGTGAGGGTGTTACTTGGGAGTCTGAGGCCAATAAGATGTCTCGATATCCTTATCTTTTCCGTCTATTCCTCCTTTAGTTTGAGATGATAAGTTCCTCTTAGTTATATCATGTTTTGGAGTCATACGTGTTATAGATGTTTCCATGATTTCCTTATGTGGTGCATGTTCATGAAAACTTGTGTTTTGAAAGAAAATGAAGTTACATGATTAATTTTCCCCATATTGTTGTGCATTGTGTATGAGTTGCCTATTTGACTTCATGAAATGAATTGACGAACATGTTTTGATATGCTTTTTTATAGTAAATTGCATTTAGACTCCATAATAATTATTGAGTATTCATTAAAGCTTGGAGAAGGTAATTCCTCTTGGAACATGAGTAATGTTAGAATTGCATGAATTTTGGGTTGTTAGATGTAGTTCTTACTTCCTTGTGTTGCATTGAGTATGTTTAGCTTGGAGTTGAAATTTTCCTCTTTAGTTGTGTGCATTTAGAAGTGTTGCATGCATGATGGGTTGCTAGTCTTGAGTCTTTACTTCTATAAGGTGTCTAGATCGTCATTCGAGGATGAATGATCCCTAGGAGGAGATATTGTAACACCCCGAAAACTAGTAGGATAAACTAGAGCTTAACATGAGGGTTAGAGTCATAAACGTAACTTCTCGTACTTAAAAATAGAGGGTTTCATGTTAGAACGTCAAGGTATGACCCCCAAAGACCAACTAGGGGCTCTTGAGGAAGACGCCTAGAAAAGTTCCCAAAATAGTGACCATGAAAGGACCCACGCTGCGTGGGTGGGTCCACACCCTATAGGTGGGGGTTTCGTGGTTGGCTAAAAACCGGTTGTCACCAACCCACACCCAACCAATACGGTCCATGGGTCAGACCACGCCCCGTGGTCGGGGTCTCGTGAGTGAGGCGGTGAATTAGTTTTAAATGGTTAAGTTGGGGACTAAGGGGTCTTTCTGAAATTAATTAGTGATTAAGTGGTGTCGTTTTACCTTAGTTTAGACCACCTATAAAGACTTTAGACCCTTAATTAAGTCATTCAAAATCATTATTTCTAAACCCCCAAAAGAAACCCAATTCCCTCTCAAATATCCCTCTCTAGAAGAAGAAGAAGAAGAAGAAGAAGAAGAAGAAGAAGAAGAAGAAGAAGAGGAAGAAAAAGAGGGTCAAGCTAGGTCAAGTCAAGACTCCATTGTTTCAAGATTGGTAGGCTTTATAATCAAGGTATGATGGCTTATTCATTCATGGATTCCTTTCATCCATGAAGCCCCCATGTTTACCCCAATTTAGAAGAGGAATTCCCCAAGTCAAATTAGGGTTTCTTCTAATGTTACGGGTTATGATCCAATAGAGTGGATTATGATCGTTTATGATTGTTTATGATGGAATTACATGATTTTAGTATGATTATACATGTATTCTTGATTAACCTAGGATTCTAGGATGAAATTGATAAAGTTAGGTTTTATGCCATGAAAGGGGAAATTGAGGGACTAGATGTGACCTTCTAAGATGATGAATTACTTAAAAGTAAAGCTTGTAGACATAAATTGAGTAGATTAAGGCTTATATGATGAATCATGATTATTAGTGTTGAGATTGAGTTTATATGATGATATATGATTAGAATTGCTTAAAAATGAAGCATATGGTTATATTGTCTTTAGAATTAGGCATATATGATGACCATGTGAAGTATTGTTTGAGAGTAAGGCTTGTAGTGTGAATATAATTTATAGGGCCTTGAGGCTAAAAGTTAATATGAATGAACTAGGAATGTTAAGGATGTGAGAGTGAAGTTATTATGTATGTTACTTGTATATGGTATTATTGTGGAAGGACTTTATTCACATGACCTATATTATGAGTATATGAGATTATGCATGTAGTAATTTGATTACTTGAATTGTGATTATATCCATGTCTAATGTAGTCATTCTAGATCTGTTGATTTGATATGAGCTTTGATCCTTTAAAGGGCAAGATATGATATTATGCATGTTTTATAAAGGTTATGTATATGCTTTAAGAACACTTTGATAGTAAAGTGATTATGATTATGATCTTGTCATGTGTTGTTGAAAGGATATTCTCAGTTACACACTTATGTATGATTATGATATGATGTCAAGGGTTTTCTCACAATCTGATGATTCTAAGGTTGGAAGGCTTTCTCACCTATTGAATCTATGCGTAGACATGGACGGCGAAAGGTTATTCTCACGCATGATCTAATGAGCTATCTTATGAATTATGTTGGATTGAGTGTCAAGACATTCTTCCATGAATGTGAACTTAAGTCAAGACTTAATATGAACTCTATGGGAATTAATGCCGAGCATCGAGTGGATATTGTATATGAGATTGAAGCTTTTACACTAGTTGAGTCTGGCTTCCAATACACTAGTTGAGTCTGGTTTCCCAAGTATGTATCTCATGAGATGGAAACCTTCTACCTTTTTTGAGTCCGGGTTTCTAGTAGCAATCTCCTTATCCCATAAACTATGTTCCACGTAGGTTACTTAGCTAATGAATCCACCTAAGCTAAGAGTATGGTTCTACCTTATGCAAGTAGAGCAACCCCTTTTTGGTGTGAGCTAGACACCAAATTCCATATTAAGCTCACATGATCTATGTCGGTTAAGTCAAATTCCCATAAAAAGAATATGAATTATGACCTATGGTTACTCAAGAAGTTTTACTTAGCATGGGTGAGATTTATGCATTGCACAACTTTGTTTTGAGGGTATTTATGATATGTTCCTCTTATGTTATGATGATCTATGTAATGAATATGCTTATGCCTTATGCTTTTCCACTATCACAATAAGAATATGAACATGAATAATGAACTAAGGATGGGAAGCATTATAAGTATGTTTTGATATGAGGACTACTTGTATGATCTATGCCTAATTTGGTTGTTGCTATAGTGTATTTCCTTAATATGTTTGACTAAAGGTGAGTGTTCCATTTTCTATGAGAAATAAGCTACGAATGAGGTCAAAGGATGATAAATATGAATGAGGGCCTAAAGTGAATTGCTTAGCATGGGTGGGATTATGGGGTTTTATCCATGCATTGCACAAGCTTTCCTTGAGGTGACTTATGAAGTGTTTCTCTTATGTTATGTTAAACTAGATGTATTCATTATGCTTATGACTATGTTGTTACATCTTATGTTTATGATATATGTTAGTCTCTTATACTCATGACTTATGTTATTGTCTCTTATGATTATCGTATATGTCTTATGTTGACTAACGCTTGATAATTTATGCTAGCCATCATTTTTAGTACATTATTGTACTAACGCATACTCTTTCCTACATTCTTATCAAATGTAGGGACCGACTATATTGACTTCCATCCCCGTGGCTAGGTTCATAGTAGAAGCAATCAAGTGAAGACTTGGTGAGTCCTCATAGCATCGAGGACTTGATCACCCTTTCCTTTTATGTCTTTATTTTATGTTTAGACTTTTTTATTGTTGTGTCCCTAACTCTTTTCAAGAATTAGTTGGTTTGAGACAAGTGTAGTAAACTTCTGCTTAATTTGTTTTGTATTTGAAAAATGTTTTAAATTTCCGCACCATTTTCTATTATCTTATGTTATTATATATTAAGAGGCTTGTATGAGGCTTTTCGGAGTCATGTACGCTGTGTCACTTCTAGGGGGTACTCCTGGGTCGTGACAGAGAGCTTTATCAATAGTAGGAAAATGTATGATAAATGTTGTATTATTATTCTTTGAGACATGAAACATGTATCCACCAATCAATTGTACATCAGTAACTCTTATCCAAAAGGTTAAATCCTACAAGAATTAGGGAATTTAGACCTATATCATGCTGCACAACAATATCAAAAATTATCTCTACATTGATCACAACTAGGCTTCAGAAGGTGATGAGTTCAATAATTGAGCCTAACCACTCAACATTTGTCGCGGGGAGAGAAACTAATGATAATGTCATCTTAAGTCATCAGCTACTAAAAGGCTATGGTAGGAAAGGACTTTCTACAAGGTGTATGGTTAAGGTGTATATGAAAAGAACTTATGATTCTCTTGAATGGAGTTTCTTGGAACTAGTCTTATATGAGATTAAGTTTCCTAAAAAATGATCAAATGGATTATGAAGTGTGTTTCCATTGAATCCTATTCATTAAAATGAGAAAACTACAAAACCATTCCAAGCCAAGAGATGAGTTAGGCAAAGGTATCTCTTATCACCTTTCTTGTTTGTAATATCCATTGACTATCTCACAAGAGGTCCAAAAAGTTTAGATGACAGCTTTGATTTTCATTACTATCCTAGATGTAAGAAGCAGAGAATAATTCAACTAATCTTTGTTGATGACTTACTGATGTTCTGCAGAGGAGACTTAAAGTTTTTGAGGTGTCTATATAAGTGTTTTTTGTTGTTTTCTAAAGCATCAGGATTGGTGACAAATGTAGATAAAAGTATGTGTACTTTGGGGAGTTAGCAAGTTGTCCAAGACCAAATATTGCAAGAATTACAATTTGTGAAGGGAGAATTACCTTTTAGAAATTTGGGGGTGCCCTTGAGTACCAAAAGAGTGTCCACAGTTCAATGTAAGCCACTAATTGAGAAGATGCTTATCAGAGTTACTAGAGGGACTGCCAAGTCTTTATCCTATGCAATAAGGGGTAATTGGTCAAAAGTGTACTATTTGCCATTCAGATCTAGGGGCTCAAATATTTGCCTTCCCAGAAAAAATTATTCATGTTGTTGAAAGTATTTTCAAGAAGTTTATGTGGATAGCAAATGTTGAAATATCAAAAAAAACATTGATTCCTTGGGAGAAACTATGTTGGCCAAAGGCATGTGGAGGAATGAACTTCCTCGATGTACATACCCAGATCAAAGCTGTAATAGGGAAACTATTGTGCAACTTGTGTAAAAAAAAAGATAAACTAAAGGTAGAGTAGATCCACAATTACTATAAGAAAGAAGGAATATGGAGCATACAAGCCAAACAAGCCTTTTGGGTGGTACATTAAAATATTAAAGACACAAAGATCTCTTGGTTGCTGGATACAATGAACAAGCATTGTTGAACATTGAAAACTACTCTATTAAGGAGGTCTATAAGAAGATGACGGGAAGCATGGATAAGGTAAAGTGGAGGAAGTTCGTATGGACAAACTATAGAGCTCCTAAATGGTTGTTCATACGATAATTTTCCTTGAACACGAGATTATCAACAAAGGTTAGATTGGAAAAATGGGGGATAGTTGCTAACTTGACATGTTCACTATGTCAAGAGGAGGATAAAGACATTAAACACTTGTTCATTGAATGTTCATTCATTGCAAAGGTGTGGAATAAGATCCTGGCATAGCAAGGGATCCAGAGACCTATTCCAAGATGGCAGGATTAAGTACAGTGAGCATTAGCATATATGAAGGGAAAAAATAGTGTAACATCTATATATATATATATATAGATGACACTGACAGGAACCATATATTATTTATGAATGGAATAAAACTACAGAATATTTCAGCACAAGCACAAGCAAAAGGAATGTATCATCTGGTAGATAATACAAAGTGTGCTCATAAGAGGAACCCAAAATGTCAAGTTAGAAAGTAAGATGCAACAACTTAATATATATCCTTAGTTTCAGTGTAGAAAGAAAATATAGTTGCTAGATTATGATGTATAGCAAAGCTTGGGGCTACTTGTCCAAGCATGTTGGTTTTCTTTTATGTTTTGTACTGCTCACTTTGGTAAATAGAAGCCTACTTACAAAAAGAAGAATTAAAAGAGTGATAAATGACATTAGTGGAAGCTCGCAGTTAACTTTCATAAAGAGAAGGAGCAGTACTGTGCTTAAAGTGAACCTCAGGAAATGGATATCTCCTAGATGTGTGCTTAAAGTGAACCTCAAGAAAGCATATAATTCTCTAGAATGACAATTCATCAAAACAATGATGCTGGAATTAGGTTTTCTTCACAAATTCACTACAGGGTCGATGGAGTGTGTCTACTGTGTCGTATTCTCTTATTATGAATGAGGGATAACCAAACCTTTTCAAGCTAAGAGGGGGGTTGAGACAAGGACCTCCTATGTCCCCTTACATGTTTATGATTTTTATGGAATATCTAAATAGAGAAATCACACAACTATCTACTAACAAAATGTTCAAATTCCAACCAAATGCAAGATATTTGGACTGATTCACATGTTTTTTTGTTGATGATATGTTAATGTTTTATAGGGTGGATAAAACTTCTATTAGCTTGTTGTAGGAGACTTTCTAGAGATTCTCTCATGCTTCAGGATTGACAACAAATGTTGATAAAAACTCCATTTATATAGCTGGAATGAATCAAAATGATAAAGAGGACATTCTCCAAATGTTGGGGTTTACTCTGGGAAGCATACCATTCAGATATTTGGGAGTGTCACTGTCTACCAAGAAGCTAACTATCCCTCAGCGTCTTCCACTAGTTGAAGAGATTACCAAGCAAGTTAATGTTGGTCAGCTAGAATGTTGTCTTATGCAGGAAGACTTTAGCTCATAAAATCTATAAATTTTGGCATATAAAGTTATTGGGCTCAAATCTTTGTATTGCCAAAAAAGATAATAAAGCTTGTGGAGGCTATTTGCAGCTCATTCCTATGGACTAGAACTGGTGAACTTTCTAGGAAGGATTTAGTAGCTTAGGAGAAGGTGTGTTAACCTGGTTCAGTTGGAGGACACAATGTAATAAACCTTTAGTTATGGAATGAAGCTGCAATACTAAAGCAAGTATGGGCTATACTTATGAAGAAGTACATATTGTAGATTAGATGGGTGCATTATTAATATGTTAAAAATAGATATACAGAGCAGATAATCAACCCAAGAATGCATCATGGGTTTGTAAGAAGACTATTGATAATGGACAGATCCTAAAGGGTCAGAGTTTTAGTCAAGGAACTATTCAGAAGGCCATGGACATACTGCTCGGAGGTGGGAGATTCTGGATAAGAGAAGGCTTATGAAACTATAAAAACTTTGTACCCTAAGGTCTCTTGGAAGAAGATTACACTCCATATATGGATGCTTTCCAACTATTTTATGGTTGGAGTCATTATAAGAATACTTTATTTGACTTTTATAATGATTGGCTAAAACGTCAATTCTAGGGGTGTGATTATGAGCTAGGTGTTGATTTAATTTAGTGCATATTGTTCTTTGCTCTATTTTATGATTGTTCATCCATGGATTTTGGTTATTTGGCATGAGGTTAATTTAGAGGTTAAGGTGGCCAACTATCCTACTCTAGATATTTGATTGACGCTTGCAAGAGATCAATTGAAGTGATTAAATAACTTGATGCTTGCAATTTAGATTTGATTATTGCATATTGTTAGAGAGATTGTGATTCACTTCTAGTTACCAAATTCGCTCTCGAGAGAGATATTAGTAAATTTTTGGATTGATTTGAAATTCACATAGATGAGACCAAAAAAAGTTTATATGATATCATGCCTAAAGATCGAAAGAATATTTGTTTCATTAAATATTAGCCAACGCATCCATGGTTGTATAGCATGATTAAGCAAGCATTTGTACCCTTATTTGACATCAATACCAACCCCCACATCCCACGATAATTTTATCATTGCTTTACTCCCTGTTTGTAGTTAACTTGCTATATTTAATTACTAAAATGAATTAGTTGCATTTTAATTTTCCTCTCTGAATTCTCATTATCAAATAACTCCTTATGAGATATTACCCCAACTCTTAGTCGGGCATTTTTATTGATAATGACCGCTTACTCTTTTAATTAGTTGTAGGATAATATGAGCGTTATCAAAAATGGTGTCACTGCTAGAGAGTGGTAGCTAAGAATTCAATTTTTAAATTAACTTAAGAACTTGTTTAAGTTGTAGTGGAATACATTTACTCTTGGTGTTATTTGGTCCAAATTTCCAGGTAGAAAAAATGAGTATAGATAGTGGAGATAATGCTAGTCACAATGGGTAGAACAATGACATTGGTGATAGAGACGACATAAATCTCAATGTCATTGTGAGTTGTGGAGAAATTTGACTACCCATGTCACACCCCGAGGCTACCCCCTTGACGTAACACGGGACCTAGGATCACGAGTGACCCCAAGCTAACCCTGTGTCTCGCATATCATAAGCATACTTAAAGATAAATAAATAAAACATAAACAATGTGGAAGCTAAATCAATAGATAATTAAAAAAAATGGGGAAACACAAACTAGTCTGAATGTATAAACCATACTAAGAGTTTAATAACAACTGAA
Organism: Solanum bulbocastanum; assembly: GCA_037074985.1. Classification (NCBI taxonomy): domain Eukaryota; kingdom Viridiplantae; phylum Streptophyta; class Magnoliopsida; order Solanales; family Solanaceae; genus Solanum; species Solanum bulbocastanum. The sequence continues at coordinate 24,155,373 of CM073599.1, forward strand.
CGATGAACATAACAATTCAAGTTGGTTCTACTACTATGTCTGAAAAAGCCTCAAACTGAATTGAGTTGTTGGGACATGCGCCCCCCCCCCCCCCCCCCCAAATCTAACTCTAACAAAACTAAAAACTGAATTAAAAGACTAAAATAAAAGCATGACTATTGTCCTCGGAATATGAGGACTCACCACTAAAGCAGTTGAGTGCGGACCGAGAATTATATATACTAAGCTGAACAAACATATATAAGCTGAAACAGGGCATAACTGAGCAATATTGTAAACTAAGCAAGAATGTAAATACTAAAAAGATAACTAAATGCAATGACCAAGTGCTAATCATGAACATGACATGCTAAACTGAATACTGAAGTATATATTGAAATCCTGGTCAAACGCACTAAGAGTCTAACTGTGGGAGCTACTATTAACCGACATAAAACCACGTGAGCTAAACGTGGAGTCCGACATAAACGCCCATCGAGAGGACATAATATACCTTTTCAGAGGTATAAAGGCATGACTGGCGTGATCACTAAATATGATTTCCACAGAGGGGACTTATATCCTATGGGGGCACATAGTTCTAAGACTATGAGGGTACACTAAACCCTAGTCCAACTCGAAACTAAGTCTACTCCCTACTGAATATGTATATGATACATTATGACTGAAATACTGAATAGCTCAAAATACTGACATGCCAATCTGATAATGCAATCCTTTTATACTGATAATGTAACATTCGAAATCGGGAGCACGATTATCTGTTTAACAGACCTAGCAAGTGAAATTTATGAACTAAGAGAATCTACACAACCTAGGGTTTTGAGTTTCATACAAGGAATTAAACAACGATTCCAAGACAACATGACATTTTGATTTTGAATACTAAAACAGCTAAATCGCAACAACTATCCAGGGAATTAGAAATCCTAGTTCTAAACAAGATATCGAGAATCAAGAGTCTGACTGAATTCTAGGGACCCAGTAGAAGAAAGGAATCCACTAGTGAAATCCTATATACTTGGTGACAAAATCTACAAAGAAATCCTTTGATTTTGGGGATAGAACCAAAGAAAACCCATTGCGTGTTCTTGAGAAAACGGGGGCCTCTTTCTTCTCCTTTTGCTCTAAGTTTAGGTGATTTTGGGGAATAAAGGTTTCGGATACGTTTTGACTAGATTATTAGGCTTAAACTAAGTAAAAAGATGTAGATTAGGTGTAAAATGACGTATTTTAAGTGCCTAATGTGCAGGGGAAAACACCAAAATGAACCTAACTTAAAAGTTGATGAGGCTCCTCCACAGAGCCACTGACAGACCGTCAAAGGGACCACGGCCTATCAAGTGGTTCATGGTTCTTGGCCAGTGACTACTGGCTTTGGGAGGTCCTTTTCACGAGCCTTCCCACAAACCGTGAAGGCCACCGTGGTCCTTCGCTTGGGCTGGGGCTATGTGACTCAGGACGAAAAACCCATCCACGGCCCATCATTAAGACCATGGCTCGTGGTGGGCTTCGTGGTCTGACGCATAAGCCCTGGTGGCTTTATTTCACCTTTACAAGCCTTCCCACTTTTTGTGTGGGGATCCATGGCCCGTGACAAGTCCTGTGGTCCAAATCTGGGAGGGTGTGAACCACGATGAGGGTGACAGATCGTGGTCCTAATCATGACCCGTGAACCCCTCTGTGGTTCACTTTCTTCTGCTATTTTTTTGCTGAAAGTCCAAGTCTGAGTTTTGAGGTGTTACAATATCTCCCCCTTGAGAATATTCGTCCTCAAATGAAGTCTAAACTAGCTGAGAATGGTGGGAAGGAGTTGTAATCCCTACCACTACGTATAAGAAATTGATATATAACTGAACTGAGTTCCAAGAACATGCAAATATTCTGAAATGCAAGAACAACTGAAGGAACAAGATACTAAGACTAAATTCACACAAGAGTAAACTAAGAGAATGGAGAGGAACTATTACCTCAAGCTAAAATGGAATCGGAAGGAAAGAGGTAAGGATACTTAGCTTTCATGGCTGCTTCCCAAGTAGCTCCCTCTACGGTCTGACTCCTCCACAAAACCTTCACTGAACCAACTTCCTTATTTCTCTACCTACGAACCTGACAATCAAGAATCTCAATTGACACCTTTTCATAAGTGATACTATCCTTCACAGCCACACTCTCCAATGGTACTATCGATGCCGAATCACCTACACACTTCTTCAATAAGGAAATTTGAAAGACTGGATGAAATGTTGCTAGTTCTGCTGGCAACTCTAACTCATAAGCCATAGGAACCAACCCTTTTCATGATTCTATAAGGACCTACATATCTAGGACTGAGCTTCCCTTTCTTTCCAAATCTCATCAGCCCCTTCATAGGTAACACCTTCAGGAAAACCCAATCATCGATTTCAAACTCTAAGTTCCTTCTCCTCACATCTGTATAGGACTTTTGACGACTCTGGGTTGTCTTTAGTCTATCTGTGATGAGCTGAACATTTTCCATAGCTTCATGAACTAAATCTAGCCCAATCAAGGCTGCTTCACCTACTTCAAATTAACTAATCGGTGACCTATATCTACGTCCATATAGTGCCTCATACGGGGCCATCTGAATACTGGAATAGAAGCTATTATTATAGGCGAACTCTATGAGAGGTAGGTGATCATCCCAACTACCTTTGAAATTGATCACACAAGCTCTCAACATGTCCTCTAAGGTCTGAATGGTATGCTCTGCCTGACCATCCATCTATGGATGAAATGTTGTACTGAGATTTACCTGAGTACCAAGACCTTTCTAAAATGATTTCCAAAAATGAGAGGTAAACTGAGGACCTCTATCTGAGATGATAGACAAGGGAACCCCATGTAACCTAGCTATATCATGGATGTAGAGCTTGGCTTAGTTTTCCATCTAATCTAAAGTCTTGACAACTAAGAAGTGAGCAGGCTTAGTAACCCTGTCCACTATCACCCAAATGGAGTCATGATGTCTGCGAGTACAATGTAAACCCATAATGAAGTCCATGTTTATCACTTCTTACTTCCATGTAGGAATGTTAATCTCTTGAGTCATACCTGATTTCTAATGTTCTACCTTAACCAGTTGACAATTAGGACACTTAGCCACAAAATCTGCTATGTCCCTCTTCATACCATTCCACCAAAAAACTTCCCGTAGATCACGGTACATCTTAGTGTCACGTGGATGAATGGAATACCTGGAGTTATGAGCTTCTGTAAGGATCTGCTGCCTCGACTCGCCCATGTTAGGGACACATAAGTGACCCTGGTAACGAAGCACACCATCTCCCCCTTGGGAGAAAACCTAAACTTTATATTAATGAACTGCACTATTTAACTAAAGTAATATACAATCACTCTCCTGTTTTTCCTTAACCTTCTCTACCAATAAAGATTTTGATCCATTCTGAACCAGCACCCCACTATCTGATGTGTCCGTATGGAAAATTCCTAAGCGAGCAAGCTGGTGAACATCTTTAGCTAGGTCTTTACTTTTTTCCTCAACATGTGCTACACTACCCGTGGACAACCTACTGAGAGCATCAGCTACTACATTGGACTTACCAGGATAGTAAAGCATATTCATGTCATAGTCTTTGAGGAATTCAAGTCATCTCCTATGACAAAGATTCAACTCTTTCTGGGTGAACACATACTGGAGTCTCTTATGATCTATGAATGCATCAACATGAACACCATACAAGTAGTGTCTCCAAATCTTTAGGGAAAATACTACGGATCCAAGCTCGAGGTCGAGAGTCGGGTAGTTCTTCTCATAGACCTTAAGTTGTCTAGAAGCATAAGTTATGATTTTATCTTTCTACATCAGCACACAACCTAGGCGGACCCTGGATGCTTCAGAATAAATTACATAACCATCTGAACCATCTAGTAGAGTTAAGATCGGAGTTGTAGTCAACCTAGTCTTCAGTTCTGTGAAACTTTTCTTGTACTCATCTAACTACTGAAATTTGACCTTCTTTTGAGTCAATTTGGTCAATGGGGAAGCTATGGATGAAAATCCTTCAACAAATCTCCTATAATAACCTACCAAACCCAAGAAACTTCTAATATTTTTTGGAGAGAAGGTCTGGAGCAGTGTTGTACTACCTCAATTTTTTGCGAATCCAATCAGATCCCTTCGTTGGATACCATATGACCAAGGAAAGCAACCGACTGTAACCAAAATTCATATTTGCTGAACTTAGTGAAAAATTAGCGATCTTTCAGATTTTGTAGAACAACTCTCAGATGAGTCGCATGTTCTTCCTCACTCCAAGAATAAATGAGGATATCCTCGATAAAGACAATGACGAACAAACTTACGCTCGATTTTATTTTGTGACCCATTGATAGGTGAAACAATGAATGCAAATAGTGGTGAAAATTCTAGTTTCCAAGGGTAAGATAATGAATTTAGAAGGAAAGATGAGGTGAATCCTAATGTCACCAAGGAGGTTGGAGCAATTCGGTAACTACCTGTTCAAAAGAATATTACCATTACCATAATCAAACCAATGTTGCAGTTCATCAAAATGGGAGGATTATTTGGAGGTCTTGAACATGAAGATCCTAACAATCATCTCCGCAAGTTTGTGAATATGTGTGGATCTTTTGTGATTGAGAGTATTTCATAAGAATTGATGTGACTGAGGTTATTTCCTTTTTCCTTGATTAGAGAGGCTACAATGTGGTTGATTGAGTTGTCATCAAATTTTATTTTCTCAGGGAAGATTTGACTAAAACATTCCTTGAAAGAATCTTTCCCCCTTTCTAAAATGATGAAATTGAGGAATGGTAATTAAAATTTCAAAAGAGTGAATGGGGAACCCATACATAAAGTGTGGTTGTTAAGTGTCATTAGATCCAATATCGCTAAAGGTTTAAGGGACATACACAAAGAGCACTAATTGCTGCTAAAAATACATATTTAGAGGCAATTGAGCTATTTCTATTATATAATTGTCGCTAAAGATCATTTTTTATGTAGTGAATGAAGATTATGTATCACTCCCACACTTGCGAATGTCTAAAGAGCCAGAGGAGAAAAATCAGGAGTGTGACAAGAGCATTGCTAAATTGACTGCCCAACTTGATGTATTGTCCAACCATGTCATTGGAAGTAGAACAAATTTAGTAAATGACGTATCCCAGAATGTGTATGATGAGAGGTTTCACTGAATGGGTGACAAATTGATGGGTTTTCAGTCAAGCTTTCCAAAGCTTACCTAAAATCAAGGTTGGATCGAACATAGTGAAAGAAGTTGGGATGGAAATGAATGCGCATATGACAAGTATATGTCACTTCATGGCTTCAACATTCCAGTGAGCACTCCTGCCGAGGATTCGCTAACCAAAACTATTAATAAAGTGGAAGGGTACGATATGATTTTGCAGGAAATGAAGAGTAACGTTTCAACATTATCTACTACCGTTATCTCACACTCATCATCGAATAAGTAACTCGAAGAAAAGATGGTTCAGTTGGCTGCCCTTTTATACTCAACTCCCAATGAAGATTTGGTAGCCCATGTGAATGAAAATCCAATAATTCTATCCAAGTGTTTGCCATTGTAACCTGAAGAGGAAATATATTGAAAGAAAAAACAAGGCTCGATAATGTAGTTGCCAAATATATGGTTGCACATAATGAAACACCTAAGAGGAAGGGCAAGACATGAACAAAAGTAGTTGAATGTGAGCCTATGTTAAATGTGAAGGAGAATGATATTGGAGCCCCAACCATGCTACCCCAAATCAATATAAATCCTCCTTTTACTTAACAATTGAGGAAGAATACGATAACCTAAAGTTCCAAAAATTGGGGATGGAGAAAGACTTAAAAGTGAATATCCCTTTGGTAGATGCATTGATAGAAATGTCGGGTTTTGCAAAATATATGAAAGACTTGGTGACAAAGAAGAGGATGATAGATTGTGAAACAATAGAAATACCACAAACTTATGTTGCAATTATGACAAAGAATGCAGTCCTCAAGAAAGGTGATCCAACGGCTTTCACTATTCCATGTACCATTGGTGCATGCACATATGCAAAAGCCTTGTGCAGTCTTGGTGCAAGCATAAATCTAATACCATTTATAATTTTTAATAATCTTGGTCTTAATGAACCACAACCAACTAATGTAAGACTCTAGATGGTCAATCGTTCAATAAAGATGTTGGTTGGTGTGTTCTATGATGTTTTGGTGAAGGTAGACAAGTTTGTATTTCCTACTGATTTTATAGTGTTGGATTGCTAGAATGATATTGATATGTCGATCATCATTGGTAGATCATTCTTGGCCATAAACAACGTTTTGGTTGATACATAAAGTGGTGAGTTAAAGTTTTGAGTTAATGATTAAGAAGTTAGCTTCAATATTCATAAATTGATGAAGTATCCAAGTGATATGCACGTTGTGTCTCACTTAGATCAGATCGAAGAGTTTGTAGCAAGTATTGGAGAAGTCACATATAGGGGGAGTCGTTGGAAGCTATGTTACTTAATTATGATCAATTCCATGTCAGATTCTACCGGTGATTCATAAAAGATTTCTCTAAGGTGGTTGTTCTCTTTTGTAGGTTTCTTGAAAAGGAGAATGTGTTTGATTTTGATGCAGGTTGCAAAAAGGCATTTGTGAACTTGAAAGAAAAACTTATTTCATTCCCCATCATAATTGCACTGTATTGGAGTCTTACATTTGAAATGATAAGTGATGCAAGTCGAGAGCCACTTGCCGCTATTTTTGGACAGAACAAGAATAAATTATTTCACCCAATTTACTATGCTAGAAAGACATTAAATTGTGCTCAGAAAAATTACACAGTGACAGAGCAAGAATTATCATTATTATGTATGGCTTTGAAAAATTTAGAGCATATTTGTTGGGTACAAAAGTTGTGGTGCACACTAATCATGTAGCCCTCTGGTACTTAATGGCAAAGAGGGAAACTAAGCCATGGTTGATTAGGTGGGTACTCCCCCTTCGAGAATATGACTATGAGGTAGAGGATAGAAAGGGGTGTGAAAATCAAGTGGTTGATCATTTATCGAGGCTAGAATCGGGTGTTGATATTGCGGAAGAACTTGATATTGGTGATTCTTTTCTCGATGAATTGGTAATATAGGTTTACCACACTTAGATGCCATGGTATGCCAATTACATAAATTTCATTGTGTATGGATTGCTACTTGGAAGACTAAAGAGGCATCAAAAGAAGAAATTCTTGTTTAAGGTCAAGAAGTTTGTGATGAACCATATCTTTTCAGGGAATGCACCGATCATATTATTAGGTTGTGTTTGAGAGATGGAAATAAATTATATATACGGGAATCTTGCCATGCATCACCTATAGATGGGAACGATAGAGAGATCTAAATTGCCTCAAAGTGTTGGAATGTAATTATTAATGGCCAACATTACATCGAGATGCACATATTTCTTGTAATATATGTGTGCAATGTCAAATGTTGGGGAGTATTTCAAGAAGACATGAGTTTCCTCTTTAATAACTTCTTGAGCTGGAACTTTTTTATGTGTGGGGGATTGACTTCATGGATCCATTTGTTAGCTCTTTTGATAAAAAAATATATCTTGGTAGCAGTTGATTTTGTTTCAAAATGGGTAGAAGCAGTGGCTTTATCCAACAACAAAGCACAAAGTGTCACTAGGTTTCTAAAGAGGTACATCTTCATAAGGTTTGGTATACCAAGGGCCATTATAAGTGATAATAGGTCTCATTTCCAAAATTGTCAATTTGAAATCCTTTTGTCTAAGTATGGTGTGAAGCACAAGGTTGCCACAACAAATCACCCATAAACAAATGAAAAAGTTGAGGTGTCCAACAAAAAAATCAAGAACATATTAGCAAAAACGATGAACATCAACTGCACTGATTGGTCCAGCAAGCTTAATGATGCACTCTTGTAACACCCCATATTTGAAATAGGGCATTATGGCTGACTTTATGAAAATATAGGTGGCAACTACGTGGACCACCCACTCCCCATGGATGGAACCACAAACTGTAGGTATGGTCCGTGGGTAGCCCTGCAAAAAAGAGGCAGAAAGTTCAAGACCATGGCCTAACCAACAGACCATTGGTCAGACCACGGTTTGTGGTTCAAAGCCTAAAAACATGGTTTTTGCCACCATCAACGGTCCACCAAGACGGGCCATGGGTCAGACCATGGTCTGTCGACTGGGTCCGTAGGTGGTAGGTCGATGGGCAGTTGACAGTTATTTTAGGACAGTTGGGTCTTTTCCAAATTAATTAGTTCCTATACTACGTCGTTTTACCCTTCACTAAGACCTATATATAAGTATTTTCAACCCCCAAATTAACCTATTCACTTCATTCTTCCAAAATCACAAAAGAAGATCAATTCTCCTCTCCAAAATATTTCTCTCTCTAGAAACTTGAAGAAGAATAAGAATTCAACCTAGGGCTTCAAGTAAAATCTCAATTCCTCTATTGAAGGCTAGAATTTGGATTCAAGGTATGATAGTTTTCATTCATGGATTCCTTCCATTTTTATGGAGTTAAGAAACTCCTCTATTTCTAAAGGTAGAATTCCCCAATTGAGGTAGGGTTTTCTTTAATTATCACGGGTTCTCTAAATGTTGATTTAAATGATTGAATTATGATATCTTATTCATGAATTGATGATACATGATGATTTTATCATGATTTCCCCATGAACCCATGTAATCCCCATGTTTTAAAGTTATGAATCATATGATGTGGGATTTTGAGTATAATTGAAGAGTTTTATGAAAGTAAGCATGTATTGCAAGATTTACATGTATATATGATGAAATCCATATCTAACCCATGTTTTCTAAGTGTTGATGATTGAAAGTGGTTTTGAACCTCAAGAGGTAAATTATGGACTTATGCATTTTCTTATGAAGTCTATGCAAATGTTTTAAATGTTCTTTGAGAGTGAAGTATCAATGATGTTGTTATGGTTGTGTTGTTGAAAGTATTTCTCATATACACATTTATGCATGATTGTGAAGGGCATTCTCACATGATAAGGGTTCTTAGGTTGAAAGACTTTCTCACCTAATTGAATCAAAGATTAAAAGCTATTATGAAAAGATTATGAACGGTAAAAGGTCTTCTCACACATGGTCTAAGGAGATATCCTATGATAAGGCATATGGCGACTACCCATGTCTCTTAATGATAAGATAAGTCAGGACTTAATAACTACTCTGTGGGAATTTAGCTTAGCACCGAGAGGATATTGAGATGGAAGCTCTCCCGAGAAGATGTCGAATTTCTAGAAGAAATCTCCTTATCCCTTACCTAAGTGCCCCCATAGGATGATTGTCTTAAGAGACATTAGCTAGTGGATCCATTTTAGCTCAAATTTATGGTTCTATCTTGGAAAGTAGGATAACCTTTTTCGGTGTGGGATACACCAAGGGATCATGTTATAGCTCACATGGTCTTTATGTCAATTAAGGTTCATTCCCACATTAATAATGAACTCAGGTTACTTCAAGAAGTATCGCATATGATTTCAAAGGTTTTAAAGATGAATTTAGCTTGCACTGACCATGATTTTATGACTTATTTTTCTAACTCCTTTATATCATGTTTTAGCTTAGTCAATTGTATGTCTTGAAATAAAACGTCCCTTTTTAACATAATTTAACTATTTTATGCATGGCTATCATACTTGGTACATTGTTTTGTATTAACGCGTACTCTTGCCTACATTTCCCCAAATGTAGGGTCTGACAGTCAGGGTCATCAGTATCGTGGCTAGTGGTTGAGTTCGAGCTTTCCGAGCTCTGGTGAGTCCTCATGCTTCGAGGACGGAGTTTCATTGTTTTAGTTTCTTTCATGTATTTCTCTTTTGGACATGATGTATGGGCAAGTCCTAATTTCATTCTATTGTATTAGATGACTATGCTGAGACAAGTGTTTTAGACTCACTTTTCTTTTGTAAAATGTTTTGGACTTGGACTATTGTTTTACTCTTATTGTTTTATTTCTTATGTAATGAGAGCTAAGTGGCTTGTATGGAGTCCTTCTTTACATCTAGGGGGTACCCTTGGGTCGTGACAACTTTGGGCCTATCGAACAGCTTTCAAGTCTCCAATAGGAATGTCCCTTTACCAACTTGTGTTTGGAAAATTCTGTCACTTACCCATTGAATTAGAGCACAAAGTTTTATGGACATTAAAAAGGGTAAACTTAAACTTGAGATGGTTTTGAAGAATCGTGTTAACCAACTACTTGAATTGGATGAGTTCATTTCGAAGTCTTATGAGAGTTTTGCACTCTACAAAGAGAAGTTGAAATGATGGCATATGCTAAAATCCTTACACCGGGAGTTTCGGATAGGTGAGTAAGTATTACTCTTCAATTGTAGGTTGAAACTCTTCTCAGGAAAACTGAAGTCAAAATGGACATGTCCATACAAGGTGACTAAAGTATATGGCAACGGAGCGATTGAGATTGAAAATGTTAAAGGCATTAAGTTCAAGGTCAATGGCCAAATGTTGAAAATCTCTTTCGGGGAAGGGTGTGTTGTGAGAGATTGAAGTGGTGTACTTATGTTGCGTCCAAAAGCACATGCAAGTGCACGTGGTCACTCAAGTAGTACAATGACTCTTTCGAGCCGGATTATTGAACCCAAAAGACTTCAAATCAACAAACACTAACTTTATTGTAACTAAACTAAATTTACTTATGAGACAGACATTTTTAAGAATTTGCTTATATCAATTGTTGACACTCAATTTTGGCCTAACATTTTCAAAATTCATAATTTTTAAGTTTATTTGTTTAATAGTTCAAAATACATTTTTTATAATTTTGAATTAGTTTATCAATATTTATCCTTATTTGTCAAAAATTTAGAACTTTTTATCAATTAATTTTGGTTACATTATTTTTTGTCACAGCCGGTTGACTACGTTTAAATATTTGTTCATCTTGATTATATTATTATTTTTGTTAAATTGTATTTTTTTTATGTCATTGGTTACGTTCATTACATTTTTAATATTCACTTTTATTCGTTACATTTGTTAGTATTCATTTTGATATTTTGTGCGGTCTAGAAATTCATTCAAATATGGATAAGATTGTATACACAAATATTTTATAAACCGATGGTTTTGACTTACGATTTTGAGAAAAGGATATTGTATTATTGGTGGTTTTTAATTTCCTATTTAAAAAATAGATTAGTCACTAAGTTAAAGGATGGTGAAATATTTTTAGATTAGGGTTGAAATTTTCAAAAAAAAAAAATCACAAAGATTTCATTTTTATTAATTTTCCGATCACCACCACCCCAAATTCCGGCCAAGCTCCAGCAACCCAAAACCCCATTCATTGTTCTCCTTTTTTCGGCGAAATCCCACCAGCACCGCCTAACCCAACCTTTTCCGACCCCAAAACCACCCTAACCCATTCACTCTTCATATCCAGCAAAACCCAATCAGAGAACCACCATTTTCTCCAGCAAACTCCATGTTTTCTATTTTTCTCCATAGCTACTAGTAGCAGCAGCAAACAAACCACCACCGGTTGGAGCACAACAACAAACAGACCCATTTCTCTGTTTCTCACCACCAACACCAAGTCTTCACCACCAAAGCTGCCATCAAACAACCACTTCAAAGTTGCCAACAAACAACCACAGTTCCTCTACCACGAACCGGCCAAACCACTCCCATTTTCCCTTCTTCTCCGACCCAACACCACCAGTAACCGAGTAAAATCAGACCCAAAACCCTTTCGTTTTCTCTACTGCAACCAAAAGCTCAGATTCAACTCCAAAATCACCACCAAACAAACCCATAACAGAAACAACCCAACAACCTTTCTACCTTCGTTTGTTTCCCAAGTTTGCTTGAGTTTCTCCATTAATAGAGAACTCCAAGCTCCTTGCCATTCCACATCTCGAACAACAACCAGCCGACAAAGTCGGTGAACTCCGGTGAACACAACACAACTCCGACAGCAGCAATCAACAAAACCATATCCAAACCAGTAGCCCGAGCGTTGACGAGGTCCGGCGAAATGGATCTCCAAGCTCCGAAAAAACTCCAATCATCTTCAATGTTGGTAAAAAATAAAGATCTCACCCTTTAATTTCATTCCAAGTGTAGATTATTATTTACTTCTCTCATATTTTATTGTTGCTCTTTCATATTGCTGATTCTTTAACTTGTTAGTATTTTATTAGGTTGTGTAGTTTTGTTTATTGTGTTAATATATTTCTTGTTAAATTTCATTTTTTTTTTTGTTATAGTTTATTATAAACTTCAAATTGCTTATCCAAATTGCTCTACTTTTGTCCACATTAATGGTTCTTAATTTATTAAAGTTAATTGTTAAAGTTATTTTGTTTATCACATGATTACTATTATTATTTTATTTGGTTTAACTTTTGGGATATTACATGTTGCTTTGCTGTTCATTTTGTTAATTTTATATTATACTGTTGAAGTTATTTTCATTTGTTATTATTTATTTATTTATTTTTTAATTATTGATTTGTTATCTCTTCTCTTTTGGTAACTCATGTTAGGAAAATCTCAGATTTTTGTGGGTCTTGCCCTTGATATGTTAAATTTGATTTTATGCGCTTTAATATTAGTACTTTTTAGAATTTTCTAGTAAGTAATGTTATTGCACTATGGTTACTATTTTGTTTTTAGTTACTGCATATTATTTTATAATATTGTTTGTGAGTTACATGAATTATATAAATTAAAATTGGCCAATGAGAAATTTTCTCCGTCGGTTTTGGAGGCCTCCCCAATGTTAAAAGACGGAAATTTGGTTTATGTTTATATTCTTTATATGTTAAAACTGGCCGATGAAGAAATTATCGTCGATTTTCAAGGTCTTCCATGTTAATAAGATGGATTTTTATTTTGAAGTTATATTTGATTTACTCATTTTTATTCATATTTATTTATTACTAACACTTTTACTAAGTGTTTTTACAGGTATCCGGAATTGTTTTCCATTGAAGTTATTCGAATGAAATTCGAATTATATTCTTTATGCATTATTTTATATATATTGGCGTTAGGCAAACCTTAGGCCGATCCTTACATTATTATTTTATTTTATTATTTGCGTATATTGCATGTTGATTTTACTTATATATTTGTTTTTATCTCCTCCTCAATTTAAAAAAATGAATTCAGTCGGATCCTACAGTTGTGAATTTCTAAGGATGTCTAACACCTTTCATTCGGAATAACTTGAACCCTTACCTACAATCTAATGGTTTCGTAGACATTTTTTAATTGGTTCTAGTTTTTCCTAAAATTAGGTGGCGATTTCTTTAAAATTTGTTTATTCTTAAAATTCTTTTAAAATTGAGTTTATTGTTTATTTTTTGAGTCACCACGACATTTCGCCTTATTTGAATAAAGTAGGGATGTAAACATTGTAAGCAATCTCGAATATTAACCACTACAATTAAACAGTTTCAAATAAGGGAATTTTGCAATTTGGGAAAATATTACAGGATTGTAACATAAACCGATTTCAAGCATAACAATAACTCATCCAAGCATTCGACAGGTTAACATCATTACGGATGTACAAGGTTAATTTTACGATCATGATCTCCCGACCTCTAATCGCCTACCACCATTGACAGCCAAACTACATCATTGAGGCATGAATCTATGGCGAAGCATTAAGCTATCATCTTGCGTATTAATCAAGCGTGGTATATAGGTATAAGCCTATCCTATATACGAAACAATCTAAGTTTTACCCTAGAATGAACACACTTCTCACATTCTTCGGTCTATCCCTCTATTCATCTTCCTAATTCAAGAATGGACAATGAATTTATTTTAATGTTGATCAGTCATTAAAATAGTTAAACAAGAATGTAAGCATAAATCATAAGAAAATCCATCTCATGCTAGAAACAAATATTATTACACCATTAATCGTAGCTACAACCCTAGAATAAGGGAATTTAGCTACTCATAGAATAAAACATCATCCAATAATATTTAAAGATCATAGAAATGTTTACAAAAATGAAGGAGTAGAAGAAAAGCCCTAGATAGTGTCAGCAAAATCGCCAAAATCGATGTTCTCTCATTTTTCAAAAACTGAATAATAATAATCTAACACAACTAAGCTATTTATAGTTTAGAAATAAAACACATGGTGAAAATCTGGCACCCAGGTCCGCGACGTGGACCTGCTCCCTCGTTGTATGTTGTGAACAAATTAAATCAGTCCGTGACGCGCTGCAATCACACACTCTTCTGTTACGCTAAATTATTTTCCACACGACTGCTTCAGCTCCACGACGCGGAGTTGCTCCCTTACAGTGTATTTTTTCAGCTTCTTGGTCATTCTTCTCAGCAACTTAGGCTTCTATTCTCCGACCTTTTGCATGCTGCCCTTTTTAGATCCTTTTTCTTTGTTTTTCACCCTGAAATATCTAATCATACTGGTTAGAGGAAACACAATCAATGGAATCTAAAAGTTCAGTTCTGATTAAGAATTTGCTCTCAAACGTAGCTATATATATGGGATAAATTGGTTATTAGGCGCATAAATACACCTAAGATCACCACCCCACACTTAAAACTTTGTTCGTCCTTGAACACTTCTACACTTTCAAACATACAACGACTCTACTACACTTTCCTCTAAAGGCATTCCAGCTTTGGCCACAGTAACTACCAGAGCTTCCCAACAACATAGCAACATCATTCACCCAATTGGACAACTCACAGAAAACCTTTTAGCCTCAAGAATGGACTCTTAGAGCGCAGCAGACTTATGCACAGGTTTTTTTTTTAGATACATAGTTATATCAGTTACCAGACCTTATTAAACATGAGCCCTCACCACAAGTGAACACCCAGATTTACTCACACATAAAATTTCACACAATAATGGGTTCGGGAAGCAAATTTCGCTAACACTTTCAAACGAATTCACATTCCACAACCAACGAACCATAGGCTTGCCCTTAGTGTATTGCATCACTACTTTCAAGAATACGGAAGTTCAAGAGCAATTAGGTCTTTTAAGGGTTGTAATGTAGGCTAGGGATGGGTAAAAACTATTTTTGAATATAAATAGTGACTGCATTCTCAAGGGCTTTAATACAAGACAAACTTCATTTTTATTTTTTTGTGGATCTTCGTTTAATAACCTTATTCTTATGCCCCTTTTCTTAAACCACTTGACCCTTTGTTGTAAGGCACTCAACATTCCTTTCTTCCCACCATTTTTATTCTCAATTCACCACAAATATATATATTTTTTAAACGAGCCAAACTTATGTTGGGGCTTCCCACTCATTTTTTCGTTTCCTTCACTATTTCTCACACAAAGTGCTTAGGAACTTTTGACTCAAATTTATAGGCGATAGAAGGAACCAGAATTAGCTTCATGCTCGGTTACTAAAGAATAAGCTAAAGGCTCGAAAGGGTTAACTAAGGATATACAGTAAGGTGGGTACAGGAAGAAAACGAACAAGGCTATTAAAGAAATGCCTTTATCACTTCCTCAACTCCTTATCCTCTTTTTTCGCTTTGCAAACACACCAGACAAGTTCTGGACCTCAATTAGTAGCAAGGAATACACAATTCTTACACACATGGCACACATTCAAATCAGACTGATCACTACAGACTACTTTTCAATCACTGACACAAATTCATTTTAAGCACACCCTTTAGAGTCACATAAAAGAGCCTAAATATCTCAACACAAAGTCATCCATTATTTTCAACCTTCAGTCTAACTCAAAGAAGTTGTGCAGCCTTAGCAAAATGCCAACCCTACAGATCCAAATGACGGAAACGGCCCTTAAGACGATAGTCATCCATCTATCATAAGGCAACTTGGCTCAACTATGACACTAACTCAATCCTAAGAAACAAAATCTTTTTTTATATATGGTTCAACGGGACTGTCCTTGGTCAAAGAACCAGAAACAACTTCCAAGGAACCCAAAACAAAATAGTAAAAATAAAAATATTTACACAGATATAAAACCCCCACCCCATACTTAAAAATGCAACACTGCCCCCAGTGTGATATATATCAAAATGAAAGTAAAGTAGGGTGGGTTTAATTCCCTGATCATTCATCTATGTCGACATCACCTTTGGTGCCCTCCAGAGCCAAAAGGTCACCCTCCTCTACATCAGAATCGGATTCACTATCCAACATGGTTCGTCACTTGTCTTCATCAGTTAGAACATCATCCCATACAGGCTCCAAAAATGCAGACACGAGTCCCAGTAATGCCTCAACATGTTCATTTAGGGGGTACCTAGTTGCAATTTCGTCCAACTGCTCCTCAGTTAAAGCGCGATACCCATATCTATGACGTAGCATTTTGAGTCCAAACATGCGTGTAGAAATTAGATCATCTCTCCTGTTGCGCTCTATTGTAGTGAGGGTGGGTCCATGCATGTTCTCCGGCCCTTTTGTTTTTGTGACATCTAGGGGTGTGGTGAACGAAGGTGCCATGTAGTCCACACTTTCCTATGAAACTCTAGCTCGCCTACATAAATTAGTGATTAGTCCCCCAAAAGCATACCTTTGACCTCAATGTACTTTTGCCTTTCGCTTGCTAATTTCAACATCACTCCTATATTTATAAGGATATAATTCATCAGAGCATCGACCAAGCACACACGATCCCTCATCACTTTAGTGTAATGCAACTTTGGTATGAAGCAATTCATTACAATTTTTAGCCACACCCGGGCTTCACGATTCATGTGAGCATAAGGATAAGATTGATGATAGCCATAGTGCCCATGCCTAATCCACTTTGCAGTGGACTGTGCTCCACACAGAGTGTGTCTAATCAGCTAATAAGGAGGGCTGATAATTAACCCCGTCAGGACATCAGAAGGGGCAACTTCAATGCCCAATATTTGATTTATAACTAAGGGTGTTAGAGGGACCTCCACGCCATGCACTGTTACAAAGTGAGAACAAGCATCCGGTTTCTAATTTGCATAGAATTCCTGCACTATACTAACATTGCACTCTGTTGGATCCTGAAAGATGAATCTCATGCGCAACTCTTGTAGGAGGTGCATAATAAGAGGGAACTCCCTCTCTAATTAGACATCATCAAGTATCACATCAGAGAATTACTTGACTTCAGTGTGTGATTTATACCACTTCTTTCCCTCATATATGACTGCCTTTGCCCCGTAGCGTTGAGTATGCCCTCTTGGGACTGCAGGTGCTGGGGAATGGTTGTACTCGTCCTCACTCTCTTACGGCTGCTAGACGCAACCGCTTTGCCAGACCTTTGGGTGCTAGACATGTTATCCTACAATCAGACAGTTATCATTTCAGTTAATGAGACCTAGTCATAGAAGATCACTCCACACTTATTTTCAAGCATCACTTTGACAAACAACAGGGTACTCAGACTTCCCAATGTTATTTCAGCATATTATTCTGAATTTATCACATTTTAAACATACAAACCCCTTAACACTGTGTTTCTACTCAAGAATTCGAACCAACAACCCTTCTTTTACTTCAACCATTCCCCTCATAACATCTTTCCTACTCAAGACTTCACAAAACCCAATTTTCACCCCAAATAATTCGAAGAATCCTCTTTCTACTTCCCCCATAATCATTCAACAAGATAACCATACACTAGTTCCAAACCTTAGGCTAAACGCTTAAATCATTTCACCTAATATCACACTTTATACCAAGAACAATCAATTTCAGAAACATTACCCATCAATCCACACCCCTTCATGAACTTATATCAAAATTTCACCCCAAAGAGAGAAGAAAAGATGTGAGAAACATACCTTGAGTGTTGGAAAGAAGGAAACTGAAAAACTTGATGATGATCTTGCAACTTCGCGACACGGATTTGATTGAGGAAGGGAGTTAGGGTTGAAGGGGGAGTACAAACCTTTCTTATTTCTTGAATGAATTAGGAAGAATGGATAATTTTAGGGGTTAAAAGGAGATGAGGGACAGGTTTTACCATATTAGTTGGGTAAAACCCGGATTTTTAAATGAAATTCCCAAAAAACTTACCAAGCCCACGACGGGGAGCTGTCGCCGACATGCCTTATGAATTTTGCATCGTCACACGGGAGAACTTATGCACAGTGGAAACAGGTCCGCGACGCGCTCCAGTCGCGGACTCCACTGTTAATCCCTCACAATTTTCGTAATTCTCAGCAACAGGTCTACGACACGGAGCTGTCGTGGATATGACTTGGGATTTCCATCTTCGCCTGGGGCCTTCCTCTTGTAGAAACAAGTCCTAGACGCGCTCCAGTCGCAGACTCCACTATTTTTTTCACCCAGCATTAACTTTTTCTCTTTTTTTACAAATTATAACTTTTAATATAAATAAACAACCCTATGACTCAAAATAAACGAAACTAACCTATCAAAACAAAATACAAAGAAAATATCCTCTAGAGTACAAAGTCACGGTTTGCCTCCCTGAGTAGTGCCTGATTTAACGTCTCAGCACGACTCAGCTCCCCATCACTCATTGCTTAACTCTAAACTCTCTTCTTCTTGATCCACCTCTTGTCCGAAGTAATGTTTCACCCTCTGACCATTCACTATGAATATGGATTGTTTTCCTTCATTCCATAACTCCACAGCTCCGTGTTCTGTCATGCACACCACCTCAAATGGTCCACTCTATTTTGACTTCAACTTACCTGGAGACAACTGCAATCTAGAGTTAAACAATAATACCTTTTGCCTAGGCTCAAAAAGTCGGGACACAATATGCTTATCATGCCACCGCTTAGTCTTCTCCTTATAGAGCTTAGCATTTTTATAGGCATGAAGTCTAAATTCCTCCAATTCATGTAGCTGACCCATCCTTTTTCTCCCGGCTAGCTCTAGGTCAAGATTCAATTTCTTCACTACCTGTAAGCCTGATGTTCTAATTCAACAGGAAGGTGACATGCTTTACCAAACACCAAATGACAGGAGGAAGTCCCTATAGGTGTCTTATAGGAGGTCATGTATACCTATAATGCATCATCAAGCTTTATTGCCCAATCTTTCCTTTAGGAATTTACTATTTTCTGCAGAATCTGCTTCACTTTTTGGTTTGACACTTCTACCTGGCCACTAGTTTGAGGGTGATACATTGTAGCCACCTTGTGCCTGACTCCATATTTAGCTAAGATATTCTTCACCAATTGATTTATGAAGTGTGTCCCTCCATCACTGGTTTTTTCTCTAGGAGTTCCAAACTAAGTGAAGATATGCTTCTTTAGAAACTTCATCACCACTTTAACATCGTTAGTAGGCAAAGCTATTGTTTCAACCCACTTTGACAAATAGTCCACAGCCATAAGTATGTATTGATTTCCATTGGATAGAGGGAATGGTCCCATGAAGTCGATCCCTCATACATCAAATATTTCAACCTCCAAGATGCTATGCAAAGGCATCTCATGTCGTCTAGAGATAGTTCCCGTCCTCTGGCATTGATCACAATTTTTCACATACCCTGCATCATCTTTAAACAGAGTAAGCCAGAAAAAACCTGATTGGAGCACCTTATGTGAAGTGCGCTCACCTCCATGATGACCCCCATATGCAAACGAGTGGCAATTATCCATCACTTGTCTCATTTCAGACTTAGGCACACACCTCCTCATCATTTTATTCGGCCCTTGCTTGAAGATATAAGGCTCATCCCATGTGTAGAACCAAGCATCATAAATCAGCCTTTTCTTTTGATGTATGGTTGCACCCAGTGGTAATAATCCACTCACTAAATAATTAACAATATATACTTAAACCATGGTAGTTTTGTCACCTCTAGCACCAACAGTTGTTCATCAGGAAACTCTTCCCGAATCTGACCTTGCTCTCCCACATGTGACGATCTCTCCAATCTTGACAAGTGATCTAAAATCTGATTTTCAGAACTTCTCTAGTCCTTGATCTCTATGTCAAACTTTTGCAGTAATAGAATCCACCTAATTAACCATGGCTTTCCATCCTTCTTATTGAACAGGTACCTGATAGTTGCATGGTCAGTATAAACAACAACTTTAGTCCCTACTAGGTAAGATATAAATTTGTCAAAAGCATACACCAAGGCTAACATTTCTTTTTCAGTCACTGTGTAGCTGGTTTGGGCTGCATCAAGTGTTTTGCTTGCATAATATATTGAGTGAAACACCTTCTCCTTCCTTTTCCCTAACATTGCTCCTACGGCCACATCACTTGCGTCACACATAAGCTTAAAAGGAATCTCCCAATTTGGGAAAGTTAGGATTGGAGCTTCTATCAACTTCTTCTTCAAAGCTTCAAAAGCTTAAATGCATTGCTCATCGAATACGAATTTTATCTCCTTCTCTAGGAGACTGCACATAGGTCTTGAAGTCTTATAGAAATCCTTGATAAATCTCCTGTAGAAACCAGCATTACCCAAAAAACTTCTCACCCCTTTAACAGATACTGGGGGAGGTAGCTTTTCAATGACTTCCACTTTGGTACAATCAAATTCTAGCCCTTGCTTTGACGCCTTATGGTCCATTACAATCCCTTCCTTCACTATAAAATGACATTTTTCCTAATTTAGGACAAGATTAGTTTCCTCGCACCTAGCCAGCACCCTGTCCAAATTTTCCAAACACATGTCAAAAGACTCCCTAAACATTGAGAAGTCATCCATGAATATCTCCACAAATATTCAACCATATCATGAAAAATAGCCATCATGCATCTTTGGAAGGTGGTTGGAGCATTCCATAGCCCAAACGACATTCGCTTGAAAGCATATGTCCCATAAGGACAAGTGAATGTAGTTTTCTCCTTGTCCTCTGGTGCAATCACAATTTGGTTGTATCCTGAATAGGCATCCAGGAAACAATAATACTCTTGCCCAGCTAACATGTCCAGCATCAGATCAATAAAAGGAACCGGGTAGTGATCTTTTCTGGTGGCCTCATTCAATTTCTTGTAATCTATGCATATTTGCCACCCTGTCACTGTCCTGGTTGGAATCAACTCATTCTTTTCATTGGTGATCACTGATATGCCTCTTTTTATAGGCACACACTGCACCGAGCTGACCCACTTGTTGTCTGAAATTAGGTATACAATACCCGCATCCAGCCATTTAATCACCTCTTTGTGCATCATATATTTCATCACTAGGTTTAGTCTGCGTTGAGATTCTACACTTGACTTGCGACCCTCCTCCATAAATATCATGTGCATGCATAAAAATGGGTTGATGCCATGTATGTCACCCATCTTCCAGCCTATCGCCTTTTTCCTCTTCCTTAATATTTTCATGGAGGCCTCAACTTGCACTTCAGAAGAAAGGATTACAAGTAAAAATTCATTTACACCTAAGAATTCATACCTGATATGAGAAAGGAGAGCCTTTAACTCCAACTTTGGTGTTTCCACAATTGATAGCTTCGGAGGTGGTCCCAAGACTCTGTTTAATGTCACCACAAACTTGCGAAGCATACTCACATTCGGGACATCGAACGCCAACCAACTCCTAGGCTTCATCGTCTCCCTCAATGTCTTGCCTAAAAGGGCCTCGGGCCTCAACATATTTAGCTATCATTTCCTCATCAATGAATGTAATTGTTGACAACTCCTCATATATTGCAGGCAACTTTATTGCCTTGTACACATCAAATACATCTACCTTGTCATGAGCCCTCATTGTCAGTCTACTAGTTGCCATATCAATTAAAGCACCATCGGTTGCTAGGAATGGGCGTCCCAAAATAAATGGGACCTCTGGGTTAGGCTCAAAATCCAAGTTGACAAAGTCTACGGGAAAAATTAGAGTTCCCACTTGGACTAAGACATCCTCAATAACGCCATCGGGCCTTGCTACTGAGCGGTCAGCAAACTGCAACATAATGGCTATGGACTTGGGCCTTCCTAGTCCTAACTTGAGAAACATGGACGTAGGCATCAAGTTGATACTTGCGCCCAAATCGCACGACAATCTTTCCTCAATGCACTTAAAAAATTTTATTTGCACAGTAAAACTCCCTAGATCTTTCAAATTAGTTGGGAGCTTATTCTGGATCCTAGAACTACACTCCTCAGTGAGTGCCACTGTTGCATACTCATCCAATCTACTCTTGTTGGCTACCACATCTTTCACATATTTGGCATACTTAGTAATGTCCTACAACACATCAATCAAAGGCAAGTTAACATGTACTTGTTTGAGTAACTCAATAAACTTACTGAAACATTCCTCCTCCTTCTGCTTTTTGAATTTTTGTGGGAATGGAGGAAGTGGTTTTGCTTTTGGTTCCTCATCCACCCTTTGCTCACTTGGTCCAGCTTCATCTACCTGCTTTCCTTTTTCTTCTACAGCTTTGGTCTATGGCATTAACTCCTCCAATGGATGACCACTACGAGTACTCACAACATTTACCTATTTTGGGTTTGGATCAGTATTGCCAGGCAGACCCCCTTGTGATCGGGAATTCTGTGCACTAGCGACCTGCCCAACTTCTTCTCCAAATTTTGAGTTGCTAGTTGATTGTTTCGGACATCTGCTTCTAACTTAGCTTGGTCAGACATGATTTGTTTTATCATGTCCTCCATACTCATATCACCTTGCTTGGAAGTCTGTTGATTACCATGACCTTACTGGTTTCCATGGCTTTGCTGATTATAATGTTGTCTACTATCTTGTGGCATGTACTGGATCTGTCTTTGATGTTGGTTTTGATTACCACCCCATGAAAAGTTTGGGTGATTCCGCCAGCTTGGGTTGTAAGTATTGCCATAGTTTTGGTGATTTCCTCCTCGCTGGGCATTACATACAAAATGAACAGATTATGGGTTCGCACCACATACCTCAGCATTATAATCTCCACATCCACATACTTCACACCAAGCTGGTGGTTGCTACACCATATTAACTTGAGATTATTGTTGTCCTAGTGACATGTTGCTGAAATGAGTAGTCATCATATTCTGCATTGCTGAAATCTGTGCAGTCAGAGCTATCACTGCATCCATTTCCAACACTCTAGTAGTCTTTTGTACGACCGATTTAGCTCCTCCTCCATTCCATTCAGGATTTCCTTGTGAAATTCTATTAAGCAATGTAAATAGCTTAGCATATATCTTCTCCAAAGCTTGTCCACCTACAGCCGAATCAAGTAAAATTTTTGTGTTTGGTTCTAACCCTTCAATAAAGGTATGGACCAATACTTTGTTAGCTTGATGATGATGTGGACAACTTAATAACAGGGACTTAAACCTGTCCCAAGCTTGGTACAAGTTTTCTCCTCCTTTCTATCGGAAGTTTAATATGTCGTTTCTCAGCTTGGCTGTTTTCCCGGATAGAAAAAACCTTACTAAGAACTTCCAGGCAAGATCATCCCAAGATGTTATGGAATTTGCTGGCTTAGAGTTCAGCCATTTTTTTTCTTTCCCTAGCAGAGAAAAGGGGAATAAGGTGAACCTCACATAATCAGAGTTCATTCCTGTTGGGGTGTACGTGTCACTGTTCTCAAGGAAATTTTGAATATACACTCGTGGATCTTCATGAGATGGACCAGTGAATTGTCCATTTGTGTGTAATAATTGCACCATGTTCTGCTTCAATTCAAACTTCCCACCAGCTGCAGGTTTCTAAATACTTGATGTAACATTAGTGGTTTGTGGGATTGCCACATCTCTCATTTTCATTTCTGTCATCACTACAGATGTGTCTTGATCCTCCATTTCTTCAAAAATTTCTGGTTCACTAGTGACAACAAGAATAGGATATGTGAGTCTTCTTTGCCTTCTCCGACAACGAACAAATCTCTCTGGTTCAGCTAGAGGCTCTACCAAGTCCTGGTCGTCTTCTAGTGTGAAAACCTGACACAACTTATGAAATGAAAAGCCAAGATCAAGTTGTCAACACTTGTACAAATAATTCAGAAACTCAAAAATTAGATATCTGCCGATTTTAAAGTCTCTGGCAGCGGCGTCAAAAATTTGTTGTGTCCAAAAGCACACACAAGTGCACGTGGTCACTCAAGTAGTACAACGACTCTTTCAAGCCGGATTATCGAACCCAAAGGACTTCAAATCAACAAACACTAATTTTATTGTAACTAAACTAAATTTACTTATGAGACAGACATTTTCAAGAATTTGCTTATATCAACTAAATTAAACAATTTCGATAATTAATCATTACAATTAAATAGTTTCAAATAAGGGAATTTCGCAATTTGGGAAAATATTCCAGGGTTGTAACATATACCAATTTGAATCATAATAATAACTCATCCAAGCATTCGACAGGTTAACCTCATTACGGATGTACAAGGTTAATTTTACGATCATGATCTCACGACCTCTAATCGCTTACCACCACTGACAGCCTAACTACATCGTTAAGCAGGGATAGGCATGAACCAATGGCAAATCATTAAGCTATCATCTTGCATATTAATCAAGCGCAGTACATAGGTATAAGCCTATCCTATATACGAAACAATCTAAGTTTTACCCTAGAATGAACACGCTTCTCACATTCTTCGGTCTATCCCTCTATTCATCTTCCAAATTCAAGAGTTGACAATGATTTTATTTTAATGTTGATCAGTCATTAAAAGAGTTAAACAAGAGTGTAAGCATAAATCATAAGAAAACCCATCTCATGCTAGAAACAAATATTATTACACCATTAATCGTAGCTACAACCCTAGAATAAGGGAATTTAGCTACTCATAGAATAAGACATCATCCAATAATGTTCAAAGAACATAGAAATGTCTACCAAAATGAAGGAGTAGAATAAAAGCCCTAGATAGTGTCAGTAAAATCGCCCAAATCGATATTCTCTCATTTTTCAAAAAATGAATAATAATAATAATCTAACACAACTGAGCTATTTATAGTCTAGAAAAAACACGTGGTGGAAATCGGGCGATTCGCGGACCTGCTCCCTCGCTGTATGTTGTGAATAGATTAAACTTGTCTTCGACGCGCTGCCATCACACACTCCTCTGTTATGCTAAATTGTTTTCCACATGACTGCTTCAACTCCGCAATGCGCAGTTGCTCCCTTACAGTGTATTTTTTCAACTTCTTGGCCATTCTTCTCAGCAACTTAGTCTTCTATTCTCCGACCTTTTACATAGTGCCCTTTTTAGCTCCTTTTTCTTTGCTTTTTACCCTGAAATATATAATCATATTGATTAGAGAAAACACAATCAATGGACTCTAAAAGTCCAATTCCGATTAGAAATTTGCTCTCAAACTTAGCTATATATATGGGATAAATTGGCTATTAGGCGTATAAATATTCCTAAGATTAACTTATATGATGCATAAGAGCATGTCCATGTCGTGCTGCGATGTTAAATGAAGTGCTTCATCGGAGGTAACCCAAGTGATAGTTGATTCCAATAATGTCTCTCATTTGTGTAGAAAAGAGAGAAATATTAGGAGTTCTAAGATACTCTTCGATGATTTGCCCTTCCAAATGGGTGAACCATGCTGAGTTTTCCCTTGGGATGGTGCAAAGGGCTGAATGTTTTGTCAACTTCGGCGGAGTGCATAAATATTGGGCGATCTACCAATCACTCTTGACTACCCCGACTCAATTTGTGTTCTTGGGTTGAATTTTTAAGAAAGTGCACTATCACTTGGGTGATCTGTGACATATTTTGATGATTCCCAAATCACTCTTGGTGATCATCATTAAGTTCACCAATTGAGGTAAGAAATTTCATGGTTGCTACGGGCATAGTTAGCGAGCTAAACGCATTTGGTGATTCGCCGATCATGTTGGCGGGATCTAGAGCTCCTCGCCTAGTTGGAACCTAGATCAAATCACTTCTAGCACCTGGAAGACACTTAGCCTAACTCTTTCTCTTTTCACTTTTAGCATTAAGGAAATTACTTTTGTATTTTTGATGGGGTGAATGACACTTGTAGTGCTTAACCCTTGTCTATTTGGTTGATTTAATATTTCCCATTTTGTCTCTCTGTCAATTGCCTTGTAAATTTTTGGAGTTGTGAAATGATTGAGATTGCTTGGGTATTCACTTTAATATTCGAGGATCGATGTTGAATTGCACTTGTAGTGCTTAACCCTTGTCTATTTGGTTAATTTAATATTTTCCTTTTTGTCTCTCTGTCAATTTCCATGTAAAATTTTGGAGTTGTGAAATGATTGAGATTGCTTGGGAATTTACTATTAATATTCGAGGATCGATTTTGTACAATAGTGATGTCTTGGATAGTGCTCAGTTGAGAAATGTGTTTTGTGTTGGCCAATGCGAGAAGAAATTGATGTGGCTTTACTTTTGAATAATCTTTTTGATTATTGTGTTGACTAGCTGCGTTGATGGGAACCTTAAAATGAACATCGCACGACAACTTCTTGATTTTGTAGAGCTATGCTAAATGATTGTGTTTGAAGTGTCATGTATGTGAGATCCTACTTGAAGGCATGCAGATTGAGTCGTAGAATTTTCCTTGTTAGTATAGTCTAGTCTTGGTGAATGCAAGAAATGATCTTGGGCATGAATTTTAAGAGGGAACCCAATTATTCATACCTTTTGTGACTATCTTATGAAGGTGTGCAACCATGTTGGCACCACTTGAGCCTAATTTGTTTGTTGTCAATCTTGTTGAAACCTTTTGAGTCAAATATTTCTCTAAATTCTCACCCATAAATCCTTTTCTAATCATTGATTTTTTTGGACAACAAAATTAGTTCAAAATCTAAGTTAGGGTGTGGAAAGAAAGGAAGAGAGAAAATCAAGTGAAAAGTGAGACTCAACCTTAAAGTTTGCTGCAAAAAGGAATCCCTCCTTATAAAAAAAATTAAAATTTCAATTGAAAATGAAATGAAAAACAAAAAGATTGTGATGAAATAAAAGAGATGTCCAATGAAGTGAGTAAATTATGAGGTTTGAGTCTCCAAGTGAAAGGAATGAAAAGAACTTGAGAAGTGGTGAAGAAGAGTACAATAATGCTTTTAAAAAATGAAGTCACTAAGCCAAATTGATCATACCTCTACCCTTAGCTCCATTACAAGCCTTAAAAGACCATTGAGATCTTGCATAAACTAGGTTGTGTGATGATTGGAAAATATGGGCAAACATATGGGGTGAAGCTTGCATGTATTTCTCTTTTGGAGAGTGGGGGTTGTATTAATTCCTAACCACTTTGTTGATATGGTTTGTGAGAGCACGGAATCATTTTTTATATGAGAGCACTTAAATACTTTTGTCGACGCATGGTTTCACATTATTAGAAAGCATGAATGAGCTTGAGTTTGTATTGATTTCAATTAGTCATCATTTGAAGATTCTTGATTATGATTGAGTTATTGCATATACTTGTTAGTAGTCTTGTGGTGACACTTGCATTTTAGCTCGCATTGAAAACTTTTGAAGACACTCTTGTTGAAATAATTGTTTCTTGATTTACTTAAGGATAAGCAAAATTTTAAGTTGGAGATATTGATGAGTGGTAGACTTTCATCCATTTGAGGCCTTTTTAATTCAACAATGAGTGTCCTCAATGCCTATTTAGGTCTTATACTAATGAGATGTTGATATTTTATAACTACGAATGCTAAATGACAAGGCAAGGATAAATCTATGAAAAATAGGCCAAAAACACCAAAAGGACTGTAAACCCTTAAGTTGAAGATTTTCTAACATGAAGGGTGGATAGCCTAACAAGTTAAACCCTGTTGAATCTGACATTACTCAGTGTTAAAACATCCGGGCAGGTCGGCAAAGAAAGAATATATTGGTGATGTTCCGATGTTGAAAAGGCGAATCTAACTCCATCACCAAAAGTGATAGATTTTCAAGTAAAAAAAGAAGGCCAAATTAGGCGAATAAAGTGATAATCGTTGATCCACTGATAGTAAAAGGAGGACTCTGTCGAGTTAACCAACTAGGCTCCAAAAATCTGAAGCCTGAAGATGAAAAAAGGCAAGCTAAAGAACTTAACAACGATTCACCGAATGTGCTAGGTGAGTTCGATTAATGTCGCCGAGTGAGACACGAAAGGCAATTTGAATTAATTTTTCAAAAAATATAAATAGCTCATAAGAGAGAGAAAATGAATTCCTTTTGAGTCATTCTAATTTTTTCATATTCAAAAAGTAGTTTTTCAATTTTCTTTTAACTTTTGGGATTGGAACAACTTTGTCATTGACAATTATGAGTTGAATTCAAAGTGAGTATTGAATATTGTTGCTACTTTCAAACTATGTTATGGCTAGAGTCATGATCGGTATACTTTCTTTTACTATTAGAATAATTGGCAAAAACCCCAATTTTAGGAGTATGATTATGGAGTTGAATGTTTATTTAATTTATTGGGTATTGAGATTTGTTTTGTTTTATGGTTGTTTATCCATGGACTTTGGTTATTTGGGATGAGGTTAATTTAGGGGTTAAGGTGACCAACTTAATCCTAGTCTCGATCTTTGATTTATGCTTGCAAGAATTCAACTGAAGTGGTTAAATAACTTGATACTTGCAATTTAGATTTGATTCTTGTGGTTTGCTCGAAAAAGAGATTGTGATTCACTTCTAGTTGACAATATTCTCGAAAGAGATATTTTAGTAAGGTTTTGGGTTGATTTGAAATTCATGTAGATAAGACTGAAGGAGATTCTATGATATGATGCCTTGAGATTAAAAGAAGATTTCTGTCATTAAAGATTATCCAGCTTATCTGTGGTTGTGTAGCATGATTGAGCAAGCATTTGTACCCCTATTTGACATCTTACCAACTCCCACATTCCTAGATCGTTTCTTCATTGTTTTAATCCTTGTTTGTAATTAACTTTCTATAATTGATTCTAAAACTTCCTTGTTAAATTTAGTGGAACCATCCGCTCATTTTCTTTAATTGCTACAACGAATTAGATGCATTTTAATTTCCTCTCTGAATTTTTATCATAAAATCACTTCTTGTGGAATACGATCATGTCACTTAGTTGGCTATTTTAATTGACAATAACCGCTTACTCTTTAATTATTTTTAGGGTAATTTGAGCATTATCATTGAGGATACTTAGATGGCTTGGGCAACAAAGAACTATTGGGACATAGCACTAGGAGATGGACTGGATATGCAAAAATGCAAGGAGAAGAGTGGTGCTATAGATATAATTTGTTGCACTTTTACTATGATGATTTATGTATGGAAAAATAGAAACTACATGAGGTTTCAGCATGGAGGAGGTGAGATTAACCAGACTTGCAAAGATATTGTACAACAGATCCATATCAAAGACATAAACATTGTATGCTGGTAGAGTATGTTGAGGAGCTTAAACTATTACCCTGGTTTGTAATGATTCAATTTTGATTAATACAGGGAAATTTGTTTAATTAAAAAAATAGCATTCCTCAGTTTTTATAAAATATAGTCTTGTATTTTTCAGAAGAGTATAATCAAGTTTTAAAGTAAAGTTAAATTCAAATCAATTTAGTTTTGAAGAAGTATTGAGCAGAGACTTAGAGTTTCAAATTATTAGTTTTTTTTCCTGAAGTGGGATACTTTTCCTAAAGTGGTATATCTTTATAATTATGAAGCATAATGCATAATTGTGGGAGTAGTATGGAGCACCAAGTTGAGTAAGAGTTCAGATAATCCAAATTTCAAAATTGCACCACCAACATAGGATAGGATTGTGTCATTGACTTAGGCCACTCCTCAAAAAGCCCCTAGTAAGGGCTTAGAGATTGAGTTAATAGTTAAGTTTGTCCTTTACCCTGGAAAGGTACTAGATAACTCTGACAACGTGGGCAAGATATTATATCATCACGAAGCTCATGTAAAATTATATTATTTTAAGCATTTTCTATTATTCATATTTTTAGTCATAGAGTTTTGTGTTAAAGTATACAAATATAAATTACTATTCAGTTGTTTTTATTTCAGTCTATCTTCAGAATAATTCATTTAGCTAAGTATGTTTAGTTTTAGTAAGTTGTTTCATTTAGGTGTTTTACATGCCATATATTTCATTTATTGATGTCATTCAACGATGCGTCTTTTAATAATGTAGATTCAGGTGCTCCATTTTTCCCTAATTACTTATCTAATTTTTCTTTTTACTTGTCTATTTTGACAAATCAAGAAAGGATTAAAAGAATACCGATTATACCCTCAATAAATTACTTTGATAAAGGTAAAACTTCTTTAAATATTAAATTTTTAATTCATCCACTTCATAATTGATAGGGATAAAATGGTAAACTCACTATGTCAATCATCATTTTCTTAATAGATGTATCTATTCAAAAGTGCACAAGTAATAGGGACATAGGGAGTATTTAGAATCGACAACGGACGTAAATAGAATCACTTTCATCCAGTTTTGGTGAGACCTCCTAGATTTCAGAGGGCTCCAGTCCAGAATATGAATAGTGATTAGATCCGTTAAGCATGTACAAGTAGTGAAGAAGTATAGATTTAGTTGGTTGTTGACCAATGGAAAGCATGGGATCAAAAAAGGAAGAATTTCTTTTCTAAAAAAAAATCTCTTTCTTTTTTTTCCCCAATGACAAAGGAACTTACGGGCGGTTAGTAGGGTATTCATGTAGTCTAGGGTGTTGTCCAGGTAACTCATTTTCAGTATGTTAGAGGCTTTATAGACGAGTAAGTTGAGTCTTATTATTAGTTGTTTTTATCAACATCTCTTATTTAAGATTTATTACTTTTAAGTGATTGAAGTTATTTTCTACAACAGTTGCATGTCCATGTTTAAACAGCTTTCTCATATTTCTTCATTCTTCATTTAGTAGTAAGTCAGGTCAAGTGTTCGCTTGGGACAAGAGTGTCAGCGAGGCCCAAGGTGTAGACTCAGAGTGTGAGAGGTTCAAGGGTAAAACAGTTAAAACATTTACTTGAGGCCCAAAAATATTAATGGTGAGTTTAATAATTTTAATTTCACTTAAAACTCTATTGAAGATTATTAAAAAAAAATGTAAATATAGTGCTTATATTTATATAGTGTAAGTAGTTTGTCACTTTTAAAAAAATATATATTACTAATATTTATTCGTTTATTTGACGATTGTTACATTAGCTAGAGACCATTGTCCCTTTTATTAATTTAGAACCCACAAATATCAAATCATGACTCCAAAAACTGGCTTGAATTTGAAGTTTTGAGTTTGGACACCATAGAAAAAATGATTTAAGAGAATCTATTTTCTTTTTGCAAAAAGTTAAGTTAGCGCTTGATCATAGATTTACAATGTAGATTTTGAAAATTTATCTTTATATATTTGTTTGACTATGAAATTTGATTAGATTTTAAAATTTTGTTCCTTCAAATATTTTATAGACTTTCACTCACAAAACTTTTTTTCCAAGTAAAACACATTCAAACTCAATTTTAAATTTTAAAATCACAACTTTAAAAAATCATTTTTTTTAATTTTTAACTTTTAATTTCAACTTTAAAATGTATGGCCAAATAAAGTTGCTACAATAGCTGATTAAAAAAAGAAGCTTACTACGTACTTCTTTACGCCAATATTTATTGTTTTCTATAAATGGTGAGTACTTCAAACAAAAGAAATTAACGTGAGTTGCCTATTTCTCAATTATACAATATGATAAAGAATTAATGGGATAGTGGAGGTGTGAACTCAACAAGCACTATAAATGTTTGGAAGATGAAAGAGAGAGAGAGAGAAGTGATAAAAATAAGAATTTGCAAAATGATATCGCTTAACAAATAATAATTTCTATGGTAAAAATTGCTTTCTTTTTAGTTGTCCACAAATATGCAATGTAATTTATTCTTACTGAAATAAATAAACTCAAGAAAAAAATATTTCAGATCATTTATTTTTAGTAAGAATAACAAGTAAAATAAATCGGATGGTATAATAATTAATTTAATAATTTTCAAGTCTATGAATTAAGATGATTCCAATCAAATACTTTTTCATTTCAAAATATTTGTTACAATTTTCTTTTTAATAGTTAACCAGTATGGATCTTTATCAATAGATGTATTTGTTCAGCATCTTGATATGAGAAAAAAAAATGCAATTTATAGTGTATTTTTGTATACTTTTTAAAATGTCTAAATTTTACTTTTAAATATTAAATAAATTTAATCTAATTAAACTTTAAAAATTAGTTAAATTGACTCTCGGGAAGAGAAATACGAAAGTTATTTTGAAATTGAGGAAGTAATACCTTACAAAAAGATAATAATTATGATTTTCTAAATATTATACGAATTTATGTGTAATTCTTAAGATATTGAATTTGAAGTTGTACATATAGAACTCAAAATTTCATAATTTTGTCGGAATATATACAAGATTTTCGATAACAAATCTATCTGTTAGATTTTCTTCTCTTCCTCTAATTTTGCTTCTCTTTTCTTTTTAAAGAAATTGGAATCAATCTCAAAATAACGTTTATAAATTCAAAACAACAGTAAAAAATTAGCCTTTTAGTTATATTCCGTTGGGAAAAAATATTACATGATTAAGCAAATATATACTAGTTAATTTATCATCGTAGCGATAGTTTTAATTAATTACAATCTGCGACCAATATTCAGTGATAATTACGTGGATTGGGGTTTCGAATTTTTATAATTCACACGTTTGTATAATTCCGAATTTTGTATAACTTTTGTATAATATAATTTTGTATAATATATTTGTATATCTGTTTAAAGTTTAGATGTTTGTGCTTGTATAAATTCGTTGTTTCGAGTTTATACAAAAACCGCTCAATTATACAAACATACCCGTGAATTATACAAACTCACCCACGAATTATATAACTCCGCAAATTATACAAAAGTGACAGCTTAAACTATAGCTACAATCCTAAATATGTAAACAATAGATATGAAACATAATTAAATTTATTATAGTGGCTATTTGTGAAAATTTTCAAAAAAAAAATAATAATCTAACTCTCTTAAAGTGGTAAGAAAATAAAATTGATATTCTTATTCCCATGACACTTGGTACTCTCTTACATCCTCTAAAATGAAAACATACTCTTTTCTAATTAAAAAAAATTATGTGGCTTCTTACCAAAGAAACAATTATGAAATTGACACATTAAATTAAGAAGAAAAAAAAATTGTTGTTGGAAAAAAAAACTGATAGCACGATATAGTAAAATCTCACTAAATTAATATTTGGTAAATTAATAATCTCTCTAAGATAATATTTTTATATGGTCACAACTTAGATCAATGAAAATAATAAGACATTCGAAAAGATAATA
Organism: Solanum bulbocastanum; assembly: GCA_037074985.1. Classification (NCBI taxonomy): domain Eukaryota; kingdom Viridiplantae; phylum Streptophyta; class Magnoliopsida; order Solanales; family Solanaceae; genus Solanum; species Solanum bulbocastanum. The sequence goes on from CM073599.1 coordinate 24,188,663, forward strand.
AGATAATATATTTTATGAAGACTCCTATATAGATATATGGTCTTATTAATATTGTAAATTAATAATTTTTTTAAAAAGTGTAAATATATCTAAGACAATTTATTGAAATATGATTGTATTATTTTTTTTATTAAAATTTAAATCTAGTAGAATCTTATCTCTTAATTTTTTTATTGCATAAAAAAAATTCGATGTTGTCACAATTGCAAATTTTTTTGAGCACATGTGGACTGATTTATTTTGTACTCACATAATGCTTTAAATATTTTATCTGTCATTGTTAATTTTGTGACACATTTTAAATAAGAAGTCATTTTTGGATATGGTTTCAAGAAATAGCCTATGTTACTTGTATAGTTTATTGTCTCACCATCACACATAAAATGTTTTTAGTAAAGATACATTGAATAATAATTCATTATTAAGAAACAATGAACATTATGTATAATGAGTTTATATTTATTCTATACATACATTGTACTTTAAGGTATAATGGATTTATTTGTTTATGTGAATTCAATAAATATAATACATAATTTAGTAAGATGCAATGATTTTGATATATTCATTTAACTTTATGTATAATATATTTATTTCTTATGAAAATTTTATAAATATGATACAATAAATTAGTAAGATACAATGAATTTAATGTAATCAAATTAACCTTCATTAAATTTTAAAAATAATCATTAAATTAATAAATATTAATTTATAAATTAAATAACATCTCTATAAAATAATAATATTTTATAATTTCATATATACTAATTTAATGACATTTTACTATATGTTAAAAAGAAAGCTCATAACATGACAAATTTGACTCCAAGCCCTTTTAGAATTATTCAGTAAAGAACATTGATTGCCCAATGTGTTTACCATAAGATAATTCTATTGGCTACTAGGCCTTTAAATTCAACCAAATAATTTTAAAGGAAAAAAAAAGGAGGGAGGGTTACTAATTGGATTTCATACTACTATTATTATTGTGGTTGTAATATTTTTTTTAAAAAAAAAAAACAAATTATTTGTTCTATTTTTTTTTAATTTTTTCATATGTCTATTTAAGATGATAAAATAATTCGTTCGATTTCTCTTTAATTGTCATGTATATTAAAAATAATTATTTCAAAATAGTTGTCAATTTAAACAATCAAGAGAAAAAAATTATCTTTCTAACTTTGCCCTTAATATTAATTATTCTAGAATATTTAAGAGAAAAACAATAAATAGTGTGTTTGACCAATATATTCCTTAATATTAATTATTCTAGAATCAGAAGAAATATATAGACAAAAAAAAATTAAAGAATTAATAAGAAATATATTCGTCAAACAGACTATTTGTTATCTTAAATATTGTGCCAAACATTATTATGTTAACTAAAAAGGAAAATACATATTCATATTTTGACTATAATTTAATATCAAATAACAAAATTTAATTATGTTTTTAAAACTATGCGTGATAAGTAAAAGAGGACAAAATATTAAAATAATATAAATAATGAGAGTAATAAAGAGTTGAAGAGCAGAGAAACGAAAAGAGGAAAAGAAAGAAAAAGAGAGAGCATAGGAAATGGCGAAGAGAAAATGAAGAAGGTCTCTCTTCTTGGCTTTTCACTCTCAACTTTCTCCTTCTTTACATCCTTCCTCCTTTCTCTCTCTAGATCTGTACAAAAAAAGTAGAAGTTTTTTCACCATTTTCAACACTCGAGAGAGAAGGAAGGAGCTGCTGGTGAGCATTTTCATGTCTTTTATTTGCAGATTGAGTTTTGTTATGAATTTTGGTCTAATTGGATAAAGTTTCTGTTTTTCTTTTTGGTTTTATTTCTTTGCTTCTTCCTGAAGAATTCCTTGTTTGTTGCTGCCTTTTAAAAAGGAGTTGTTTTGTTTTAAGCATTTGAATGAATAGATTTCTGCTTTTTTTTTTTTTTTTTGCTATTGAGAAAAATAGCATGTGGCTTATGCAATAGTTTTTAATCCTTCATTTTTCTATTTTTCCATTTTGGTAAAGCATAGTGGAGTAGTATTTATTTTTTCTTGATAGTCTGAACCCTTTTAGTAGCAAAAGTCTTCTTCACAATTGATGGGAAATCTATTCTTTTTTATGTTTTTTTTTTGGTTATAACTCTGTGATTTGTGTTTTTGCCTTGACAATAGATAGCATCTATGCTCAAATTTATATAACACTTAGATTCTTGGCCTATGGAATTGCATTTAAAAAAGACTAGCTTTTGTCTCTCTTTTGATTATTCGAGATTGTGCTTGATACATTATGTTTTGATTCTATTTCTTTCAGTGGATCCAAGATGAAAGGATGTGCTATCCATTGCAGTTGTTAAAAACCAAATTTTATCAAACTGTAGCGTCAGCTTATGTATTAGTATGATCACCACCATGAACATGAATCATTTGACTGTTGAACCGGAAGATACTTTTGCTAGCTTGCTTGAAATAGCGGCCAACAATGACGTTGTGGCATGTAAAAGATGGATGGAGCATGATCTATCATCCAGTATTCATGAGGTAGGACTATGGTATGGACACCAAAAGGGCTCAAGGAAAATGGTATTGGAGCATAGAACTCCTTTGATGGTTGCTTCTACATATGGCAGTGTTGATGTCCTTAAATTGATTCTGTCAATACCTGAAGTTGATGTCAATCAGTCATCTGGTCGAGATAAGATCACTGCTCTTCACTGTGCTGCATCTGGTGGATCTCTGAATGCTGTTGAAGCTGTCAAACTGCTTTTAGAAGCTGGTGCTGACCCAAACTGTGAAGACGCCAATGGTAATCGTCCTCAGGATGTCATTGTTGAATTTCCAAAGTTTCAGTCAATGAAATCTTCCCTGGAGACCCTTCTTAAAAGTGATGCAATGGGGAAGTGCAGCCTGAGGGTGTCAACAGCCACTTTGAACTCAAATCCTCCACCACGTTTGCCTTCGCCTGATGGATCACCTTCTTCTGCTTCAGACTCAACCTCTTCTCCAAGGAGTGCAAAGTCCAACGACACCCCGGTGTCTTGTACATCTGAGAAGAAAGAGTACCCCATTGACCCCTCTTTGCCTGACATCAAAAACGGCATCTACTCTACAGATGAATTCAGAATGTTCTCGTTTAAGATCAGGCCCTGCTCTCGTGCATACTCTCATGATTGGACTGAATGTCCATTTGTCCATCCTGGTGAAAATGCTCGAAGAAGGGATCCAAGGAAATATCACTACAGCTGTGTGCCTTGCCCCGAGTTCCGTAAGGTAGCTTGTCAACGAGGGGACATGTGTGAATATGCTCATGGAGTTTTTGAGTCTTGGCTGCATCCTGCTCAATATCGAACCCGACTTTGCAAAGATGGTATAAATTGCAATAGAAGAGTTTGCTTCTTTGCCCACACACAGGAGGAACTCAGACCCCTGTATGTCTCTACTGGTTCTGCTGTTCCCTCACCTCGCTCAAATAACTCTGCTGTGAATGCCATGGATTTTGCAGCAACCATGGGCCTTATTCCAGGTTCTCCTTCGACAGTCCGTGTCATGTCCCCATCACATTTCACTCCTCCAATATCTCCCTCTGCTAATGGCATTTCAATCATGGGTTGGCCTCAACCAAATGTTCCAGCATTGCATCTTCCTGGCAGCAATCTCCAGTCGAGCCGCTTGAGGTCATCACTAAATGCAAGAGACTTAACTATGATGCCAGACTTTGATGTGCATCAACAGCAGTTTCTAAATGAATTTTCCTGCATATCACAGTCCAGTGTGAATACTAATTCCTTGAACCGTTTAGCTCATCCTAAGACCCTAACTCCTTCAAATCTTGAAGATTTATTTTCTGCGGAGAGCTCGTCTCCTAGATATTCTGATCAGGCATTAGGTCAAGCGGTTTTCTCCCCTACCCACAGGTCTGCGGTTCTCAATCAATTCCAGCAGCAGAGCATGTTATCTCCCATTAAAACAAAATTTCCACCAAAAAATGTAGATAATTCTCTATTTCAGGCTTCTTTTGGTGTTCAAACGCCGGGAAGAAAGTCACCCCGAGGAATGGAGCCAATATCACCTATGAGTTCCCGTGTGTCAATGCTTGGTCAACGTGAGAAACGGCAGCAATTTAGGAGTCTTAGCTCTCGTGATCTTGGCTCCACTGCTTCTGCTGTTATTGGTTCTCCAACAGATACTTGGTCCAAGTGGGGATCCCCATCTGGTAATGCAGGTTGGGCTGTCAATACCGAGGAGTTTGGTAGGCTAAAGAGATCATCTTCATTTGAGCTTGTTAACAATGGAGAAGGGCCTGATCTGTCGTGGGTTCAAACACTCGTTAAAGAATCGCCACAGGACATGAAAGACAAAGCTGTATCTCGTGTTTTAGGCCTCTCAGGTTCTAGTGAAGATTCTACTTCAAATTCGCAGATTGAGCAATTCGATCAATTGAGTGCATGGATGGAGCAAATGTAGCTTGATAAGCTAATGGCTCTGTAAAAACATCCTAATTTTTTTAATTAATTATTTAAAGCAGGTAGTAGAAGAATGGGTTATTGAGAAATGAGACAAGTTTAGGTGATTTTACTTCAATGTTTAGTCTCTTAATTAGTCAAAAAGTTGTTACCTTTATTTCATTAGACTGATATTTCATTGTACTGAAAAAGGGATTATCAGCCTTTTATTACAATTCAGCATTGAGATGAAGTTATTCATTTTCAATTTGGTTAATGTTTTCTGAGTTTTGGCACCACCTTTATCTTCATAAGGAAAAAAAAAAAAAAACAGATCTAATGCAAGTAAAGCTATCATTTTGCTGCAAAATAAGTTTCTTTTCTCCATATTGATGTTGTGGCGGAGTCTTTGAATAATGTTAGTGCTTGAAAATGTTATGTAAAGTAAAGGGTAGAGGAGAATAACCAGTGATGTGCTCCCTCAGTTCATTGGTCTGATATTTCAAAAAGAGATTTTTACTTTTACATACAATTTTCAATATATCAAGAATCAAGAAAAGATTAAAAAAATAATTCATGTTTTACCTACAATATTAATTAGTTATTATCCAAATTATTTTTAAAATCTAATATTATGTTAAAATAGTTATATTAATCATTGATTTTTAAGGGTCGTATAAAGTTTAAAATGAACAAAAATTGGATCAGTGATTGATTTTTAGGTTTCGTCATAAACAAAATTTGTTATTTCAAATTACGTAAATCAATAGTTCGAAAAAGAGTAACATGAAGTTCAAAGTGATTGGAATTTGAATCCACATCCCTTGATCTGATAGATTTTTTTAAACAAACCTTATCATTCTTTGTGTGTCCAACAACGTGATGCAAATATATACTAATAGTCTTGGGTAGTGACCCACGAGTTGTGGTGGAGTGGTAAATATTCTTTATTCTTAATCAGAGGTCTCAAATTCGAGTCTCTTTGTCTATGCAGTCGCTCTTGTTAGGGAACACTTTACCCTGTGAGATTTTCTGGGACAAAACTAGATTTAGTTGGACTCTAATATGAGTATAGAAAAATTTGACTGTCTTGACTAGTGGTGGATTCATATTTACAAGGCATGGGGAACCCTGAGTATGTGGAGGATTTCAAATCCCAAAAGTTGGATTTGGGGTTTGTGGGGAGGATGTGGACATGAAGAAGGAGAAAAATGTTTTAATTGATTTGGAATTCTACCAATCCTTTTGGGGATTGGATGTTTTTCAGTGGTACTCCATATTTTAATTGCTTTGGGAATAATGAATCCTTATATTCTAAGAGATAATGATGATAGTGGAACTTCATGGCAATAAATACTGATGTTTCATTAGATACTGTGGAACATTTTATTAGTTTGCATGTGGGCTTTAATATAAAGAATTTGTGAAGTCATTAAGAAGCTTTATATATTCATGTTGTTTTAGCACTCTTTAACTAGGAAAATTTTGGGTGGGGGATATGTTCATTTATATACTACTTCTATATTCATGTTGTTGAGAAGGATGGACCCCACAATAATTCTTAGTAGAGAAGTATTTTAATTCATTAAAGTTGAAGTCAAAACTTTTTACTCTAGTTCATACAACCATTTTTTGGTATTATTACTTTTGGTTCATATTATCTATTTTTCCAAAAGGAATTTGAGAACAAGTTTTGATATTTTTACTCTTTCCATGTACTCTCCCTCTCTCTCTCAAGTCTCAATGTCTCTCACTGAAAAGGCAAATATTGTTTCCAAATGCATATGCTAGTGTACGTAATTGCACAAGTAATATAAATTTTGAATTCAAGTATCATACTACAGAGATTCGTCAAGTTATTATTTATTAAATTAAACTAATGTTGATTATTTATTCAAGCCATAAAATTCAAAAGTTTTATTTATGATTTAACTAAATTAAAAAGAAAAAGAAAATAACTAATGAACAATTAGCCAAACGAAGAACATATTTTACGCAATCGATGAGTGAAATCGATCTAGGGATAAGAATTAGCTAGCAATGATGTTGAGTAATCACTAACTGACTCTGATTTTTTATGGAGTTACTTGTTGCACGTTGATATCACTTATTTAGCATCATTGATAACCCTAAGACTACTTGAGTATTCCTAATGCCTATATTCCTATGGTCGTCGGTTGATAGTGAAGTGCATGTATAAATCGTGTGCATCAACTAAGCAAGGCTAATGAGTATAATACTATCAACGTTAGCAAATCGTTCCCCTTTCCCTATAAGGTTCACAAACCAAGCTCTACTTTTTACTACTACACTCACAAATTTCCTCTCTCGAGTCCAATTTACTAGCCACATATAGTATTTGAATGATGATAAGAAAAGTAAATAATTAAGCTCAAGAAGTAATTAACCACATGAGCTAGAATGAGGATAACTATCTTAACAATTCAATTCAAGTTCATATAACAACCATCATGAAGCTACGACAATTCTAAAACCAGAAGCTTAGATCCACATAGACATGGAGGAATTACAACAAATCATCGAAAAAAACATAAAAATAAATACATATGATGATGAAAAAATGAAACTAAAATTCTCCGGCCTCTATGAGGCTTTTAACTCTTTCTCGATCAAATATTGTGTTAACATCGTGCTTATGGGCTATTGATATGACAAGTGTAGGGAAAAGTCTCAAATGAAGAAACCGAATCGAAAACAAATTGGAAAAATCAAATCTGAATTGTCTTATTATGATTGTTGTGCTAGAAATTAAATACACATTTAATGCTTTTGACAAGAAATTTACACAAGTATTAGGCACATTTTGTATCATATAATGGTCTTTTATCAATGCTTTAGGTAAACGGCTAAACTGAGAATTTATGAAACACTTTTTCATTTTAATTCTTGAAATAGTTGGTTTATATTGCATCTTTTATTATTCAATTCAAGATTCCGGAATTCGTCTATTATTCGTATAAGTTTATGATTTAATTTAACTTCATTAATATAAATTGTGATCAAACAAGCATGAGTAGATAATTCCACAACTAGGATTGTGGAAACCATGGGTAATTAACAACGTAGACCTCATAATTAGTAATTCTTGATTAGTGTTTATGCATGTATTGTATTTCTCTTCACTTTGGTTTCTTTTTAACGAGGGCTCGCGTTAGAACTTGCCTTATTCCTACTCGCCAGACAAGGAAGTAACGAATGGGGAAAGAGTTATACAACAAAGATTTGGGGACTATAACCCTCTTCAACTAGCTTGGCCTAGACCAGGGATAGTTAATATCGGGTCAAATGTAAGAATTAGTAAAGCATACACCCGTAGACCGACCAAAGTTGTGTGGTAAAATTCACTTATTTAGACGACCAACCACTTAGGAGATACCTAAATAAGGTTTACTGTGTTATGAACTTGTGGGGAACACAAATACCCTAGTTTCATCTTCTATTGATTTTAGAAAACATTCAATCTATTTATCATGTTACGTGTTATCACAGTCATTCAATAGAGCTTTTGTATTACAAAACCCTTTTTTAAGGAAACAACTCGACTAAAAGTACAAATAACAATCAATTAGGTTAAGTATAGACCTCATTCCTCGTTGGATCAACCCTAACCTCTGTTAGGTTCTTTATTTGAACAACGACAACTTATACTTCTTTAGGGAGTTGTAATTTGGGTGTATCACTTCTTCACTCTTTATTGTCAAGGACAAAAGTCCTTTTTAGTAGTGGATGTTGTAATGGCCTTCTAGGTCATTTTCTCTGTATTGCAATATTTTCGGCGTTAAGAGTTTTCCCTTAGCAACCCTAAGTGATTTATATAAATTGTTGGGACTAATATTATATTCACCTGGTCATTTTTTGTTTTAATTAAATTTTTTGTGTTTTGGAGATTTTAAGACTTGAACGGTTGACTTTGGTAAAAAAAATTCATGTAAATTACCTCAAAGTGCACTTCTAATGGTTGAGTTAGCTCCGGAATATTGAGTTTGATCTAGATGGACCTTTGGCTTGGGTCCCGAGGCTGTCAGATTTATTTTGAGCAAACTTATGGCTTTTAGCCAAAATATAGTCAGGGATGTGGGACCCACTTTTTATCGAGAAAACCTCTGTTGAAAGTTTTGACATTTTTGTTGAGTGTGGAATGTTTTATTTGGTGGGGGTATTATGATTTTTTGTCATGCACCGGGTTTTGAAAAATCTCGAGCCTTCGTCAGGGCATTTTGCCAATTTCAAGTTTTAGTTGGTGCACCCTAGTTTGTTCTTTATGATCGTATGCCTTGAGTCATGCTTATGAAATTCAATGGTATTGGTATTTAGGGTCAGGGGCTCATCATCGCATTCATGATGACCCTTCTCTTTGGTCTTCGTAGTTTCGGGCATTGACCTATGTGATTGCATAGAAGGCTTGGTGGACCCAGTCACTAATTGACCATCGTGACTACGATGATTAGGTCTTGTGATTGCTATTATTAGTGTGACTAGCAATTATATCAGTTTCATCAAACTCAGCAGATCATTTCTCATTTTTACTTCATAAGAACAACCCTTGGGAGCTCAAAAAGTGGTTATTGTTGTGGTTTGTTATTGGGAATTTTTGTGGGGTTGCATTGGGACGTTGTTAGGCTCACTATTGTTGTGGTAAAAGCGTAAGTTCCAAACAATTCCTCCATTTTCTTTTTCAAATTGTAAAATTCTCCAACTTGGATACATAATTTGTTTTGAGTTGATTTAAAGCTCGGATTGTGCATGTTTTTATGGCACACGTTCCTTGAGCTAGTTAGGACTCATTGATGGAGTCAATTTCGTGATTGCCTACATAGGTCCCATAATGCCATTTTGGCTAATTTTTTTAATTATGTCTTTAATTATTGCAAATTATGTCTCTAAACGACTATATTGATATTGGAATCATTAATATGATAGCATGGCATTGTTCGGAGGTGGATCTAAAGACAAAAACACAAGCTTAGAGGTTTTTGAGTGCGTTTGATCAGCTTTGAGGTAGGCGATGACTTACTATTGTTAGACCTTGTTAGTGATTGTTCTAGCATGCTAATTAGCTATGTGTAGGGTGAGTTTCTAGCATGATTCCATATTATGTTCCTTACTTGTATCATTTTGGACTCTTTGGGTAATCCTTGAGATTTCTATGGATTGTTTAATATCATGTTTGTGACCTTGAGTTGAAGCTAAAATGATATTATAGTTGTTGTTGAGAAGCTTTGGTCTAGGATTGACTAGAGTTACTTTATATGTTGGTTTACAGAGACCGTGAGGCTTGTTTTGGGATTGGATTTGGGTTAGATGAGACTCTCTGGGATAGGTTGTGACCTTTGAGAAGACCTATTAGTATCTATGATTGTATGGTTATAGCGAGTGGTTACCTAGACTCATTTAAGACCCCTTTTTCCTTTATCTTTATAGCTGACCCGAGGTGATATTCTACAAGGGGCTAGCTTGTGTTGTAGCTCTTCCGACGTAAGATATTCTAGGGTTGTGTAAAGCTAATTTGATGTAAGTTTCAAGAGCTTTTAGGTGATTGTGTGGTCATTCTGATGTAAGATTTCAGGGTTCGACCGACCTCTTCGATGTAAGATTCTGGGGATTGGTGGTTTCTTATAAGGCCTTATGATGTAAGATTCCAAAAAGGACTAGAAATTTTGACATAAGATTCTAGGATATTTTAGGTTATATCAAGGCTTTCCGATGTAAGATTCTGGGAAGGACTAGCCGTTTCGATGTAAAAGTTCCAGAGCATGTTAGGTTCCGACAAGGCTTCCTAATGTAAGATTTCGAGAATGACTAGTTATTCCAACGTAAGATTTTGGGAGATGCAAGGTTCAAGGTGTTTATGTTCATTTTAGAATTTTTCCTTGTAGTATAGTCTTTGAGTATACTCTCCGGGCTTATGGGAATTTGGCCAGATTATTGTTTGTATGTTTTATCGATGTTATGCTTTGTAAGTGACTTCTAGGCATATGAGGGTCCAGTTAGGTCAAGGTATCTTTTACTGCTTTCATTAATTGCTATAGTAGCTTTGCTTTGTTGTATGTCTAGTTATGACATATTATCATCTATTACCTTGATATACTCGCTTCTTATCTGATTAATGAAATTGTAGGCTCGATTGGCCTATGATACCTACTGAATACCATTGTCTTGGTACTCATACTGCACTCTACATCTTTTTTCTGATGTATATCCAAGCTCTAGTGACTTGCGGTGATTCTCATATTGTTGTTGTTGATATCTCGAAGACTGATGGTGAGCTTATTGGTGATAAGAATTTATTTATCACCATTTGTATATAATTTTGGATTGTCTTTTGTATTTTGAGACAACTAGTGTATGTGTTGTATATGTCTAGCATATACTCTATTTTTGTAGTAGCTTTGCACTTGCATCCACCAGGTTTGGGTAGGATATCATATTTTTTGTCTTCGTTTGAAGGCTGTGTTTTTGTATACTATTTCCTTACTTTCGTTGTTCTTCTTGCAATGTTTTATTGTTCTTCTTGTAATCCTTCTGCTTCCTAAGCATATTATCATCGATTTTACGATAAGGGTTACGCTAACCTACTGGTGGGTTTTAGTAGGTATCATCATGACCTGATTTTTGAATCGTAACAGTTATACGACAAAGGTATATACGTTTCACATTTTTAACAAGGAGTATATTCACTTTGAATTGCAAAATTAAGAGATATATTTATCCCTTTTGCCTTTTTACAATATCCTCTTTTCAAGTGCACCAATTTAGTCATTTGATTGTTAGAACACTACATCATGTATCAAAGAAAATGGGGAAGAAAAGGATAGTTACCTTCGTCTTATAGCAGCAGATATGAGCCAAATCGAATTGAATAAGTCTTCATCGAAGTAGACCACACGGCGCTAGTGAGATTTTTTAGTGTAGTCTATCCAGCCTCGTTTGTACCTTAACTCTGCTCCTTATAGAAACGAAATAAATCAATCCTAAAATCATCCTTTGTGTAACACCTCGGAAGTGCATATCTTACTTGGAAGTTGGAAAGTTACAGAAGACTGGTGGTGTCTGTTGGTTTTGGGTTTCACGAGCCTCGTATGGGTCGTGGTTATGATTATGGCTCGTGGGAGTTGATCGTTGTTAACACTTAGAATTTCAAAAGGTTGGTATATTTTTTATGAGTTATTTTACATTTTATGGATTAGTGGTTCGTGGAATGTCTCATATAGCGAAGTTTAGAAAGTTGGAAAATGTCAAGTCTTAGACCTCTTTGTACTAGCCAATAGTACGATTTGTCTAAAGTATTACGGCCGTGGTTGGGTCTCATGGACTTGATCTTCAAAAACTTGTGATTTTAGTACCTTAGGTTGTATGGAAGGATAGTATTGGTCATGCTTTGGTCTATGAGTCATGGATGGTGGCACGTGGTTCTTCATCAGAGACTTGAACTTTCAATAATTTGGATCCACGAGTGGACAATACGATTTGTAGAAGTATGTCGGACTATAGAGTGAAATTTACAAAGTTGGAAAATTTTAAGTTTCAGACCTTTTGGTACGAGTCAATAGTAGGACTCATCGATAGGATTATGGGTCGGGGTTAGGTCTTATGGACTTGATCTTCAAAAACTTGTGATTTTAGTTCCTTGGGTTGTACAGAAGGATAGAACAGGTTGTGCTATGATCTACGAGTCGTGGATGGTAGCCCGTGGTTCTTCATTAGAGACTTTTACTTTAAGTAATTGAGATTCATGAGTGGAAAATAAGATTTGTAGAAGTATCTACGGAACCGTAGACAGTCTCGTCGAAGTTGTTCGAAAGTTTTGAGTTAGGGATAGTTTGGTATTTTCTTATTCTTTTAACTCATGTACTACATCATTCTGGACCTATTTTGAAGAGTATGACTGATTTCTAAGACCCCCTAACTTCCCCTACTCACTCTCATCCTCTCAATTTCCAAAATCCTTTCTCAAGTATTCTCCCTCAAGAAAGCTAGGAATCCAAGGATTTCAAGACTACATTGAAGATTTCACCTATGGTTTCTATCAAGTTATTTGGGAACTTATCAATGGATTCTTCTTCGCCCATTGAGTCCCAAAGAAACCTCAATTTCTCATTTATGGTTCTTGCCCAATTGTAGGTTTCATGATTTTCTTATGGGTTCTATTGAATTTAGGTTTTTCTTCATGATTGATCTTATTATGCATTATTTTGTCATAATTCAATATTTTCAATGATATTTTCATGAACCTTTTCTATGCAAGTACTTTATGATTATGATTTAAGCTATGATATGATGCTTGCATTATGTTATGATGATTTTCATGAATCAAAGATGTGTTCACATAAAATATCAAGAAGTTTCCATGAAACGTTGATTCTTCCTATTGAAGTATCTCCCATTATGTATGAGTATCATGATTTAGATGCTTCAAATAAGTGTCTCAGAGATTATTTTATGAAATCATGATGCTAAGTAGTTATTCTTATGATGATTATCAGATTAGATTTTCTATGAATGATTATGTATTACTAGATTCTTACTATTTCAAAGAATATGATTATGATTATATATGTTTTTCATTGGTAGTTTAATTAGCACCGGGTATACTTTGGGATGAAGTCTCACCCATTAGTAAAGACATAAGACCTTTAGCAACAATTTCCTTTTCCTAGAAGTATGTGCCCCATAAAACTTTGTCTTAATTGACTTTAGCTAGTGGATCCACGTAAGCTCATAATTATAGTCCTTACCTTGGCAAGTGGGACACTCTATTTTCGATATGTGAGAAATACATTGAAATTTGTGTTATAACTCACATGATTTTTGTCGGTTGGTATCTCCCACAAATGATTATGATTATGACTTTCAAGAATATTGTATTGACCTAGTACTATATTTTTAAAAATAGATAAGCAGTTTTTTTCTATGTTTACTTGGTCATTGCGTTATCATGTTTTCAGGTTTGTCATGTTATTATGTCATGTTTATGAATCTTTCCCATATGTAATGCATTTTGGGTACTTACCACATACCCTTCTTGTTCCTGTATTGTTTTATAAGATAAGTATTGACTCATCCTATCAGACTTGCGTTTAGTATAAGATTCTATCAACTTTCATAGCCTTTGGTGAGTCCCCATGGTTCGGGGACCTACAACTTTTGTTACCTTATGTTGGTTTCAAACATTAATTTCCGTTTTAAATGTTTAGAGTGAGCTGGGGCTTGCCTAAGAGACTCACTTATGACAGAGACTATTTTGAGACATTAGTACTTCTGCTTATGAGTATTTGTCTTCAGAGTTGTCTATTATGTTGAGAATATCATTTGAGACATATTCCATTTTCTATGATTATTTAAGTTATGTGTGTTGTCTCAGTGTCATGCTATGTCTTATGGTTAGCTTGGAGTCTCTCGAAAATCTAAGTACCATGTCATGTTTAAGAGGGTTGTATTGGATCGTAACACTTTGTAATGGATCCGGAGTCTACTGAGGTTTAAGCTCATCAATAATGGCTGGTGAGGAAGATAAAGGATCATGGAAGTTTCTGACTTTCTCTGATTTTGTCAGAGAACTGTTAAAATTTTGTGTTGTTTTTGTTTTCTTTTCTTAGTCTATTAATTTTGTTTTTCAGCTTTGGTTTTGTGATATTGGGTTGGGGCCATGTGTAGGGCCTAAACATGTGTAGAATATCTTTGTTTTGTTTGGTTTTAATAAAGGAAAAATTATGGAAAATGGCAAAAATTACAACATATTTATGGAAAATAATTATAGTTTAAAAATATTGTAATAAACAACATTATGTTATTTTAAAAGCAAACCATGTCGCTCTCTCCCTTGCCTCTCCTCTCTCTCTCTCTCTCTCTTTCTCCCTCTCCCTGTCTCGCTACCACGACCTAAACTACCTTCTAGACGTGATATGACAAATAGGATACTGAGAAACCCTAAACAAGACACTTGAAATAAGCATGAATCTAAGTATTCAACATAAGGAAATAAAGGGATAATGTGGAATGTAAGTCACCATACTTCAATGACATACGATACAAAAATCAGAGCACAACAACTCATAAGCAGAAACATACTAAGTCATACAACAAGCCTCTATATCATAGATCTGACTAAGACAAATCTCTAACTCAAAAAAATAAGTGTAAAACTAAAATGTCATGAAAGCAATAAAGATAGGTAGTGTCAAGATCCCCGAAATATGAGTACTAACAATCCGCTAGTAACGCTAAATCAATCCGATTTAGCCATGGCTGAATGGAGGAGCATCACACCACATATTATGAAATAATATAGGCACAATAGCTATATGATTCAGTACTTTGAATGTATTATTAGGAACATGCATAAACATAAATGTGAAACATGCTACATATTGAAACTGTGATGACGCATGACCAAGTAAAACATATGTTCCAAATCTTGATAAGCTAAAATCTAAAATCAAGAGACAAGGTCAATGCAACATTTAAAAATCATAACATAAGCTCAAATCATTGTATATGAGGAAATCATTAAGTTCTTTAAAGAAAACCATAATCTTTTGTGAGATGTTTACAATTAACCGACATAGATCATGTGAGTTATAGCATGAAATCCGGTGTATTTTCCACATCAAAAAGAGATTGTCCTACTTGCCAAGGTAAGGACCCTATTTCTTAATCTTAGGTGAATCCACTAGCTATGTCCACTAAGTGATAGTTTAGGTATGAAACAAAAAATAATGAGATAATTTAGGTGTGTTTTTGACCCTTATCTCTATTTTATTATAAGAATATTTCACTTTGAAGCAACATTCTTCATAAAACATATTAATATTTTATCAAAATCATCATTGGTTCATAAATTCCTCAATTTTATGAGGCATGCATAATCTAAAAACGTACTTCATAATCATAATATAGGCATATGAAATTAATTCAAAACTTGTAATTTAGACCAAATCTTTCATAATAAGATTAAATATAACCAATTGGATCATAAACAATTAAGCCTATGAAGAATAATATAAAAACACCTAGAATTTATGTGAAATCTTAAAGGAGATTTTTGAGAAATCTTTGGGACTCAATAGATGAAAGAGGATCCATTAATGAATTTCCCACATATCTTGGATAATTAAAGCCTTAGAATTGCATGAGGAAGTTTGAAGCTTGAAGAACCCTAGAATCTTCCTTGAGAGGTTTGGATAGAATTTTGGTAAAGGAGACTTAGGTGCTTTTGAGGGTTTGATTGAATAAGAGGGAATTAGGTAGATTTGTATAGTAAAAGTAGTTATATGACCTTAGAATGTTCTAGAAATGACATAATTTAGGTGTTAAAAGGTAGAAAAAGACCCAAATAACCCTGAACTAAAACTATCGAAGGGACTCTACGAACTGACCTATGGTCCTTTCAACCTTCTACAGGCCGAACTGCTCATCAATAGAAAAGTACCGGAGTTCTAAAATCCAAATAATTCCAATGAATACTTTCTACGATCTGTAGATCCTTCTATGGGCCATAGGTCCCAACCATAGAACCATAGGTTTCAAAAATATTTTATGAAGTCCGAAACTCCTTCCTACGAACCGTAAAAACATCTATGGACTGCCCTGGTAGTCCATAGGAATTCTTATGGGAGTCTTGTATTTTTCTGAATTTCCATAATCTTTTCCAATGTTGCCATCTATGGACTGTAGGACCATGTGTGGCTAGTAGGATGATTCATAGGAACTACATTAGTGAACATTTCTGAAGTTTCCCCTTCCAATTAAACTTTTCAAATTTTGAGGTGCTACAATATTTTCCTATTGGGAACATTCGTCCTTCAATGGGATTAAAGCTAACATGAATATATAATAGGGGAATGAGTAATCAACTCTAGAAACGCAACATAAATGTAAATCCTATCAAAATGCACACAAATAAGGAGTAATTGACCTTGTGCTAAAACATGAACTTTAAAACAACTTTATTGAACATGCATGAATATGAAAACATGAGAGTAGTTAAAATGCATGAATGCGGGCTAATACCTCAAGATAGAATAGGAACTGAGGAAAGAGATGAGGATACTTGGACATTATATCGGCTTTGGCCTCCTAAGTAGCACCATCAACTAATCGATTCCTTCATAGAACTTTCACAGAAGCAACTTCTTTATTTCTCAACTTCCGAACTTGACGATCCAAGATTTCAACTGGAACATCTTCATAAGAAAGATTTTCTTTAACACTAATACTATATAATGGAACAATAAAAGCAGGATCAACAATACACTTCTTCAACAATGAAACATGAAACACCAAACACAATAATACAAAATCGGAAGGCAAATCCAACTCATAGGCTACCTTACCAAAATGCCTCAAAATCAGATATGGACCTACATAATTGGGACTAAGCTTCCCTTTCTTTTTGAAACTCATCACACCCTTTATAGGTGGGATATTCATATAAACCTAATCATCAACATCAAATTCAAGCTCTCTTCTTCTAACATCGGCATAAGACTTTTGTCGACGTTAAGTCGTTTTCAACCTTTTTCTTATAAGTTGAACCTTTACCATTGCCTCATGAACCAACATTAACTCTATCAAAGCGACCACACCAACTTCAAACTAACCAATAATAGACCTACACCTCTTACCATAGAAAGCCTCAAATAGAGTCATTTGGCTATTTGAGTGATAAGTATTATTATAGGCAAACTCAATCAAAGGCAAGTAATCATTCCATTTACCCTTGAAGTCAATCACATAAGCTTTTAACATATCTTCCAAAGTCCAAGCGGTACGCTCAGCTTGGTCATCGGTTCGAGGATAAAAATTCATATTAAGCTTTACTTAGACGCCAAGTAAACTTAATACCTCTATCAGAAATAATGGATAAAGGCACTCCATACAACTTCACCATTTTCTGAATATAAAGCCTAGCTTAGTCTTCAGTTAAAATTAGTTCTTCACAGGAAGAAAATGAGCCTACTTAGTCATATCACTCCATAATAATCAATATAGAATCAAACTGTTGACTAGTACGAAGTAAACCCATAATAAAGTCCATATTCAAATCTTCCCATTTCCAAGTAAGGATGCTAATATCTTGAGCCAACCATCTCGATATTTAATGTGCAACTTTCACTTGTTCACAATTAGGACACTTAGCTACAAATTCCTCAATGTCCATCTTCATCCCATTCCACTAATAGACCTCTCGCAAATCATAATTCTTCTTGGTGGCTCCTAGGTGAATAGAGCTTCCGATAAAATCTATTGCCTCAACTCATCAATATTTGGAATGCATAACCGACCTTGGTAAAGAAGCACACCATCTCCTCCTTGGAGAAAGCCTCAATGTCTTTTTCAAAAACAACTTTATTCAACTCTACCATAGTCGAATCAAGATCTTGCTTAGCTTTCACAGCCGAAACATGGGATGACTCTGACCAATTTTGAACAATGATACCACTATCCTCGAAATCAACCAAGTGAACACCCAATCGAGCTAGCCTATGAATATCACGAACTAACTCCTTACCATCCTCAATGTAAGAAACACTACTCATTGACAATTATCTAAGAGCATCGGCAACCATATTTGCCTTACTCGGATGATAGGGAACACTCATATCATAGTATTTCAACAATTCATGCCACCATCGTTGGCGAAGATTCAAATCATTTTGCTTAAACACATATTGAAAACTCTTATGATCAGTGAACACATCCACATGAGCACTATTGAGATAACGTCTCCAAATCTTCAAAGCAAACACCACCACCGCTAACTCCAAATTATGAGTCGGATAATTATTTTCTTGCACCTTTAATTTCCTCAAAGCATAATCAATTACCTTACCTTGTTTCATCAATACATAACCAAGACCAAATTGTGACACATCATATTAAACCACTAACCCATCAGATCCTTCTGGTAGCATCAAAATTGGGGATGAAGTGAGTCTATCTTTCAACTCTTGAAAACTTTTCTCACAAGTTTCCAAACGTTGAAATTTCACCTTTTTTCTAAGTCAACATAGTAAAAAGTGAAGCAATAGAGGAAAATCCTTCCACAAACCTTCTATAATAAACGGCAAACCCTAAGAAATTTTGCATAGCTGAAAATGGAACATGTTTAGGAAAGTTCTTAAATGCCTTAGTCTTCTTAGGATCAACCTTAATACCTTCAGCAAAAACAATATGGCCAACGAAAGCATCGGACCTAAACCAAAACTCACACTTGCTAAACTTATCAAACAATTGAGGATCCTTGAGGATTTTCAAAATGATCCTTAGGTGATCAACATGTCCATCCTTACTCCGCGAGTAAATCAAAATGTCAACAATGAACATAATTACAAACATATCAAGATATTGCTTGAACACTCTATTCATAAGATCTAAGAAAGTCGTCAAGGTATTAGTTAAACCAAATGACGTCACCAAGAACTCATAGTGACTATACCAAGTTCAAAAATTCAACTTTGGAATGTCACTTTTCCTTACCCTCAATTGATTATACCCCGATCGAAGGTCAATCTTTGAGAAGTAACTAGCACCTTGGAGTTGATCAAACAAGTCATCTATCCTTGGAATAGGATATTTATTCTTCACCGTGAATTTGTTCAATTATTTGTAGTTAATACACATACGAAGTGAACCATCCTTCTTTCAGACAAACCATATCGAAGCACCCCATGGTGAGATACCCAGTCTCATGAAATCCTTATCCAACAAATCTCTTAACTAATCCTTTAACTCCTTAAGTTCTGAAAGAGTCATACGATAAAGATGAATAAAGATAGATTGCATCTTTGGAAGACTGTCAATATCAAAGTCTATTTCTCTTTTGGGAGGAACACTTGGAAGATCATCGAGAAACACTTCCAAAAACTCATTTACAATTGGGACTGACTCAAGAGTAAGGGTTTCAAAATTTGTACCTCTAACCTGAACAAGATAATAGATGCAACCTTTTGAAATCATTTTTGTAGCCTTTAGGAAAGAGATAAACTGACCTATAGGTATTGAATTTCCACTCTTCCATTCTAAGAAAGGTTCATTCAAACTTGAAATGTGACCAATCTGGTTTGACAATCTATGGAAGCATAACAATAATAAAGATAATCCATCCCAAGAAAACATCGAAATCTATCATGTATAGCTTTACTAAATCAACCGGAGTGACTCTATGAAAAACTAAAACTGAGCAATTTCTATAGGCTCTTCTAGAAATAATAACTTCACACCAACATGAGTAGAGAGTGTAAAAGGTTCTAAGATAATTTTAGGACTGATATCAAACTTCATAGCCACAAAAAAAGTCAAAAAAGATAATATATCACATGGATCAAGCAATGCATTAACATCAAACTGAAAGATTCATAACATACCAGTCACCACATTGGGAAACCCTCATGGTCCTGTTGGGTTTGAATAACATAAAATTTGTCCTAATGAGGAGCACCACCAGAACCAGAAGAAGTACCTTACTGAGTTGGGCAACTAAAAGAAGCACTAGGCGAAACCTGACGACCATCTCTACCCTTGGCAACAAGCAAATGTAAATCCCTTAATCTATGACCACTCTTACCACAACCATAGAAACCATTAGTGTCGGCTAAGCATCTCCCCGGATGGCTCTTGCCACATTTGTGGCAAGCGAGGAATAAAGATCCACTAGAACCATCTCCTTCAGGCTTGGGTCTAAGCATCTTATCATTATTGGACTTCTGAAACAGAGCACTAGATGGATTAGGGCTAGAGAAATTTTACTAAAATTGAGAACGTTCACGTTCACCAGACCTAGAGTGGAAGAAATCACCACTATCGTTCCTTGCCCTCTTTGACTCTCTATCCTTCTCTTTGACCTTTTCATCCTCGATTTGTTGCGAATGATTCAAAAACCTTGAGATATTCATCTCTTTGATCAATTGGAAGTTCAACATACTTTGACCACTAATTTAAACACACCTGAAACAAACTTACTCATTCGGGCCCTAGAGTCGATAACAATTGTTGGAGCATACTTAGACAATTGAGTGAACTTCAATGATTACTCCTTCACATTTATATTCCCTTGATTATATGTATGAAATGTTGCAGTTTAGCTTCCCTCAACTCAAGGGGAAAGAACCGATCAAGAAACGCCCTTTTAAAGTTTCTCCATCCAAGAGACCCGCATCCAATACATTTTCTCCCTTCCATTGATCATATCAAACTTGAGCAACTCCTTCCAATTGATA
This sequence comes from Solanum bulbocastanum, assembly GCA_037074985.1. Lineage (NCBI taxonomy): Eukaryota > Viridiplantae > Streptophyta > Magnoliopsida > Solanales > Solanaceae > Solanum > Solanum bulbocastanum. Next base: position 24,209,333 of record CM073599.1, read on the forward strand.
AGTGATCAAATCCACCTTCTCCACCAGCGTCGTACCCATAATGTCAACAATCTTATGGATTCCGTCAATAAACTCTTGTGGATCCTAATCCACTTTCGAACCATGAAGTTCTAGAGGGATTTATCTTTGTGAAGTCTCTAACCTTTGTTTCAACCATATCCACAATTAGATTCACGGGAGCTACAATCCTCTTATTAGTTTGAGTAGTCATGGCTTGGGCCAACACTCGGAAAACAATCCTAAACTCGACATGTGAGACTTGCTCGACCAAAGGATTAGTAGGATCTTGAGGAATTTCAGGTTCCACATTGTCATTAGCATTTCTTCTCAATGGAGATCTTCTTGGATGAATATTCTTAAAATGCATAGAATACGACTTAATAGTAATGAAAAAAGTGGAGTTTCCTAAATCTCTTTGTAGCCTCCTATTCATAAATACTACATGCTTCACACCTATGAACAAAACTCTACTCGATGAGGCTTTTCATACTCCTAGAACCTTTAAAACCCAACACTCTGAATAATAAGTTTGTCATGACCCAAACTACCCCTTAGATGTGACATGCCAAATAGGATCCTCAAAGCCTAAATAAGTCACTTGACATAAGCATGACTCTAAGATACACAATACAAGGAAATAAAGGGACAATGTGGAATGTAAGACTCCATACTCCAATGACATACGATACCAAAATTAAAGTACAACAACTAATAAGTGAAAATATATTAAGTCTGACAAGAAGCCTCTATATCATAGATGTGACTAGAAAAAATTCCTATCTCACAAAAGAAGTATGAAACTGAAAAGACATTAAAGTAATAAAAGATAGAAAGTGGCAAGGTCCTCGAAACATTGGACTCAACAATCTGCTAGTAATGTTGAATCAATCCAATCTAGCCACGACCCGATAGAGGAGTGTCAGACTCTATATTATTAAGCATTATAGAAAAAATAGATATATGCGCCAGTACTTTGAATGTACTGAATAAGGGGAACATGTATAAACATAAACATAGAACATGTTAAGTCTTGAAACCATGATGATGCATGACCAAGCAAAACATATGTTCCAAATCTTGATAAGCTAAAATCACAAATCATGAGAAAAGGTCTATGTAACATTTAAAATTAATAAAATAAGCTTAAATCATTGCCTTTGAGGAAATGATAAACTTCTTAAAAGAAAACCATAATCTTTTGTGGGATGCTCATCATTAACTGACATAGATCATATGAGCTATATCATGGAATCCGGTGTCTTTTCCACACTGCAAAGATATTTTCCTACTTGTCAAGGTAAGGTCCATGTTTCTCTTAAGCTTAGGCGGATCAACTAGCTATGTCCAATCAGAATCATGTCCAACGGGGGCATGTAGAGTTATAGGACAAGGGGATACTTGTAGAGACCTGACCTCTACTAATAGGAGACCGTTCATCTCAAAGTCTTATCGGTGCTAAGTAAACTCCCAAAAAAATAAGGATAGTCATATCATAATCATAATACTTGGAAAGGAAGGAATATAGTAATATCAATCTGATCATAAACTTCATATCATAGAATAACTCCTCTCAAAATCATGATTTCATAACATGTTCATAGAGATACTTATCTTAAACCATCTAAATCATGCTAATCTTTCATGCTAAGAATACTTCACTTTGAAGCAACCTTTTTAATAAAACATATTGATATTTATCTAAAGCATCCTTGATTTATAAATTCCTCAATTTTATGATGCATGCATAATCTCAAACATAGTTCATAATCATAATATAGGCAGTGGCATGAGTTCATATGAAAGTCATTGAGAACATGTAATTTAGATCAATTCATGCATAATAAGATCAAATATAACCAATTGAATCATAAACAATTGAGCTCATGAAGAATCGTATAAAACCTCTAGAGTTTAGGTGAAATCTTAAAGGAGATTTTTGAGAAATCTTTGGGATTAAATGAATGAAAGAGAATCCATTGATCAATTTCTCACATACCATGGGTAATCAAACCTCATAATTGAAAGAGGAAGCTTGAAGAATCCTAGAATCTTCGCTTTAGAGAGAATTTTGGAGAAGAAAACTTAGGAGCTGTTGAGGTTTGAGTGAATGAGAGGGAATTAGGTGGAAGAGTAAAAGTAGTTATAGGATCTAATAATGTTCTAGAAATGAAATAGTTTTGGTGTTTAAATGGTTGGAAAAGACCCAAATAACTCTGGACTAAAACTATAGAGAGACTCTACGGACTGACCTACAATTCGTACAACCTTTTACAAATAGTACGGGTGATCCGTAGAACAAGTACTAGAGGTCTAAAATCCAAAAAAATTCCCACGTACACTTCCTATGATCTGTAGGTCCTTCTACAGATCATAGGTCCCAACCATGGAACCTTAGGTTTCAAAAATATTTCACCAAGTTTGGAACCCTTCCTACATGTTGTAAAAAAATCTACGCATCGTCTTGGTGATCCGTAGGAATTATTCTGGGAGTTTTCATTTTCCAAATTTTTAAAACCCTTTCTACGACTACCTTCTACGAACCATAAGACCTTGTAAGGTATATAGGAGGACTTGTAGGAACTGCATCAGTTAATATTTCTAATATTGTCCCTTCCAAATCAACTTTCCAACTGTCACGACCCAAGATACACCCTATACATGACATGGCGTATAAGACCCAAACAGGCCGTACATAAGCCACTTGACATGCATATATATAACATTATAGGGAAAATCAAGAAATTTCATAAGAAGTAAAGAGTTTGACATTTATGCGGAAGTACCATCTATTACATCAAAGAAATGGTAGGGATATAACTCGTACACCACGTACAACATTCAAAAACATAAATACACATGAGAGCAATAAAGGTAACATGGTCCTCAAAACACGAGGAATCACCAACTCTTGATCTTCAAGCTGCTAATGTGATCAACTAGCCACGAATGGAGGAAGAGGAGTCGTCAAGCCCTACATTAATGAAACAATGTAGGCACAAGTATTCATTAGTACATGGAATGTACTAAGTATGAGGGAAATTCAATGAAACATGATTATAAGGGGACATATTTAAAAGCATGATATGCATGACCAAGCTAAACATAGTAAAATCATTTAAGAAGAGTCGTAAATCATGAACATGGTCAATGAATCTTAAAATCATAAGGAAAGCTTCATAAAACATTTGAAAGTAACTTAGTTTATTTTGTGGGATATTAGCTTTAACCGACAATATACCATGCGACCTATACATGAAATCCAATGTAACTCCAACATCGAGAAAGGGAGTGCTTACTAGCCAAGGAAGAACTCCATATCATATCATGTGCTATATGTGGATCCACTATCTAGGCCATTTAAGGAAACCTACATGGGAATGTAATTTGAAACTAGAGGTTGCTACTAGAGACTACCCAATTTGAGCATCCACCTTAAAGTTCTCTTGGTGCTAAGTTAAATGCCAAAGGAATAGTCATAAACATATGTATATCATCATCCATAAAAAAGTACAATTAAGTCACTAGTCCAAGCTAAAATATCATAGAGTAGCTCATTAAATCTTGAATCAAGTATGAGCGAGAAAACCTTTCACCAAAACATGATTCCTTAATTTGTGAGAAAACTTTTCACATTCTTTATTGATGTCAATCTAAAGCAACATAGATCATAAAACCTTTTTCTTTCATAATTCATGCATAAATTTATGCAAACATCGTTCATAGCTTCACAAATTCTTCATAAATTAATGTCAATTAGGGTTCATAGTCAAAATTATGATCAATGCATGTGTTCACATGAAATTAGTTGAAAAGCATGTAATTGAGTCAAACAATCATAATAAGGTCAAAATTGAGCAATTGAATCATTACTAATTGAACCCATGACGAATTGAATGAAAACTTAATCAGTTGAATTGAAATTTGACTTGGAGAATTGAAGAAACCTTGGGGATCAATGGGTGAATGAAACCCATTGATGAAGCCCTACATACCTTGATCTTCAAGCCCTAAGAAATTGATGAAGAAAGGAGACTTGAACTTGAAGAACCCTAGCTTCTTCTTCATCGATCTTGAGAGAGGATTTTTGAGAAAACCTTGGAGAGGGTTTGGGGATTTGATTGAATAAGAGAGTTGGCGAACTTTCAAAGGGTGAAGGGTAGTTATAAGGCCTAGAATTAGGGGTAAAAGACGTAGTATATGAATTAAAGGTATAGGAAAAGACTCAAATACCCTTAAAATAACTATTGGATTGACCATACGGGTCCTACGGTCCGTAGGAATTTCTACGAACCATACTTGTCAATCATAGACCAAGTACTAAAGCCTAAAATCTCATCCATCTTTTATGAGTCGTTTCGACGGCTCGCAGGACTTCCTACGGTCCGTAGACCCAAACTGTAGAACTCAACTTTCACTCCAAAACTTCACCAAGCCTGGAACACTTCTACTAGACCTATTTACGGTTCGTCAAACTTCTACGGTTCTTCCTATTCAATTGTAGAATCGGTTAAGTTGGGGCTTGATTTTCAAAAATTCAACTTGGGTTCTACGGTTCACTTCCTACGGCCCGTAGGACTTTCTACGGTCCGTAGGTCAGACTCGTAGACCACATGTTTCAGCTGATTTATGTATTTTTCTTTTCTTTTCGACTTTCTAACTTTCGAGGTGTTACACAAAATTTCGAGATGTTATACTCGCCCCTCTCTCTCTCTCTCTCCCTCTGGTTTTCTCTCTCTCATGTCTATAAGAAGAAATTAATTCAAACGTATGTATTCAATCAAATATAGGTGAGAGTTTTGCATTTTATTTCAATTGTATTCGAGAAATGTTTTGTATTTTTGTATTAATTTTATTTTTATTCATATGAATACAATATGCATTCATCCTCTATGTCAAATGTATTTGTATCCAATCAAAGAGAGGATGGATACAGTCGTATTCGTTGTATTTTGAATACAACTAATACAAAATATATAAAGAATACAATGTAAAATAAATACAAAATACAATTAGTTCTATTTTGAATACAATTGATACAAAATAAATATGGAATACAATGCAAAATAAATATGAAAACGCTCGCCTCTCTCCTCCCTCTCTCGATCTCACTCGCCTCTCTCCTTATAATATGTATTCATTTTCATACAAATCAGTTTGTATTTGTATTTTTTTTCTCCAAAATATGTGAAAAAATACACGCTTTCCGAGATCTCGCCTGCCTCTCTCCTCCCTTCTCCCCAAACATATTGCGATTATCGTAAATAATCCAACTATAGGTATAGAGTCCTATTTAAGGCCTAATGTTTGCTGTTTTTGAAAGTTTTCCTTTAATAAAGGGCCTAATTTGGCCGACTTTAAATTAAAAAATAACTATCCTCTCTTCTATGTGCATCTGGATTGTTAGTGAATTGAACAAAATTCTTATTTATTTATTTTTCTTCAAAACTTAACACCTAATGTTATTTGCATCAACAAACTACATAGTTCAAGCATATTCTTGGTATGATCCAACTTGGGAAAACATTCAAGACTTCTTTCAACAAGGAGATAGAGAATCTAGCTAAATTATCCGCTATTGTGCTCAAACATCTAAGAATATAAATATATTCAAAATTATTATTCAAGTAAATGACTATCAAGTTAATATTTATGTTTGACTAGGTTGATTTACTTCATAATAGTTGATACCCTCAAGACATGAGACATTACTTTGTTTTATTTGTTAGTATTTTTCTTAATAAATAAATGTGGCTTGACTGAGTTCTGTCCTGATATATTCACAACTTTCAGCTTTCAAACTCACAAGTTGTGTCTTGATATCACAACTCAGAAGAGGCACATCCATTTGATTGTTGCATTGTGTGATGAACTGCCCACTTGTGCAAGAGCCCCTTCAACAAACAACATTCTGCCAAAGTTTCAATCTCAATTACAGAGCCATATGCAACAATCTCTTGTCCCTAACCCAATCAAGGTCCTTACCAAAAGGGTTAGCTTTACACGCTCACATTATCAAATCAGGCATTCAAATAATCCCACTTGTTTCACATCACTTAATCAACTTCTACTCAAAACTTCAACGCCCAATTGATTCCACACTAGTTTTCCATGAAACCCATCCCAAGTCTTCCACTACTTGGAGTTCAGTAATCTCTTCTCTTTCCCAAAATGAACAACCAATTCTTGCTTTACAATTTTTTCGGCAAATGTTGCATGATGGGGTAACCCCAGATGATCATATTTTCCCTTGTGCAACCAAAGCATGTGGGTTTCTTTGTGATTATCGTATTGGCCAATCCATTCATTGCTTTGCTTTCAAAATTGGGTTTGATTCTGATGTGTTTGTAGGGAGTTCTCTAGTTGATATGTATGCCAAATGCGGGAACATTGAGATTGCTCGGAAAGTGTTTGATCAAATGCCTGAAAGAAATGTGGTTTCTTGGAGTGGAATGATATATGGGTATGCTCAAATGGCTGAGGATGAGGAAGCTCTGAGGCTTTTCAAGCTTGCTTTGGGTGAAGGTTTGGATGTCAATGACTTTACCTTTTCGAGTGTGATTAGGGTGTGTGCGAATTCTACCTTGCTTGAATTAGGGAAGCAAATACACTGTTTGTGCTTGAAAACTAGCTATGATTCGTCGAGCTTTATTGGGAGTGCCTTGATATCATTGTACTCCAAATGTGGTCTTGTTGAAGGTGCTTATCGTGTTTTTAATGAGGTTCCAGTTAGGAATTTAGGGATGTGGAATGCGATGTTGATTGCTTGTGCTCAGCACGGGCACACGGAAAAGGTATTTGGCTTGTTTAAAGAAATGGAGGGTATTGGAATGAAGCCAAATTTTATTACCTTTTTATGTGTGCTATATGCTTGTAGCCATGCTGGGCTGGTCCCAGAAGGGAAATTTTACTTTGATTTAATGAAGAAACATGGAGTTGAGCCAGGGGACCAACATTATGCTTCTCTTGTGGACTGTCTCGGCCGAGCTGGAAAATTACAAGAGGCAGTTCAAGTTATTGAGAAGATGCCAATGCAACCAACAGAATCTGTTTGGGGAGCTTTGTTGACTGGCTGTAGAATCCACAAGAACACTGAATTGGCAGCTTATGTGGCCGACAGGGTCTTTGAGTTAGGTCCTGTTAGCTCAGGCGTACATGTGCTACTGTCCAACGCATATGCTGCTGCTGGTAGATATCAAGAGGCTGCCAAAGCTAGGAAGATGCTCAGAGACAGAGGTGTGAAAAAGGAAACTGGTTTGAGTTGGGTTGAGGAGGGAAATAAAGTACACACATTTGCTGCTGGAGATAGGTCTCACTCAAAGTCTAAGGAGATATATGAAAAGTTGGATGAATTAGGTGATTACATGGAGCAAGCTGGGTATGTTGCAGACACAAATTATGTGTTGCAACAGGTTGCTGGCCAGGAAAAGAGTGAGACTATCAGGTATCACAGCGAAAGACTAGCCATTGTTTTTGCCCTTATCACCTTTCCACCAGAAAGGCCTATTAGAATTATGAAAAACTTGCGTGTATGTGGCGATTGTCACAATGCAATAAAGATTATTTCAAAGTGCACCAAAAGAGTAATTATAGTAAGGGACAACAATCGATTTCATCGCTTTGAGGATGGGAAATGCTCCTGTGGTGACTATTGGTGACTGAACTGTAAATATTGTTAGCTTCTGCTCATTTTACATTAAAACACTAGAATGATGGTGTTATATTAGGACTTTGATGAATTTGGTGTATTTCTTCTGTGAAGTTCTGTACCATGCGAAATAATTTTTTTGATGAATGATGAGATCTTGAATTTCTAAGAGATTAGAAACTTCTACTTCCAGTCTATTCTTTGATTTGTTTTTCTTTAAACATATATTGGAATTGCCTATCAGGTCTCTTGCACATTTGTGGAAATAGTTTCAGATTGGGGCTTCCCGTGACTGATTAAGAAGATATTGCTCACTCAGAATTGCTACTATGCAGCCATAATATCAGTAATCCTCTCTATGGAGTCTCCCAATTTCATTGATCCCCTTTATGCTTCGTATATTACTTGATTGTTGAATTTTCAACAGAAAAGCGACATTAGGCTTTTTCGGTATTGGTTTCTCCTCTCTGCACTTTTGACTCAGTGACCTTGAACAGGAAGATTGATTGAGGGGCATTGTCAAGTTGAACGGAGGAAGGTTGCACCATCTTTTTGAGTTATATTTTAATTGATTGTCAACAACGGATATTCTTTTTTTCTGTGGAAAGCGAAGAGTGTTAAGTGTTCCGCATTGGTGGAGGAAATGGGATCTTGGACAATTTTCATCTCATGAGCTGGTTTTCAAGCTTGAGATAGACCCAAAGTTCATCTCTTTACATGAGATTAGAGTAAGACCCAACTCAATTCTTGACCCGTGGTATATTGTCTACTCTCCAAATGTCCAGTAAATGCCGAGTGTTCCACATTGATGGATGAAATGAGATGTTTGCCTCCTTTTATGGTTTTGGATGATCCTTGTTTCATGAATTAGTTTTTGAGATTAAATTATGCTCAAAGTTTATTTATATACAAAGATATTGCTGATTTCTTCATAGAGTAATATCATTTAATTTGGCAGAATGACCTAGGAGACCCCTATACTTGACTCCGTCTGTCATCTGGACCCTTTACTCATGACTTTGTCAATTAAACACTTAAAGTTATTAAAACACACTATTATAAACCCCTTTAACCATTGGCTAAGCTTATGTGACTTTTTTTTTGGTTGAATCATATAAAAGGCGTGATTACACACATTTAATGGCAAGTGAAGACAATTATTTTGGAAAAATATTAAAACTAAAAGAAAAAACATAACCATTAAAAAAAATCCCATCCCCAATCATCTACTATAACTTCTTCCTCATAGCTTCCCCCAACCCCCACCATCATCACACACAAACACTTCTTCTATCTCTTCCCATACTCTTACACCTGATTCTTCCTTTATCTCTTCTCATATTCTTCCTATCATTTGAGAATTTTAGAATGATTAGAGAAAATATATTTATTTCGATTTGGATAAAAGAGAAAGGGCAAAAAAATAAAATAAAGGAGGTTATTGATTATGAAATAGATGTAGATTTTAAATGGGTTTATGAAAAATATATGTTCCATTCTTTCAAAATTGAACTCAATTTTATCTAGAGCATTTTTGTTGAGTTCTTCTGTAATTACCCATTTTTTTTAATCTCCTTATCTTTCTCTCGCTATCCATTTTAGTCACTTTCCAACCACCTTTAAATTAGCAAAATTTATAATAAAATACTATAATAAGCTTTAGTTGTCTATAATTCCCCGTCAATGTATAAATTCACCGAGAAAGAAAAAAAAAGAATGATAAGATAAAATCTAAATAGCAATATAGATGACAAAAATGGGAAGAGAAGAAAGAATGGAAAGAAATCAAGAAAGAAAGAGCTTTGGTGATGACTTTGAGATTTCTTTTTAAAAAATGTTATTTGTAATAGAAAAAATAATGTGGCAATTTATATCTGATGTGGATAGTGATGTGTTATCCATATCAGCATGATTGAGAGACGCACAAGATCAGAGGAATTTAAAATAATGTGTTTTAATAACTTTAATTGTTCAGTTGATAAAGATTTGAGTTGAAGGGTCTAGGTGATAAATGTAACTAAGTATTGACGCCTCTCATGTCATTCCGTCTTTAATTTTATGTTTAAGTTTTATTTGCTAGTGAATAGTCCTTGAAGATTAATTCTTTTAATAGGAAAAATTACGATCAGTGTTTCTAATCTGTTGAGTCTTTTTTCTATAACCTTGTAATTCTAGAAACTTGAGAGTTGAAGTGTTCAGCTTAAATGTCAATATTTTTTGCAAATTACTTTTCTGAAGGTGGAATGACCTAGAAACCCTTGTACTTGACTTCGTTTGTCACCTAGACTCTTCTACTTACAACTTTGTCAAATAAACACTCAAAGTTATCAAAACACATTATTTAAATCCCTTTGACCATTGACTAAGCTTATGTGGTTGTTTTTTTTTGCTGAATCAGATCAATAGAGTGGTTACACGCGTTTAAAAGCAAGTGAAGACAATTATTTAAATTTTTTTAAAAAAATTTAAAAAACCTCATTCCCCAATATGTTGCACATTTCTTCTTCTTCCTCCTCATAATTTCACTCAACTCCTACCATCACCACACACACATCTTCTTCAATCTCTTCCAATACTCTTACACACAATTCTTCCTCTTTGTCTTCTCATATGCTACCTATCATTTGAGAATTCTATAATGATTGGGAAAAAAATATTTATTTAGATTTGGGTAAAAGAGAGGGGGAAAAAGAAGTTCTAAATTGTGAAATAGATGCAGATTTTAGATGGTTTTTTGAAAACCATATGTTTGATTCTTTCTAAATGTAAGGCAATTTTATTGAGAGCATTTTTGAAGAGTTTTTTATAATGACCCATTTTTTGTCTCCTTCTCTCATCCTCCATTTTAGTTACTTTATTTCTCACCACCATTAAAATAGCAAAATTTATAATAAAAAACATAACATGGCTTTGCTTATCTCTAATTCCTCTTCAACGTAAAAAATTAACTTAGAAAGAAAAAAAATGAATTATTAGTAGCAAAATAGATGAAAAATACGGGAAGAGAAGAAAAAATGGAAAGAAATCAAGTAAGAAAGGATTTTGGAGATTAGTTTGAGATTTCTTTAAAAAAAATATTATTTGTAATAAAAAAATGATGTGACAATATATTTTTAATGTGGATAGTGAGGTGTTATCCACATCAACGCGATTGGGAGATACACATGATCAAAGGGGTTTAAAATATTGTGTTTTAATAATTTTAAGTGTTCAATTGATAAAATTATGAGTAGAAGGGTCCAGGTGACAAACCGAGTCAAGTACAAAGGTTTCTGAGCTCATTCTATTTTTTTTTATAATATAGTTGAACTTCTTATTATTTTTATTTTTTTGAATTTGATAAAATTGTTGAACTTTTGACTTTGTTTAAGTTGCATATCATTTAAAACTCCTGACTAGTTGATTTCGGTGAAATAAACAGTTGGAATAATATCTTTTTTTAACACCACTTCAATTCAGTTCTTGAACAGTCTACCCATGAAAGGAGATGTAATGTCTTTCTTACTTTATTTTGACTGATTATCAAGAACTCTATATTTTTGATTTTTTTCTTAGAAAGAAAAAATTGCTTCTCTAATATTAAAGAGAGATAAATTATAATTTATTTCTTCCTAATTAAAGTAGTCACATTTAATTTGTTTTTGAATTTTATTTTTAGGGAATAGTCCTTGATTCTTAATTGTTATACTAGTGAACTTGTACATGCTTATCGCGAAGTGCCTGATCATTTTATAAATTTGTTATTAATTAAAAATTAAACTTATTCTTATTACTATAGTTCTTTCAAGATTTTTTTAATATTATAAAATATAAAATATTATTGATGAAAATTTATCACTTTGCTAATCTCTTTTTGCTTCGGAGAGGTATAGTTAAAATTTAAATTTGATGAATTTTGAATTTTTATCTTTTAAGTTATTGAATTCTAAATTAATTATGTATATTTATTTAATGAAATTTGTAGAGATCAAAATTACTTGACTAACCGAACACACTACTCTGTCCCTATTTTCACATAAACAAAGAAAATAGGATGGACAGACGTATTGATCAATAACAATAATAATAACGTCATTTGTGTAATCAAACAAATAGGATCTAAAAAAAATAATATGTAATGTTTTAATCAACTTATATATATCTTTTCAACTTCAATTTATAAATATTTTATATATAAAAATTCAAAAAGGCAAATAAAATTCAATAAAAAAAATTTGCTATGCATTGATGATAATAGGAATTAAATATGGTAATCTTTGATATTTTTTATTTAAAAAAAAAACTGTCTTTTGAAATTTTTTAAAAAAAAAACTTCAAAAAATAAAATAAAATAAAATTTGAGGCATAATCTTTTTGGAAGAATAACTTTATTTAAGAGAAATTAATTAATTAAAACATAAGAAAAAAATTTGAAAATATTGATAAATTAATAAAATTTAATTTAAGACACAAAAAAAATAAGACAAAGTAAAAGAAGAAAGAAATTAGTAGAATAAAGAAGTTGAAATAAATAATGTCAGTAGTAAACTTTAATTAATTGAAAATAAATAAAAAATAAACTTTAAGTAAAGAAGCATAAGAATATATATATATATATATATATATATATATATATATATATATATATATATATATATAGAGAGAGAGAGAGAGAGAGAGAGAGAGAGAGAGAGAGAGAGAGATATATCTTTTAGCAAAAGAAATGATAAAAAATTCAAATAAAAACGACAAATAAAATTCTGTATTTTCTTTTGCAATTTTATGAAGTTATAATAATTAATTCCTAGGAATAAACAAATAAAAGAAAATATAAAGAACAGAAAAAGAAAAAAAGTGATTTAAGGAAATAATATGAATAACATTAATGGTGAGATTAAGGAAAAGAAGTAAAAGAAATTAATAGCGTTGATGATGATAGAAATTAAATGTGATCATCTTTGATATTTTTTTCTTTGTTTTTTTAAAAAATCAGTCTTTTGAAATTAAAAAAAAAAAAACTCCAAAAAAATAAAATAAAAATTGAGGAATAATTTATTTTGGAAGAATAACTTTATTCTTGAGAAATTATTTTAATAAATTTATAACGGGAAAATGTTGATAAAATTTAATTAAAAAATACGCTTTAATAGAAAATTTAAAGAACAAAACAAAGCGATTTAAGGAAATAATATAAATAATATTAATGTTGAAAGGAACTAAAAGAAATTAATAGCATTGATAATGATAGGAATAATATGGTCATCTTTGATATTTTTTCTTATTTTCTTTAAAAAATCAGTCTTTTGAATTATTTTTTTTAAAAAAAAACTATAAAAAATAAAATAAAATTGAGGCATAATTAATCATGGAAGAATGAAATTCTTTTAACAAAAATATAAGGGAAAATGTCGATAAAGTTTAATTAAAAATAATATAAAAATAAAATAAACTTTAAGTAAAGAAACAAAAGAAGAAAGAAATTAGTAAAATAAAGAAGTTGAAAGAAATGACGTCAGCAATAAACTTTAATTAACTAAAGATATATATATATATAAAAAAAAAAAAAAAAAAGAAGTGATTTAAGGAAATAATATAAATAACATTAATGATGAAATTAAGGGAAGGAAGTAAAAGAAAGTAATAGAATTGATAATGATAGGAATAAATATGATCATCTTTTATATTTTTTCTTATTTTCTTTTAAAAAAAAAACAATCTTTTGAATTTTTTTTAAAAAAAATCTAAAAAATAAAATAATATTGAGGCATAATTTCTTTTAGAAGAATAACTTTGTTTTTAAAGAGACAAAATAAAAGAAGAAAGAAATTAGTAAAATAAAGAATAAGTTGAAAGAAATAATGCCAGCAATAAACTTTAATTAATTAAAGATAATATAAAAAATAAGAACATAAAAAAGAAAAAGAAGTGATTTAAGGAAATAATATAAATAACATATGATGAGATTAAGGGAAGGAAGTATAATAAATTAAGGAAAAATTATATAAGTGAAGGTCTTTTATTTAATAATTATCATTTTTAAGTATACTTTTAATTTATTACCATATTTGTCAACTTTTAGCAATAGCTACTTAAAACAATTTAAAAAGAAATTTGTTCCTTTTCATGCCCATTCACTCATATCAATATTAGAGTTTTTTTCTTTCTTCTCCATTTCATTCACTCATATCCTCTCTATTTTCTACTCTTCTGTCCGAAAATTTTAGGGTATTGTTGTTCTTTCTTCAGCATAGAATTCTAATGGAAGAAGGTAAACGAAAATCGCCTAGAAGAAGTCCGCGGATACATAGTGATGGTGGTACTTCGAATCAGAAAGTTTATAGAAGAAGTCGAATGAGGGGTCAAGTTTCATCTCCTACTGCTACGGATGAAGTTAATGACGGTCCCAATTTTAGTTTGGGAATCTCACAAGTATCAGGTGAGCAGAACAAGAAACAGAACAAAGGTAAATAACGAGTTAAAGAGGTGAATAATGTGAAGTCATCGAAAAAAAGATGTGTTGATTTGGCATCTACGTCGAAGAAAATCGTGGACTGTGATGACGATTTTGAGGATTTACCTCCTCAATTTCAGTCAAAAAATTTGAAAAATAAAGATGGATCGAAGAAGAAGATGCCAGTGAAGGATGCAAAAACACGAAATCGATTGCCCAAAAATGTCATTCTACCATAGAGTAGATATCCGGTATGTGGTAGTATTTTGAATCTATTTCTATGTGTTTTTATTAGTTAGTTGTTGTTTTAGGAATGATCTTTCTATTTCTATCTGATCTTTTCTCCCGCACTCGAATGTTTTGTTCCAATGGATAAAGTGGAAATGTAGGTTTAAATTGCTTTGGAAGTTGGTTTTTCGATAGAAAATAGAGCTTTAAGTGTATGACAACTAGATCATTGTTTAGGCTGCTTGTGTTGAAGTTGATAAGTTCTCGGTCTGGATTTGGAACCAGAAGTGGTCATTGGTGTAATTCATCTTTAATTCAACTGATTACTACCTTGCTTTGATACATAGTATGTGAAATTCATCTTTAATTCAACTTTAGTATGTAGTAACACATTTTTAATTCATGTTGTGTAGTATTGATACATATGCAGGATCGTAAATTCTGGAAGCATCCGGATGTTGTGTATATTGCGAATAGGTGGTCATCTTACACTAATCATAGTGTCATCGACCAAATCAAACTATCTTTATCTGATAAACAACTTGAGTTGTTCAGGAATACATGTTTTGGTTACTTTCTTGACCTTCCAAAGGCGAGCACACAACGGATGATGTGTTTGTTATTAAAATAAATAACAAAAAGTTATTTTTTGGTCTTAGAGAATTTGGAATAGTTACCGGCTTAAATTGTGTTAGTGATGGCCCTCGATTCTAAATGTAGTTTGTTGAGTAGTTATTTTCTGGAAAAAATCTCTGTTCCAAAGAGTCATCTACGTATGTTGTTTCTAGCTAAAAAATTCACAGATGATGAATCAGCTATTTCATTGGTTGTTCTCTTGTTCATTAATGATTTTTTATTTTCATATGAGGACAACGAATACCAAATTGGTAATAGAGATTTTTACCTTGTGGAAAGTGGACAATTCAATTCATATCTGTGGGGTTTAGATGTCTACAAAATGTTGTCTGATTCTTTGAGACATGAACTTAAGTCAACCCATAAATACTATAGATTGGGTGGCTTGCCTCTTGCTCTTCAAATTTGGACATTTGAGTGTTGTTCAAAAGTTGATGATGATATAGCTATTCGGGTTGCTAACTCAATTCCAAGAATCTTAAATTGGAAGACAATTGCCAAAAGTCCATGGCAAAAATATATTGAGAAATGTCTCTTCATGCCTACAAAAAATAAGGTATCTGTACAAAGTTAATACATTTTATGGCATTGTTTACTTCAACTCAAGTTACTATATCTATTTTTATTTTGTTTATTTGGTTTTTCAGTTTAAGAACATAGTGGCTAGTGAAGATGAAGTATCTAAATTCAGGCTTCCTGAACCTCGTGATTACAATGCTGAAGTTTTGAAATTAGAGCCTAAAAGATCAAGTCATCGTCTAGACATGTTGACTAATGAAGTTATAGAATTGAGAAAAGAACTTGTAAAGGTATATGCAAACTTGACTTTAGGCTTTTTTTTTCAAAACTTTTATATTTTAATGTTTGTGTTATGGTTTAATATCTACTAGGTGAATGAAAATAACAAAGTACTTGAAGAGAAGATTGATTTAGGATTTAATCAAATCAAAGAATTTGTGGTGAATTCTAACAAACAATTATTGGAGGATATTTCTTTGTTTTTTGCTAAGAGTGGTGGTAGCAGCTCTGTTATCCGAGAAGTCATGGAACCATCTAAGAAGCAGGTTGACGAGACGTTTTCGGGTGGATTAGATTTCAATGGAGGTTTGTTTATATTTTCAATAAATTTTTGATATAGTCATAATATACTTTTAATACATAGTGTATTATATTCTTGTTTTCTTGTCCAATAACTTCTTCCAGTTCATGAAGAAGTGACAGGAACTTGATATTTCATTTTCTAGTTCATCGGTGGATTACAAAATTGATGCCATGCCACAATTTTAATATGATTTTCTTATAATATGTGTTAATTGCATACATCATTCTCTCCCTATGTTAATGTATCTGTAAATGAATCAAGAGGGCATGATGCTTATTTTATGAGATCAAATCAAAATGAAGAATCGTGCTTAAAACTTCAGTTAGATTTGCTAACGTTGAAAATTTTGAAAGAGTATCAAGTAAAATTGGTAATGAAGGGTTTTATACAAATATATTACATATTTCATATATTTTAATTCAACTCTCTTATTTTAAATGCTTTTGTTATGTACAAAGGAAGATGTTGCAGGAATTGCCATTGAAAAAATTTTGTCAGAGGTTGTTGCTGATATAAATGGTATTAATTTTCTTAACTTCAAATAAACTTCTTTCATTTTATTTTAACAACATTATTAAAATATTTATTTTGCTTACAGTCCAAGAGGCTGCTGATGTGAATACAGTTGGGGCACAACCTGATGGTAATGTAGTCAACAAAGCCAACATAAATAAGTGTTGCATTTATTGATTGTAAATTAATCAATATGTCTATTGTATGCAGATGCAACAGAGGATTGTCAAAAACCTTTGCATACTCTTGATGGTTTTATTTTGATTAATGAAGATCTTTCTCAGATCAATAGGACTGAAGAATCTTATCTAAAGAAAAGAGCTCATGTTGATCAAAACAAAAAGAAAGTGACACCGAAGAAACGTGGCAGAAAGAAAAATCTAGGAAAGTTAATAACATCTCCCTACACACAACATTTTGAATTTGGAGGAACTTTATGTGTAACACGTCAGCTTTTTGAGACAAAACATCCTTTTTCATATGCAACTGGAGGAGATAATGAATCGGATTTGATCGATTCATTCACTAAGTGGCTTTATATGGGTACAAAGAAGAGGTAATTCATTTTGAAGTTTGTTGATTAATTTGTTACTATTGAATAACTTACATAATTCATAATAGATACAAGATTAATTCAATCTATAAAACAGTCTCGTTACTTCTAATTCATAATTTCTTAATTGACTCTTCTTTAGTTTCCTTAGTTACCTCTTTTTTATTTGTTGCTGTCCCATTTCTGAGTATTTATGTTTTAATTTTTTTAAGTTTTGATAGGGGAAAGAAATCTTATACTGATGATCTTAATGTTATCAGTCCAGCATTTGAATTAGGTATTTGTAATGTAGCAGAAAGACACTGGTTTTTCAAATTGTCACATTCTGGACAAGAATGGTGTGATGAGGTTAGTTGTATAAAGTTTAGTTGGACGTCAATATTTGTTATTCATAACACTTGCCATTCTAGGAGTCATACTACCTCTGCTGTTGAATTTCCTGAATGATTTGTCTAGTGAGCTCCTTTGTGTTCCTTTCCTTGGGTTGAAAAATTCTGTAATTTCTCTCTTACCATATGAAGTAGATTATTGCTACTGCTTGTGTCATTTTATACACTTAAGTAGATTACTTGTAGCATGCATTGTAGCCCACTCCATTTCATCCTGTGCTAGCTGCTCCTATTGATGGATAGCTAGTTTAATAATTTATGCCAAATCACATTAGACTGAATAGGTGCTGATGTTCAGATTCTGTATTACATAGTGAGCAAATTGAATCTTGAGGTTAATTGAATGTTTGTTTCTTGAGATTGTTTCTTTTTTACATTTCAATTCGAATTTTTTTTGCAGCATATTGATGTCATTTTCTATTATCTAATAAAGAAAGGAAAATATGAAGCCAACAGTAATGTTCGGTTTACGACTACTGATTGTGTGTTCAAGATAAAGATTATTACTTCTTTCTTTCAACTTTGTGATGCTCATGAGAATAAGAAGAGCTATAAAGTAAAAGATTCTGATGATATTACCCGGTATATATATGGACGTCGTTTGTTGGCAAGTACTTCGTGGGATAAAGTGGATTATATTCTTTTTCCACTAAACATTAAAGAGGGTTGTCATTGGGTTTTTGTCGTGTTTGATATTGGGCAAAGGTCTTTGGAGGTATATGATTCGTTTCCGGTAAGGGATGGGGTGAAATTTGAGGTTAAAAATATTGTTGAGATGCTTTCAATTGTTTTACCATATTACTTGAGCGTGGTCAAGTTCTATGATAAGCATCCTGAATTGAAGGCAACACCAAAATACAGTGGGATAGATGAGTTCGAGAAAATTGAGTTTCATTTCATAACTAAAGGTATTCCCAGACGACAAGATGACTCCCTATAAGTATTATCAAATAGGTATTCTTTTTTGAATTAAGTAGATATTTTGATAATAATTTTATATTGAATTTTTTAGGGACTGTGGAGTTCTTGTTGCTGCATTTGCGGAGTTTGTAAGTAATGGCCAACATATTATAAATCAACAAGTAAAGGCAAACATTCTCCGAAAGAGATTTGGAGCTATATTATGGGACTATGCAAGAAGGAAGCAAGCGAGTGACCTTCAAAGTGAAGACAAAAGACCGAATAGATAAAGAAATGATATAATTATATTAGTTAGTATGACTATGAAAACTATATGGTGTAAAAATAGTTTGTAGTTAGTATGGCTATGAAAAATTATATTGGTCTATTCTTAACTTTTTGATTGCTTAGCTTTTATTGAGCAAATGTGTGCTGGCATGCTTAATGTTTTTGACAACCCTATACACTTACCAGGAAATGAGGTTATGTTTGATTTGGAGGCATTGCATTGCATCATGTAGCAAATCAGTCAGCTCAATATGCTGTCATGTTTCTGATATCAAGCATGTGTTACCTTATTCATGCGTCCTGTGATGCATTTGGTGCGTAGGACTAAGTAATTTATTTTCTTATGAGCTGCTATTGTAGGTTGGTCTCTAAATATCCATTGAATTATATCCTTTTCGAACCAAGAATTAGTAAAGGCGGATTCAGATGGAAAGCAGGTATGTCCCTCACCTGTAAAACTCTAAGCAGGGGACTTTCACCAGGAACTCTCACTCTATAAAAAGGCTTCCCCATTGAAACAATACAGAGGCCAGCAAAACAGCAAACAATAGAGATAATGAACCCTTTATCCCATCTAACATTTGTACTGACCCAAACCACAATAGTAACTCCAATGGATGCTCCAATAGTTATACTTAACAAGAACCAGTTGAAGAAGCTGGAAATGTTTTGCTGCTTTGTTTTGGGTAGTCCCGTTCGAACTGATCGGCACCTAATGCCGGAATATAGCCCCGAATTCCCCTTGCTTCCAATTCCGTTTATATCACATCTAACTATAAACATGGAAACATTCGACTAAACTGAACAACATGAGATTGCACAACTAAGAAAGCATTCCACTATACTGAATAACACGATATTGCTGAACTAAGGGAATCAACCATATAAACAGACATGATCCAAATTCATATAGTAAATCAATGAGCTTCTAAAAAAAAATGCTAAAACAAATTTTATTTCTTATTCTTATTCTTGATCATAAGTCCTAACATTTTTCCAAGTCTTCCTGTTGTGATCTTGTTGTCCACAGTTGCTGCATGTAATTTTCTCCTTCTTGAATCCATCTTCTCTTAGTTGTGTATGTCTTTTATTTTTTGGCCTTCCCGGAGGTCTCTTTCCATGAGGTGGAAGTACAACCTCTTCAAGAACATGTGTTGGTATGTTCCATGTGCTTTCATCTAGCAGGGGGTCCATTTGAAACTGATATGCCAGCAATAAATTTTTTCTTGTATAGTAATCAGAGAAATATTTCTCATAACCAGTGTGTTTTATTGTTAAAACAGCCAAAGCATGCGGACATGGCAACTCATCCAATTGAAATCTCCCATATGTGCATGTACGTTGGTGAATACATACTGTGAATTGTGTAATACCATCAAGTACCGTATAGACATATTTATTTGTCTCTACAATCTATGAAAAGAACAAAATATAATCAAGAGAGATGTTAGATATGAATCAGAAGAAAAAATATTAGCAAAAATATTTACAGATCAAGCTTACCCTTAATTTTTCTGATGCAGTTTTACTGCGCCGCAATATATTTTCATACTTTTTTCCAAGGTGAAAACCTGAAAATGTCGCCTTTGATCTGTTATTGTTATTCCATTTCTGGACAAGCTGTCTCATGAATTCCAAGAGGTGCAAGACTGTAAGAACTTTGGCATGTCTTGTTTTTGAATTGACTGATTCTGTTATATTTGATATCATCATCCAAGTTCTGTTTACTTCAGCATGCACACGCGACCATTTGTTGTATCCAATGTTCAGCAAGTAATCTTTGATCCTCTTATCTATCTTCTCAACTATTGTCATACATTGATTAAATTCTGTCATGGTGTATGTTTTTGCCATAGAGTAAAACAACTCAGTTACCCTTTGCTGACTTTTTCTGAAGTTTTTCATTATGTTTTGCAGTAAGTGCCACATACACGCAAAATGAGGTACTTCATCATAGACTCTCGAAGCTGCCTTAATAATGCTTGCATGCCTATTAAAATGATACACATCTCTAATCTTTGACCGAATGAATCTCTGAATTGCTCAAAAAACCACCTCCATGATGCATCATTCTCTGAATCGACAATGGCATAAGCAAGTGGCAGTATACTCCCTACACCATGTACAATCTGTTTAATACATTTTTACTGTAACTATAATTCATTTTTAATTCATAGTTTAGAAATTCAATATAGAAAATATTAGTATCATATTCGAAAGTCTCACCTGCTACATCTAAGGTATTAGCAGTTAGTAGTGTCCCTTTGCATGCTCCTTTTATGAAAGTTCCATCAACAACTACAATTGGTCTACAATATTCCCATCCTTTTATTGAGGTAAACAAAGCTACAAATGAATATAGAAAACGATCATCCTCTGATTTGTGCAGTCTTATATGAGAACTAGGGTAAGTTGCCTCTAGTATGTGAAAGTAGCTTGGCAACTTTGCATATGATTGAATTGGATCACCCCGGACTAATTCAAAAGCTGCTTCTTTAGCTCTCCAAGCTTGCATATATGTGAGTCGCACACCATATTCAGCTAACATGTCATGTTGTATATCTTTCAGTGTGTAAATAACATCTGGTTCAGCACAGTTACCCACAATAATACTCCCAACAACACTCTTAGTTGCTTGCCTTTCCGATAACGAATTATGTAGCAACAAACATGTGTGTTCGCTTTCAAATTCTCTAATATTGAACATTTGAGATTTGTTCAAGCTTGAAGCTCGTAAACTCCAGCAACAGTTTTCTCCTAAGCACTATATCGAATAGCTGTTGAAAAAAAGTTAATATACAATCAATAATTTAAAGTGACTTGAATTTAGGTCTTACCTGATTGAGCTTGATCTTCTCGTCTTGAATTGAAAATGCTTAAGAATGGAATGTCTTTTTAGTGCACTGGTGAGGACATATTTATTCTTATACACTTGATCTTTCTCAAATAAAGAGTGATTTGGATTAATAGTGATGCCTGGTGCTAATTCTTCTAGCTCATCAACTTCCTCACATGATCCAAAGCCAATTAACCCTATTGCTTCACCAATACCATTAAATGTGTTAGAGAAGTATGAATTGCCTTTAACCCTCATATCTTCTGAAGTGTCTGAACATAATAGTGGAATGAGTGCAGAATTAGTCTCCAAGTTAACTGGTTCAGTTGTTGTGACTCACAAAGGATATCTTGTCATATCTCGATGTTCCTTTTTGGTTTCAACATATACTTTTACCCCATATCATTATGAATTTAAATTGGAGGAGACCTTTCAACAATTTTATATCTGATTTCAACTTTACTTGTTGATGTCTCTATTGACAATTGAGTAGCAATTATAGAAACGAGGGTGGCAAACGTTGATTCTGTATTTATCAACACACCATCTACCAAGTAATTAATATATTTGTTGCTAGTATCCCATCATCCATTGAAGTAAAGCAGCACAGCCAAATTACTCATATTTTTTTTCTGCACATTATTAAAAAGTCATCAAAATTAAAACTTGATATGGCAATTACAGAAACAAGGAGAGAGTCTTCTATAAATTGAATTAAACTTGAATCTATTATGAATTAACCAGGAAAATCAATCAGAAGAGTAAATTAAGAAAGAATTTAAAAAAGTCATCAAATCATAACAAATCAAACCAACAAACTGCAAAAATGAATTAAACTTGAATAAAAAGTGTATTTCACTGTATTAAAGTTGAATTAGAAGAGTGAATTAAGAAAGAATTTAAACAACCAACTAAGGAAACATGGAGTGAGTCTTTTATAGATTGAATTAAACTTGAATATATTATGAATTAACCAGGAAAATCAATCAGAAGAGTAAATTAAGAAATAATTTAAAAAAGTCATCAAATCATAACAAATCAAACCAATAAACTGCATAAATGAATTAAACTTGAATAAAAAGTGTATTACACTATATTAAAGTTGAATTAGAAGAGTGAATTAAGAAAGAATTTAAATAAACAACTTAGGAAACAAGGAGAGAGTCTTTTATAGATTGAATTAAACTTGAATCTATTATGAATTAACCAGGAAAATCAATCAGAAGAGTAAATTAAGAAAGAATTTAAAAAAGTCATCAAATCATAACAAATCAAACCAACAAACTGCAAAAATGAATTAAACTTGAATAAAAAGTGTATTACACTGTATTAAAGTTGAATTAGAAGAGTGAATTAAAAAAGAATTTAAACAAACAATTAAGGAAACAAGGAGAGAGTCTTCTATAGATTGAATTAAACTTGAATCTATATAAATTAACCAGGAAAATCAATCAGAAGAGTGGATTAAGAAAGAATTTTAAAAAGTCATCAAATCATAACAAATCAAACCAACAAACTGCAAAAATGAATTAAACTTGAATAAAAAGTCTATTACACTGTATTAAAGTTGAATTAGAAGAGTGAATTAAGAAAGAATTTAAACAAATAACTTAGGAAACAAGGAGAGAGTCTTCTATAGATTGAATTAAACTTGAATCTATTATGAATTAACCAAGAAAATTAATCAGAAGAGTAACTTAAGAAAGAATGTAAAAAAGTCATCAAATCATAACAAACCAAACCAACAAACTGCAAAAATGAATTAAACTTGAATAAAAAGTGTATTACATTGTATTAAAGTTGAATTAGAAGAGTGAATTAAGAAAGAATTTAAACAAACAACTAAGGAAACAAGGAGAGTCTTCTATAGATTGAATTAAACTTGAATCTATTATGAATTAACTAGGAAAATCAATCAGAAGAGTGAACTATTATGAATTAACCAGGAAAATCAATCAAAAGAGTGAATTAATAAAGTTGTTTCCTTCAACAGTAGCAGAGTACTTGACCTCACATACCTATAAACCTCAAAACTCTTCTTTAAAGCCTCGTCATTCATAAATTCAACATATCTTATCAAACACTCCCACAACCTCTCCACAAAAGATCTTGCACACTCAAAAATGAATTTAACTTGAATTAAAATTAAATCAGAAAATTGAATTAAAGTTGTATTACACAAATACTAGCAAGTGAATTAAGCCTATATCTATTGTGAATTACGCAAGTAATTCAACACACATCATTGCTCGAAATTCATTTGTCTTGAAATTGATAACGTATAGCCGACAAAGAGAATTAAGCTTGAATTAAGCAAGTAACTAATGACATGCAATCAAATTTAAACCTTCTAACCTTTTAAACTTAAAAAACCTTCAAACTCAACTCTCTGCCCGAACTTGATTCATCTCGAAATTGATCACTGAATACGCATCGCTGAAGGTGAGAATAGTCGAGAAAGAGAATTAAGCTTGAATTAAGCAAGTAACTAATGACATGCAATCAAATTGAAACCTTCTAACCTTTCAAACTCAAGTCTCTGGCCGAACTTGATTCATCTCGAAATTGATCACTGAATACACATCGTTGAAGGTGAGTATAGCCGAGAAAGAGAATTAAGCTTGAATTAAGCAAGTAACTAAGACATGCAATCGAATTTAAACCTTCTAACCTTTCAAACTTCAAAAATATTCAAACTCAACTCTCTTCTTGACAGAAAATCGCCGTTTTTGTGAAGAAAATTGTGAGTAAAAAGTGGCAACAGATGGAACGAGAGAAATTTGGGAGTGAAAGAATGGAAAGGATGCGAGAGTTGGGAGCAAAAGAATAGAAAGGATGCGAGAGAAAATTGGGAGCGAAAGATGGAAAGGATGAAGTGAATTTAATTTAATTCAGCCAAATTGTCATATATGGTAAAAAAAAAAAATTGTTGACAAATATAGTAAATAGTTTTTAAAAAGTATACACGTAAGTGATTCTCCCATAAATTAATAACATTGATAATGATTAGAGCTGTCAAAATGGGCTTGGTCTGCTAGGTTTGCCTAACCCAGTCCTTGAATTAAATAGGATTGGGCTCAATTTTTTCAGCCCATTTAGGAACGAGGCTTTTTAGCCCAGCCTCATTTGGACCGCTGGCCTCGTAGGCCAACCTGCAAGCCTCAGAGGCCAGTTCGTGGGCTGTGAATTTTAAAAATATTTATTATATAAATTTTAAGTAGTGTTTTACTTGTTAAGATTTTGTCAATAAATATTTTTAAAATATCAATATAAAATCAATACTATATTTTTTACATATCTTTTACATTTTAGGGTCATTAGCCCGCTAAATTTTCTTATTAGCCTAAGTCCATTACTCCATTATAACTATGAATCTTTGACCTCTTTTACTTTTGTTTTTATGCCTAATTTTTCACTTCTCCTTTATTGTCTTGTTTATGAAAGTAGTGATCATGTAATTTTTTTTGCTCGAATGAATCTTATGAATGTTGTATCTTAACTATTATGTATTTGTTTTGTAAATATTCACTGAAGTATGTGTAATTCATAAATGAATTTATGTATGTGTTGATGTCGTGTTCATCGGACATCAACGTTCATATCCTTTCTAAGAGGAAAATGTTGTCCTTTTTTGGTTGAAGGGCCAACCCATCCCAACCCGTGGCCTGCTTAGGGCTGGGTTGGACTGCTATTTTATAGACCCTTTAATTAAAAGGGTTAGCCCGTCCCAACTCATTTAACTCTCTAGCCCGTTAGGATTGGGTTGGGTTGGGTTGTGCCAGCCTATTTTGACAGCTATAATAATGATAGGAATTAAATATGGTCATGTTTGATAGTTTTTCTTACTTTATTTAAAATAAATCAATCTTTGAATCTTTTTTTTTAAAAAAAGAACTCCAAAAATAAAATAAAATTGAGGCATAATTTCTTTTGGAAGAATAACTTTTAATTTTGAGAAGTTATTTTAACAAGAATATAAGAGAAAATGTCAAAAATGTAGATAAAATTCATTAAAAATAAAGAAACTCTAATTCAAGACACAAAAAGAAGACAAAATAAAAGAAGAAAGAAATTAGTAAAATAAAGAAGTGGAAAGAAATAATGTCAGCAATAAACTTTAATTAACTAAAGATAAATAAAAAGTAAACTTTAAGTAAAGACACATAAAAAAGTTAAATTAAGAAAAAAAAAAGAAATTAGCAGAATACTTATTCTTCTCCTAATTTGATATGAATTCCATAAATAGATTGATTCTTTCTCGAAATAATTCTTCTTACCCTTTGAACACTAATCACTCTTCCTACAAATTTCTCAATCTGCATGATTTTTTTTCTCAATATTCATCTCCTTTAATTTTATGAGGAAACAACATTCTTTCAAAACAATCTTTTATTTTGGAGAGAAACTTTTTATTACGTGAAAATTTTCCTTACACTTATATCTTCAGAAGGATCACACGATACTCTTTCTTTCTTTTTTTGTGAAGAAATCAGAAGGCTAGAAATTTGTTGGACATCTCAGTGGCAGAAACAACATTCTTTCAAAACGTCTTTTGTTTTGAAGAGAATTTTTTGTTACATGACCTTTCTTCTCACACCAATATCTTCCGAAGGATCAGAAGATACTCTTTTTTTGTACAAGAATCAAGACCTAAAAATTTGTTGGACATTTCAACAAAGAAATTTGGTATCCATATATTCATTATCATCATCAGAAGAAGAGAGCAAAGTGAAGGAATCCATAGTTGTTGGTTACAAATACTCTAATATTTTTATTTTATAGATTAAGTATATATAAATAGTTATGAAAAATGAAAAGTTTTAGTCTTTTCATCTTCCATTTACTTAAATGTGTATTAGTGTGAGGAAATTTTTAAAGAAACATGATTAATTAGATAAAGTATTTAGATGTTTTTTTTTTTTTAAAAAAAATACAAATAAATAATAGAAACAAAGATAAAATGTCAAAAAAAGGAGAAAATAAGATAAATAGGAATGGAGGTCATATAGAGGTGCCACATCAGATTGCCTATATATATATAGATTAGGAAAATCGTGATAGACTACTTGTTGGTTACCTACTTAGATTAGTGCTTTTGAACTGTCAAGACTCTGTCTTGTAACCTTGGAATTATAGAAAGTCGTCAGTTGGAAATGTTGAACATATTTGTCAATCTTTAAAAGCCAAGTTCCTGGCATTTATTTGAAATTATTACTTTCCCACCATAGTAAGTTAATTGAAACAAAATGAATGTTTGAGATTCTGTCTTTTCTAACATCACTTAATTTAAATTCTTGAGCAGCTTGTCCATATATATACCCCTTAAAGGATCTAGTAAAGTTGTTGATCTTATGAGGAGTCTTAAGACACAACATATCAATATTCGATGAGGTACTTTTTATGTTTGATCCATTAATACGTATTCGGCTATCTGCTTTATAAAATTGTTTCACTTCATAGAAAAATAAGGGATTGATTGAATTATCTTATTAAGACAATTCATGGTTCATATGCTTAGTCAGAAGGAATAATCCAATGTAGTTCATGGATTTACCTAGGTCAGTTTATGGGCTAATCAATAAAGGATTTTTATCTTCGAAACCCATTGGGAAGGATTGTTGCCATACCTATAGTTGTAGATTTTGATTTAGTAGTTAGTTGAGATTCTAGATTCTCAATTTCTTTTCTTTTCTTTTCTTTTTTAAAATTGAATTGACCATAAGGACTTATTCGTTGTAACTCAAAAATGAGAGTCCAAAATACAAATACTCGGCCCAAAAAGGCAAAGCCCAAAGGAAACAAAACAAAAAGCAAAACAAATAACAAAAAATTCATACAAATAAAAAAGGAAACTGAACAGTGCTTCTTGGAGAAATCTGACCAAAGCTCCATATGCCGACAAGCATGCTCTAATAATTGAGGTGCTATAGGGTCTCCTTTGTCCTCAAAGTTATCAAAGTGACGACCCGAAAGCTCAATTAAGGTCTATTTTCCCTAAAATGTAAAGTTAAAGCTAGAAACAAATAGCTATAAGAGATAGAAGGTCTTATGTTGGAATAATAGTTACTCCTATAATATATGAAATATAGTAATGAATATTAATGTAAACAAAAAAATTTAAGTATATAGCTAGACATACTATTTCTAAATTGCAATAGTTTTCATTGAAAGAAAACTTGAGAAGGAATAATAAACATATTGGTAATACTTATTAAAAAAAGTTGACATTAATATTATAAGCTAGTTTAACAAACAACATGTTACATCCCTTAATGATAAAATGTTCTTTTTTAGGAATGTTACATGTTTGTGCACTCTTCTGTAGATATAAAGTGAAGGAACGAAAACTATCATCAAACATAGTCTAACAAAACAATAAAGCAAAAGTGAAAGCCTAACAAATTGGGGGCTGTTAGTCCATATGTTACTATGTTTAGGTTTAGTTAATGGATTCGTATTATGTTAGGTTTAGTTAATGGATTCATATTAGGTTAGGTTTAGTTAATGGATGCTTATATATAATCTTCCTATTCTTTTTTATTGAGACAAATTCTATTATATTGTAATATAACTCTTGCCTCTTGTTCTTCAATTAAAGTAGTTCTGTTAACATGGTATTAGAGCCTCTACGGTCTTGGTAAACAATCAAAGAGCTTCAACTGCTGGCGGGTGGCACCCATATATGTTGCCCGTCTGGTCAATGATTATGTTTGCAAAAGTTGGGTCACTATAAATCGATCTATGCTCCTTGATTTGTTGGTTGAAGATCGGTTCGGTTTTTGATTTGCTAGGGTTCATTTTTTTTTATTTTTTCAGTTCGGTTTTTGATTTGTTCAATTTGGTTTTTGATTTGTTCGGTTCGATTTTTGATTTGTTCGGTTTGGTTTTTGATTTGTTCGGTTCGGTTTTTTGATTTGTTCGGTTCGATTTTTTTTATTTGTTTGATTTGATTTTTGATTTGTTCGGATCGTTTTTTGATTTGTTCGAACTTGGGCTCATTTTTTTGATTTGTTCGAACTAGGGTTCATTTTTTGATTTGTTGGAACTTGGGTTCCTTTTTTTGATTTGTTCGAACTAGGGTTCGTTTTTTTGATTTGTTTGAACTAGGGTTCGGTTTTTTTGATTTGTTCAAACTAGGGTTCAATTTTTGATTTGCTCTAACTAGGGTTCGATTTTTGATTTGCTGCAATTCATTAAGGGGACAACGAAGGCAAACCTCTTAAGGAGGTAATTGTGAGCCGAAAGTGTGCAGAAGTAGTTCTTCGTGGTGCCCAAGTTTATGTGCCTGGTGTTTTGGCATACAGTGCTCATGTCCAGAAGGTGGATGGGGTGTTGCAATGATATGGAGGACTGTTCTACAAGGATCACAAGAAGATCGGCGTCTCGGTTTCAGTTTTTGTGTGACAAACTCTCAATGCTTTTTGCCGTTGCTTTATGAATTTGAGGGGGGATGTTAGTCCATATGTTACTATGTTTAGGTTTAGTTAATGGATTCGTATTTGGTTAGGTTTAGTTAATGGATTCCTATTAGGTTAAGTTTAGTTAATGGATACTTATATATAACCTTCTTTTTTATTAAGACGAATTCTATTATATTGTAATATAACTCTTGCCTCTTGTTCTTCAATTAAAGTAGTTCTGTTAACAGGGACTATAACTTGATTCTCATCAAGGGTTGAAATTTCCAAATTAATAAGTTGTAATAACCTTCTAGGTTATTTTATCTGTATTGTGATATTTTTTACGTTTAGAGCTAGCAACCTCAAGTTATTTATGACTTGCTGAGACTAACAGTTCCATCACCTGGTCATTCATTTAGTTTTTATGAGAGTTAGCATAATTTTGGAGATTTTGAAACTTAAATGGTTTGCCTAGGTTAAAATTTATGGTAAGCAACCTCTGAATGTAATTATGATGGTTCTATTAGCTTTGGAATGTTGAGTTGCTCTAGAAGGACCTTTGGTTCGAGTCCCAAGGCTTTCGGGCTCAATTTGAGCTACCTAATTGATTTTTGCTAAAATGGAGCTTTGGTGTAGGGTCTATTTTTTTTAGAAGACCTTCATTGGGAGTTTTGACATATTCATTGAGTCTAAAATATCAATTTTGATGAGGTAGCGTAGTCCATTTGTGTGTATGGGTTTTCGAAGCAATTTTGAGCACCCAATCGGAGTCTATTGGGACTTTGTTAAATTTTTTGGTGCACTGTACTGGTTTAGCCACTTTAGCAGCCCTAGCATGACTTTTGTGGCCAAGAAGCCGCTTAAGTGGAGCTTGCCAGCAAGAGACTAGTCGCTCTAGAGGCCCTAACATCGCTTTAGCGGTTAGCACTTAAGCGGCTAGGGAGTCGCTTTAGCAGAGCCCACCAGCGAGAGACTAGATACTTTAGAGGCAAAGACGCCACTTTAGTGGGGCCGCTTTAAGTGGACAAGTGACCATTTTAATGGTCTTCGCTGGTGGTTGTGTTAGTTTTCCAACTTTATTATCTCTAAGTTTTAATTCAATTTTTGTCTTTGGAAACTCGAATTTATGTGGGCATTTACTAGTTGTTGGGGGAATTGGTTGGGGGATTTCTTGGGGCGATTATAGGCTCGTTAATATGCGTTTAGATTCGTAAGTTTCCTTCCTTTTCCTCCATTCTTAGCCTTCAATGGTGAATTGTTGATCTTGAGGTGCATGAGCTACTTTGTCTTGATTTTGAGTTTGATGTAACACCTCAGAAATTGGGAAGTCGAAAAAAGGGATTTTTTTTTTATTTTGACACTGAGGCGGGCTATGAGTCCTTTTTATAGACAGTAAGAAGTTCTACGGGCCGTAGAAAGGGAGTCGTAGACTTGGGAATGCGTTTTTGAAAATTCAAGTTTTTGATATTTGACCTATGGTTGGATAGGACGAGTCATAGGACTTTTGACTAGTCGTAGATGAAATCTATAGAAAGTTTCTAGACTTAGGGAAATTTTGGGTTACTGTTGAGGTCTAAGGATGGGGACCGTAGGAAGTTAGACGGTCTATAGAAAGGTGTCGTAGGAAGTTGACCAATTTTTAGGCCCCAGTAACTTGACCTTCGGTTGACCAGTATGGTCCGTAGGTCCAAACTGTAGAGTCGTCCAACAATTATTTCTTAAGGGTATTTGGGTCTTTCCCTATGCATTTAATACTTAAACTGCGTCATTTTGATCCTAATTTTAAGTCCTATAACTACCCTTCTATCCCTAAAATCACCTGAACTCTCCTATACACTCAAAACTCCAAATCCCCTACAAGGTTATCTTCAAAATTTCTCTCTCAAGATCAATGAAGAAAAGTCTAGGATTTTCAAATCAAGTCTTCTTTTCACCATTAATTTTGGGTTTTGATCCTCAAGGTATGTATTGACACCCAATTTTGTCCTTCCTTTCTTCTAATTTATTTCGTTGAGCTTCTGAATTGCTAATAAGTTGAAATCTTTATATTCGCTATTATTTTTGCTTATTACTATTGTTACCATAATTATCTATTGGATACTTTATTACTATTATTTTAACTTTTATTATTTTTATGATTATCATCTTTTATTATCATTTTTGCTACTTTTGAAATTATATTTTTTAGAGAAAATGGTCTAAAACCCCCCCAACCTATACCCGAAATCCCAACTACACACTCTAATTTCACGGGTGTCCTATCACTCCCCTAAACTATTTAAAACTAAATTATCACCTCCCTAAACTATTATAAATTGAAATAATTACACACATAAAAAGTCACAACTACATTAAATGTTGATAAGTGAAATGCACGCGCTTGACACGTGGAAATGCACGCGTTTGACAGGTGGAAATTTTATTAAAATAATTTAGTTTTAAATAGTTTAGGGGGGTGATAGGACACCCGTAAAGTTAGAGTGTGTAGTTGGGATTTCGGGTATAGGTTGAGGGGGTTTTAGACCATTTTCTCTATTTTTTAATAGCAACATTACTATTTATTACTTTATTGTCATCTTCTTTAAAATAGATTGTTGTTACTTTATTTCAAGTTTCTTACTTACTAAACCTTTTACATCATATATATTATTAGTTACTAAATTAGAAGCCCAAAAGAATTAATTAAAAGAAGGAAAAGACTATCAGATTTATACTCAAACGAGCAGCCCATTTAATCAGCCCATCTTATTAGCTAAAATCAAAAAGACCATTCCAACTAGGGTTCCAATCTTAAATCAGCCTGCACGTCCGTGTGGTATCTTTTTCCTCATTTAAGTAAAGCTTCAATATGATTCAGCCATGAACAACTTTTACCCTTCCATTTCGAGCTAAAGTTTGTCCTCGTCCAACCAAGACTTTCTGGTTCCATGCTTTAAAATGCAGCAGGTGCTTTCAAATTTCAAAATAAAATCTCACCATTTCGGGTGATTAGGTACAACAATATCTATGAAAATTCAAATGGGTCTCTTGACTTAATTTTGAATAAAAATCACTTTCATCTCAATTTACCGCTCAAGAACTCTAAGCCTCAGCTTTCAACTTTTATCTATAAATACTTGCATTGATAGTCTATTTCAGACAAGTTTTTTGGGGGAGTGACCTATATCCTTTGGAAAACTTATTTGTCTATTATAAAGGCTTAGCTTTGTATATCTCTTTGCCTTTTGCTTTAAAGCCACAATTACAATCTACTACAGCTTGTTCCAGCCATTAATGGTCATCTGAGAGAAATTAGATTCGAGACTTATAACACCTATAGTTCACTGCCCCACAAACGGTAATCTTGATAGCCTTTAATTTGTTTTACGTTTTTGCTGATCATATTTGTTGTTACTTAGGAATCTATGTTAGTTTCTTATTATTATGTGTTTGAAATTGCAAATGAATAAATATTTCAAAGCTTGTGATTCATACTCTACGTCTACAATTTCAAGATGACTTATGCACATGAATCTAACTCTAGCTTTCTTATCATATCTTAAAGTTTGCTTCAATTACTCTATTTCTTTTGTATTGTGAGTAAGTATGAACTTAAGATCAATTTTGGAGTTACATCTTCAATGTTTTAAATCCTTGACTCAATTCTTCTTTACTGGAAATCATGTTAAGAATTTTTGAAACTAACCTTTTAACCAAATGAGTTCATAAGTAGTCTTGTATAAAAAAAAATTGTTGTTTGTCTCTATCTACTCTAGACGTAAATTTTATCTAACTTCACTCTAGAATTATGATTATGAGATACTTCACACTTAGTAGATCATAAATAAATCATATTAAAAAGAGAAATTGATGCTCTAATTTAATATTGGTTAGCTTTACCCTATCCTTTTCCGCATGACTGATTTTTTCATTTTTACTAATATTTATCTGCTATAAGTTTCATTTTTCTAGTTTAATACATGGCCATATATGTATGCTAATTATTGTTTTTCTTTTATATTTTCTTCACATATAAACATTGGAGCTGAGGAGTTTCACTTTGAGACTCAACGTCTTTGCTCGAAATTGGCATATTATTTACCCATCCACATACTCGGAGTTTGCATATATCTTCTCGTCTACGCCCTTCTGATACATCCAAATTTATGCTTCAATTAAGAAATATAAATGGTCGAAGTCAATTTATAGAACTCAACATGAGTTGAGGTCGATCCCATAAAAAATTTACTTACAGAAATAGTTTTATAGTCGCGTTTATTCAACTATTGTTATTATTTCCTAAATAAAGTAATTACAAAATGTAAAATGGGTTTGGTTTTAAGGTTCAAGTAATCAATGTTGTTATAATATCCAGATGTTCACAAGTATCAGAGTTTTAACTTTGATGTTGTGATGATAAATGAATGAAGCAGGGGTTGTGTTCCCTATGACATTGCATCTAGTGTTGGTTCGTGAACAAGTTTTCGGTGATTGATTCTTTGAAAATTACAAGCGAGCTAAATGTATCTAACACCTCTCAGTCTTGTTAGATAACT
The DNA here is from genome assembly GCA_037074985.1 of Solanum bulbocastanum. NCBI lineage: Eukaryota > Viridiplantae > Streptophyta > Magnoliopsida > Solanales > Solanaceae > Solanum > Solanum bulbocastanum. Next base: position 24,242,788 of record CM073599.1, read on the forward strand.
TCCACTCAAATCCTCTTGGTCTTAGAGTGTTATCATATTTTACCTTCGCATATTTTGGTGTCAAAGTTCTCTTTTCTCGAACTCAAACTTTCAATCCAAACCAACAAATTAATTTGACTTTTTCCTACCTATTGATTTTCACTCGAACAATTGATATATACATGTAAATTCTAATGTGTGCACTTATCATAAAGAATGAAAAACAAAAGTTGAATTATGTTTTGCGAGTAACAATCACATTCAACTCGTTTTATGGACCTACACTTAGATTTCGGTCATAGTTCCCACAACCCTAGTTGTGGTGTTTAGCCACTCATGCTTTCAGTTGAATAAGCAAAAATCAATATTGAAAACATCAAGAGAAACCACTTATGAGTATTTGCAAATTCAAAGAACACTTGATATTCAAAAGCCAACTCAAACTTCGAGTCTCAATCCAATATTAATTGATAAAACCAAGAGTAGAGAATAATAGGAAAGTAGTCGACTGTGCAAGCAATGACGAGATAATTCAAAGATTAAACCTAATTAATTCAAATAGTCTGTCTAAAAAGAGTCCTACTCGAAGTAGGACTGAAATGTCGAAGTGTTACACAGATAGTGCCCGTCACAGTCTTCACGGCCTGTGAGGCCTTCCGTGGTCCTTACTTAGTTAATCCAAAATGTAACTCTTCAAAACATGTTCACTAGAACTCCTTCACGATCTGTATCACGAACCGTTGTGAGGACCATGACCCGTCTGGGTGTCCGTGGTCCTTACTTAGCCATGCCAAATGTACTTCATCAAAGCCTTCACACTGGTTCACTTTCACGAACCCCATCACAAACCGTCAAAGGGACCATGGCCCATCTGGGTATCTGTGGTCTTTACTTATCAAAATCAAAACATTGCTACTCAAGGCATATCTACTAGATCTACTTCACGAGCTGTTTCACGGTCTGTAGAAGAGACCATGGTCCATCATAGTCTCCGTGGTCCTGACTTGATCAAACTCAACTTGCCTTGTTAACACCGCTTCATTTCTACGAGCCTCTAGATGGCTCGTCATCATGACCACGACCTCTCTAGGACTTTGTGGTGTATATTCTAGGATCTTTTCCTTCTTCTTTCCATCTCCCGTGTCCAAGTGTTTTACCTGTTCAACATTACCAAACACATCAAATCCATATAAAAACACTAAAGTTCTAGCAATAATCCTTAGTTTTGAGCATCAAATGTGTCAAGATTTCACAACACATCAACACCCTTAACTTAGAACCATTACTTGTCCTTAAGTGATGAGAAATACAAAACATTTGACGCTCAAACATCCAAGATTAAATAATAGCATGCAACAACCATCTCAACCATAACTTGTATCCAAAACCATCTATCTAACATGCAATGATCAATGTATGACATCCCATTACGCATAGTCAACCATGCTTATGCTCATGTACATTATCAACCAAAACAATTTAACTATCAAATGTAAACATAATGTCATCACACCAAAGAAATCCCTCACACATGATAATTAGGACTAATTTCTACGCTCACGCTCCCAAAGAACTTCTAACACTAGGAACAAAAGACTATAGGCTTGCCCTTGTTTTCTACACTCTATCTTTCAAACAACTGGAATAGGATCATTGTAGGACTTTATAGGCTTGTAACATAGGCTTGGGCTAGGTAATGGAATTTATGGTCTTGTGAGTGACTATTTTATCTTGGTTCTCCAAAGTTTAATCTGCACACAATTATATTTGAGTGATTTCATCTTTTCTCATCTCGGTACATCCCAGTAGCCCTACCATTTTTCTTTCCTTTTTTATAAACTATTGGATTCTTTGAAACATGCACATCACTCCTAATCAATTGAGTCTTTCAACTTTGTGCCTTAGAGCTGACTAATGAACCTTCTTTTTACACTTTTCCTTTCTACTTAGGGTGTAATCACCCTCAACTTAGGCTTTTGGCTTGAGTTGTGGCATCGTATCTTTGGAGACCAAAGATATGATATCAATGGGTTAGAAAAAAATTAGTTTCAAGGCTAAAATAGGGTTCAAGGGTCATGCTTTTCATTTGGTAGTTTATTTTTGGTTTTAAGTGGGCTTAACATTCTCGCAAGACTACTTAGGCAAGTTTTAGCTTTCGCGTCTAGTGACAGACTTCATACAAATCTCACACTCACATGACATATGTTTACACTTTCAAAGTTTTAGTTTACCAAATTGTGTATCAAGTTAGCAATGTTCAACATGTGACTATCTAAGATTTCCTACAAAGAGCCTAACAGTTAGATTTTTCGATTAAGGACATACATATTGTCATTCAGACACAACAATAGTTCACAATTTAGTTGTTTCTAGCACAAGTTCCCAACTCAAAGCACACACAGTTATCACAAATTTATCAAAACACAACACAGAGCCAACCTCCATGCATTCTAATACTTAATGGCAGGTTGCTCACTAGCCCTTCCCCAAACAAAAGGACTTTGCCCTCAAAGTAAATAAATAAAAACAATGCAAGGTTGTGAGGAGGGGTCATACCTATGGTGCACTAGGCACCGGTAGTCGGAGCAGTGTCGACACCCTTATCAATGGGTGCACTCTCAGACACCTATATTGGGTCAGGCTGAGTGGTAGCACTAGGAGTTGGTATTGCACTACTAGAAACACCACCCATTAACGCATCTTACCTTTGCTGCTCAAGTGTTGCTTATTTCCTAGCCTTTCTCCTGGAAACCTTGCGTGTTTTCTTGTGCTGCTTCATTTTCTGCTTTGATAGGTTTGCCGGCTGTTCCTCATCATATTCCCCTACCTTGTGTTTTCTCTTGCCGAATTTGCCTTTGGGCAGTTCGCCCCCGTTAAGGATCTGAGTGGTAGGGCGTTCACTAAACAAGCTCATCAAGGATTTCGGAACAATCGGAGAGGGAACAGTGACTGGCTCTTCTGCCAATATTGCAATCTCAGCTCGAATCACTGCTAACTACGCCTTCAGTTCCTCAACATTTACGGAACCGGTAGCCTGTAATTGATTTTGCACATGGACATCAAGACCGTCCATCCTATCTTTGAGTACTGCCAATTATGTCTGCATCTTATCTATAAGTTGCTTCTCTACAACTAACACATCTCGGTGAACTACTTGAGGTAGTTTGAGCATAATATGGCCGACTTTGGCCCGGGTCTGCCTCTGATCTGCAACTAGTATCTCAAAAAGCTAGGTAGGAATGGTGATGAAAGTACCTGTGGCCTAGGAGGCTGAAGTTGATGGTGGTGGTGGTGGTGCTCCTGCAGATGGTTGTGATGATTAACCCTATTCAAGACCTCTTTCAGCCTATGAAATGTCGAGTGGTCATGTGGTACGACTGCCAATGATCCCACTGCTCTGGCTTTCGCACCAAAAAGATGGTTGGCAACATTTTTGATTTTGGATGTCGAGGTGAGCTTGTATGCCTCAGTCCATCTATTTACTATTTTATTGGGAGGAATATAGGCTTGTAGACACAGTTTCCCTATCAGATAGGGAAATGGTAGACTGACTCTCTCATTCAGTACTTTATCCCATATTTTTGTGGCGATGATCCGACCTATATTGACTGGGTAACCAATCATGAGGTAAGCGAGCAGTGATGTGAGGGATAGTGAAAAAGTATTATCATTTTTGTAGGTCGCAACTGTGCACGAACAACAACCCACTATACCTTGGCCGAAATTGACAGTGATGCCTTAGTAATCGGCACCTATGTCCCTGCGACCCATACTGCATTCTTACCCTCTAAAGCAATTAAACCAAAAATCCAACGCATGATTCGATCCCTCAAATTTGAATCCTCCATCTCAGCCTCACTTGTCACTGGACGGTGCTTACCTTCAAACATGCCAACTGAGGATGGTCTTATGTGTTCTGGACCATATAGCATCCTGTTGATTGTGTCTTCATAGATATCCATGGATTGGCCTCTTACCACTACTGAATTAAGTGGTCCCCATGTGTTAGCAAATTTTTTCTGCCCCCTTTTTGTTGTTTCAGTATCTGCAACAAAGTTCATTAGATCAACTGTATATGAGGCATAGAATTCTCTAGTAATATGGTGGGAAAAATCTCTAGGTGAGTTATTCATCCATTTAAATTTATGCATTTTGAACATCCTATAGATATTCGGAAATGCCTGGATATTTGATGCACTACTCTAGTCTCATGTATGACTGGCCTTCCACTAGAACCGCCCGACTTGGACACTATCCCATTCTTGAAGAAATCCTCCGACCTATCCACAGTCCATACATAGAACGATAGCAATCAATTAGTTGTTGTCTCACCATTGGGTCAAATTCATGTTTGTGAACATATTGGATTATCGCGGCCTCGTTGTTGTCATCATCATCCTCTCCTTTGACATCTTCTTCTTTCTGTGCTCCCGTTTCACTTTTCGCTCCTACTGCTGGTTGAGGTTCAGTTGCACTATCCTGAGAACCGCTATCAGATTCCTCACCACTCCTGGAACCCCTACCATATTCCTCATCACTCCTAGACCCATTACCTTCCTCTTCAGACTGGAAGGAGTATGCTGAAGAATAGCTCTCGCTGTCCGTGATCTAATAGCTCGAGGGGAGTGATCTTCAACTTCAGTATTTATTTGGACCTCTAAGTACTAGACTCTGCATCATTCTTACTTTGAGTTGGGGAGGGAGGTGGTGAGGCATATGGTGGTGCAAACTTTCTTCGTGGCCCCATCGTACCTAAAAAAGCAAAAACAAATTAATAATGTAACCAAGTAAATTGACACACTAACGGGTACTCAGACTTCCTCTATGTAGATACATCATGAACACCTAGCCTTAAGAATGCCATCACCCAATCTATCAATGGGAAGGGCCACACATTCAAAATGAAAAGCTAAATTAACTACAAATAAAATACTTTTTTTTATACGGGGGTCATCACAGGTCGTGGTAGGAACCACGGTCCATGATATCCTTCGAGAACATGAGACAGTACCAATGTTCAGCAGTGAACTGTACTGGTTATGGTTCACGGAGGGCTTCACTGTCCGTGGAGTGAACCATGGTCCATTTGGGCCCTCGTGAACTTAGACAGTGTTCCCTTCTTTTGCTAAGTGTGGACCACGAGTGGTTTCACAGCCCGTGTATCCCTTTACGGTCCGTGAAGGCCTTTGTGGACTTACACTTGGGTAACTTTTCCAATTACTTCTCACCCCATATATCCTCTATGTCGGATTCCATCAATTAAAACCTAACAAACACTTCTTCAAGTAAGAATATGCAAAATCAAACAAAAATTTGTAGTGCTAACTTGATTCTAGATAAGATCAAATTTATATCAAGTAGGGAAAAGAACTTACTTCAATAGTTGTTCAACTTTTGACTCTGGAATGAAGAGATGAAATGCAATGTTGATTTTTGACAATATTGGACTTAGGGTTTTCATTCCTTGATCGATTTAGGAGTTATGGATGGTCAGAAGCCATTTAATAGCCTTAGGAACCATTATAGATGAGAGAAAAGAGAGAAAACTTCCGACCCTTGGCGCTTTGAGAACTAAATAAACATTTTGAAATCTTTTAAGTTCGCGCGGGTCGGGTCAGGTTAGGTCACTGGGTTACTGCCGACGTAACTAAGACAGGCCGTGATAATGCTCGTGATGAGCACCACGGTCTGTGAAAGTGGACGTCAAAATTACTTGGGCGAGAAAACTAACATAAGGGTCACGATAGGCTAAATGGTCCATCCAAAGTCTGACGAACTGTAAACCCTTTCACGACCCTATTTTTTGAAATTTCCAGTAGCTCCTTTAAGGGAGTTGGTGACCCTTCACGGTCCGTGATGTTGCTCGTGAAGAGCACCACAGTCCTTGAGGGTGCACGTGAAAGTCTTTCAAATCCCAACTCTTCATTTCATTTGTCCAACTCTTTCCTGCACACGCCAACAAACAGTGACACTATAAAAATAAGAAAAATATACTAAATTTTAAAATACTTGTTACATTTACAATCATGGGTTGTCTCCAAAGCAGTGCACAATTTAACGTCACGGCGCGATGTAGGTTACTTGATTACTCAGACTTCATCAAGCTTTCATTCCTCAATTATTTTCACCTCCTCCGGGACTCCCAAGTATGATTTGACTCGCTGACCATTGGCTTTGAACCTCTCACCTTTGTTATTGTCAAGTTCAATCGCACCCGGCTGAAATACCTGGGTTACCTTAAATTGTTCAGACCATTTGGATCTCAATTTCCCAAGAAATACACGGAGCCTGGAGTTGAAGTAGCACTAAGTCATTGGGTCCTATTCTCAATTTGCTTAGCATGATACATCTTCATCCTTTCCTTATACCATGCAGATCTCTCATAAGCCCTCAGAAGGAAGCCATCCATTTCATTTATCTAATCCAGTCTCAAGTTTGCTGCTTCACTCCAACTGAGGTTTCACTTCTTCAGTGCCCAACGTGCCTTATGCTCCAGCTCAACAGGCAAATGACATGCCTTTCCAAATACCAACTGATATGGAGACATAGCAATGAGTGTCTTAAAAGCTGTATGATATGCCCACAGAGCATCATTCAACCACTTTGCCCAATCTGTTTTATTGGCATTCACTGTCTTTGCCAATATTGATTTGATCTCCCTGTTCGACACCTCGACCTGACCACTTGTTTGCGGATGTTATGGTGTTGCCACCTTGTGCTATTTAAACCCATATTTAGCCAAAAGTGCACTAAACACCTTATTAAAGAAATATGAGCCTTTATCGTTGATAATAGCTCTAGATGGGCCAAACCTTGAGAATATGTTCTTCTTAAGAAAGCCAACAACACTTTTACCATCATTTTCAGACAGGGCGACTGCTTCAACCCATTTAGATACATAGTCCACTGCCACCAGTATATATTTCTGCTCATAGAAACTCACAAATGGTCCCATAAAGTCAATCCCTCATGCATTAAATAATTCCACCTCCATAACGGTTGTCATTGGTATCTCATGGCGACGAGAGATGGCTCCTTGCCGCTGAAATACATCATAACTCTTAACTAAGTCGACTGTATCCTGATGGATTGTAGTCCAGTAGTACCCATTCTGTAGGATCTTATGGGCAGTACGGGAACCCCTATGGTGACCACCTACCAGAGAAGAATGACAGGCATCTAAGATGCTCCTTTGCTTGAATGTCAGCCCTTCAGGCATCATGAAGGAATTTCTTCCTTTGCTTGAATGTCAGCCCTTCAGGCATCAACTCACTAACAAGAAAATTAGCAAAGTCAGCAAACCAATGAATGAGATCAAGAGTGGCAGCTAATACCTTATCATCTAGAAAGGAGTCATTTATGTCTAACTCAATTTCTTCTTTGTTCTCTATGTCCAACCTAGATAGATGATTAGCCACCTGCTTTTCACAAACTCTTCTATCTTTGACTTCAAAGTCAAATTCTTGAAGTAACAACACCCATCTTATCAATCTCGGCTTTGCATCTTTCTTCTCTATTAGATATCGTAATGTTGCATGATCCGTGTGAAATGTTACTCTAGTGCCAGAAAGTATGCCCTGAACTTCTCAAATGCATATACCGCAACCAGTAGTTCCTGCTCAGTGACAGTGTAGTTAAGATGTGCTTAATTTAGCAATTTGCTAGCATACTAAATCGGGTGGAAGATCTTGTTGTGCTTCTGCCCTAACACATCTCCTAAAGTAGTACTACTTGCATCACACATCACCTCAAATGGTTCCAACCTATTCGGGCCAATGATTGATGAGTTCGAAATTTGGACTCATTTAGGGCTTTATTTATAAAGATTTAGTGTCCTTAAATTCTTATTTTGTGCTAATAACTGATGTAAAATCCTTGATTTCTAGGTATTTGGATTGAGGAATAAAGCAAGGACACTAATTTGCAAAGAGGAATGAAGCGAGCTGAAAGAAGGAAGAAAAGAGAGCCTAGTGATTACCAAGTTCATTTGGCGAGTCACCGAGTTGCCATTTGACCGCCTAAAGTTCTATTGTGCCAAGCCCTAAAGGAGAAAATCAAGTTGGTGAGAGAAAGGGGTAGTCTGCAGCTCACCGAGTGATTCCGCGATGCATAGTTAGATCGACCAAAGTTACAGACCTAGAGGATGCTTAAAGCAAAGGCAAAAAGGCGATGGAATTGACCAAAGGGCGGATCATCGAGCTAATCGACGAGCCTGACTTACTGCACCGAATGGCCCTTGCAGTATATTTATGGCGACTATAAATATGTTTTTGAACATTTAGTTTAGGAGTTGGAATCTTTTAATATATCTTTTATCATACTTTCAAGTTGAGAACTCTGAGTATTGAGACATGTTTTTCCTTAGCTTTGAATAATTGAAGTTTTTCACTTTTGAGAAATTGAAAGTGGGTCTTTGAGATTCTTTGATTTGGACCTTTGCAAAGACGAAATCAATCTTAGCTAGTTGATAAAAACTCAGTTTAGTAACGATTTTTGTCTTTTTATGTTGTCTATCTAAAACCCTAATTTTTAGGGTGCAATTATGTGATTATGGGCTAATTTAGTTTATAGGTATTGCTAATTGTTAGTTTAAATGTTGTTTAGAAGTGATTTCAATCAGTAGTTGTTGTTTAAATTAAAGAATTGCAGTTGCAAATGCAGTTCTACCTTTGTGTTTTTGGCTTGATCGAGAGAGAAGTTTTAAATCTAAGATTACGGGTTGATGGTCTGTGGGTATTGGGTTGTCATAGGTTCAGTTTGAGAGAGGGAATCCTAAACCCTTTCCCACATATTCAGCTCAAGAGAGTGAATGGACTAAGACATATGTTGTTCTTATTTTGCATGCTTATCAATACTCGAGAGAAACTTTACCTCCTCTATAGTCTAGCTTAGTCACTAATTTACAACCATTTTCTAACAGTTGCAGTCACCCATTTGTCTACATTAGCCTATAATCAAATCACATTCCAAGAGCCCATCTCATTGTTATTATTCTGTATTATTTGTTGCTGATGTAGTTGATAATTAAAACCAAAACCCCTTGTTATTTGACATTCATGTCAACCCTTAATTTGAATTATGTTTCTATCTGATAATGTCTATTTATTTGGCTGACTTGAACATATTCGTACTTTTCTATTGAATATTAAACATGTATCGCTCCTGGGATTAGACCCCAACTCATTTAGTTGGGTTATATTCTGACTAACGATTCTTGACGCTTAAAATTAGATGAAGTGCAGTTGATAACGTTATTTAATCAAAATAGCACCGTTGTCGGGGAGTGGTGTTGGTCAAGATTCTTTAATTAAGTTGAATTTTGCTCTTGTTAGTTATAGTTGAATCTACTTACTTTTTGTTTCGATTTTCATGTTGCCTATTTAGAACAGAAGAAATGGGCATGTCTTGTAGCAACGGTGACCAAATGGAGCACTCTCCTTTGCGAATGATGATTCTTAGGGATAACATCCTAAGTTTCAGTCAATTAGAGGGTGAGTCAATCCATGAGTTGTGGATGAGATTTAAGTCACTATTGCTACAATGCACAACTCAGAGAATCTCAGATAAAATGCTACTAGACTGCTTCTATAGAGGTCTTGGTCCGAAGAACAAAAGAGTGGTTGACCAAATTTCTCTGTGTGGTCTCACACGACTACTCTATGCAATAGCAGCCCAACTCCTTGATCATATGGCCAAGACCAATAAAGAGACTAAGAAGGACTAGATTTTGATCACACTGTTGACTTAACTAGATCTCATGGCCAAACAGCTTATGGAATTGGAGGTACCGTACAAAAAAAAAGAGCGAAACATTCCCCCTCATGAGAATATAAAGCCCAAGGAGTGCGAGGGTGGACAAATAAAAGAGATACTCTCACTCATTCTCTACGAAGTTGAAGAACACGACAGAGTATTGAATGAGATAAAAGAGAATGTCTCACTGCTGAACCAGATGAATGCCTCTTATTCCATTTCGATTCAGCTACTGGTAACCCAAATGGGTTATGTGTTGTCTCTTCTCTACCCCATGAATCAAAATTAACTGAGGAACTGTGTCGTGCAACAATGTTAACTAAGGCGCTTCTTGGGAGGCAACCCAAGGTTTATTGCTTTCGTTTTGTTTTAGAAATAATTGTGTATTGATTTTGCAGATTGAAGTGTAGAATGTGTTTGAAAAGTGCAGGTTGGAGAGCAAAATGTCCAGTCGGAGACTCACTGAAGAGGTCGTCGAGCCCGACTTGGACAGCTATTAGACTCAAGAAATTCTAAGGTTGAAGTCTGTAAAACTCGGTGAGCCCAGGAGCAAATTGGTATGTGGCTGAACAGGTTGTCGTTCACAACTTTGTCCATTATTTGGACCCCCAGATTAACTGGAGGATCTGTAAAACTCGGTGAGGTAAGTGCCCACTCGGCATATCTTCGAGTGGGTTGGCGAGCAAAATTAATGTCGTCGAATGGGTGAGAAGTGGACGGTTTTAAAGGCCAAAGTTTTAAACTTTCAAACTTTTTCACATTCCCTCACTTTTTGACTTTCCAAACTCACATCCACACTATATTTTCTATATTTTTACATTATTATTGCTTGTTAGTCGTTGATTGTGTGTTCTAATTTGGATTTCTTTGCCTCCTATCTTTTTAAAAGTATTTATTTGACATTTCAACTTGGTTTTTTGAACCCCAAACTTATATTTAGCGACTAATCTCTTTTACAATAGCTCTTGTCTTAGTGATGTACGTTGGGCCTCTCTGATTCGTAATTGTATGCTTGTGTGCCTATTTTAATTTGAACATCATGCCTATATTGCCTAATTCTTTATTTCCCAAAATTTTATGCTTAAAATTGATCAATCTTGTTGGGTTGAGTTTTTTTGTTGTTGGCTCTAGTCGGGTGAAGTTTAAGTAACCCATATTTGTGCCAAATGACATGCTTTCCCTAATGATGGAACGGCTGACGTCATTTTTAAGGGCTTAAGTTGTCAAATGGCCAAATTTGGCCAAACCGGGAGAAGGCTGAGTATCCCGGGGGCATGGGTGTAATGGGTCTAAGCCTAATTGAAATAGTGTATGCTTTGATTTTATTTTTGGGGACTGCGGGGTTGAATTTGGAAGTTGGGGTTGAAAGTAGGCACGCTAGGCAGTTTGGCGAGTTGGGGCGAGCTCGCCGAACCACTCGACGGTTTACCGAATTCCCCTATCTCACCTTTAATTTCAAGAAATTATTAAGTTTGGGTACTGTAACTTTTGGCGAGAAGCCTGAGTTTGCCAAGTGCACTCATCGACTGGCCAAAGTCTTTCTTGATCGCCCTTTCTTTGCCCCATAACCCCTAAAATACACTGTAACCTTCGATAGGCTTGTCCATGCTCGCCAAATGCTATCAACGATTTGCCAAAGGGCCCTTCCTATTGCCGACATGTCAATTTTCTGGATATTTTTGAGCCAATCCTTTCAACGAGCCTGATCTAGCTCGCCAAAGTGATTCGGCAATTCACCGATCAGTTCGACGAGTCTATCTGCAACTGTTTTTCTGAAATTGTTCTTTAAATGAATCTAACACTTTTTGATGTTTTTGTAGATATGGCTAGAATCAACCTCGACATGTTGCCCCGTAAAAGACCACGGCGTATAGTGATAAATGAAGGGGGAGCAAATCCTCCAAAAAAGGGAAGGAAAGAGCCTCCAAAGGGAGGAAAAGGCCCAAGAGGCCCATATCAGATGTTCCGGAGCACAACTCTGACAGCGAGGGAGAGTCCTTTGACTCCCAAGCTGCATTATTTGAGCCGGAGGATGACCAACCACTACAGTTCTAGCAGGTGGAGATTCGTGCTATGTCTCACCCAACAACCACTCCTTCTACACCTGATACAGTGCCAGCTTTGGCACCACCTGTGGCCCCAATGCCACCAGTACATATTCCTCCTCCCAGGCTATTCAACAGATTAAAAGTTGATGGGTTGCGAATCATTCTTGTGGAGAAGATACTTTCCACAAACTTCACTTTACTATGGAGGTAGCGGATGATGTGGATGCCCCAACGACTTCTGAGATTCCTCCAGCCACCACCAGAGACATACATCAGGATGATATAGGAGTTAATGAGTTAGAGGTAGAGATCGATGAGGAGCAAATAGAGGTGAAGGAGGAGAGTATATATGGAGACCTGTCAGATCTAAAGGAGACAATTATACCATCAGTGATCCAGACATTGCTGACAGAGACATCAATGGCAGACCCTAGTAGATCAAATGTTGTTGCTACTACACCAGGCACTGATGCCCCGACAGATGGATCGATTGTGTAGACAGAACTTCTCGTTACCTTCCTCTCTGTCATTTCTATTAATGTTTTAGTACTTTATTGTATTTGAGGAAAAATTGCTTTTTGTTTGTGGTGGGGTGAGGTATTTCCATACCTACCTCTTGTGATTATTGTTTTTGCTTATACATTGGATTTTGTATTGTAAATTTTGTTTTGGCACTGTTTTGTGGATATTTGAGCTTGTGGCTCCTTATTTTGAATGTAAATGGTTTTTGAACCCTTCTAAAAAAATTTGCCACTCTTTTGATTGTGTTTGAATGTGGTTGTTCTTATGTAGATTTGAGTATCGGTTATGATCAATATCGATGCCTTAAATAGTGCTCTCAATTGAACAAAAATAAATATGTGGCTACGATGAGGCCATATTGAGTTGCATAGTTAATATATAAAAATTTAGCATCTCGTTGTCACTTGTCGGTTATCGAATTGAGTCTCTTGTGATGAACATTAAACACTAGCGAAAATGTGGAGTCTTGTTTGATATTGTTGTCAATGCCTTGTGTGATGAGCTTAGCGTGAATCTTATATGATGACACCAAGAATGTGCTTCTTTGGTCCGGTTGACTAAGTGATACATGCTCTTGAAATGATCTTAGGCAACAATTTTAAAGAGTGAAACAATTTGACATTATACCTCTTTTATGGCTTACCATGTGAGTGTGTGAACTTTGCTTGAAAACCCTTTGAGCCTTAGCCTTTTTCTTTGAAGAAACTTGATGAAAATGAGACTCTATTTATCCCTTCACCGATAATCCTCATGAAGTGTGGTTTGTTTGAATAACCAACTTAGGCCAAAAGCCTAATTTGGGGTGTAGTGAAAAAAGAAGGTAAATCAAGAAGTGCAAATAAATTTCCCTCTTGATCTATGATTTTGAGAAATATAGAACCCTTCCATACAAAAAAGAGAAAAGAAAAAGAAAAAGAGAATGAAAAAGAAAAAGAATGAAAAAAGTTGTGGAATAAAGTTATGAAATTTGCAAAACAAAAGGGGTGTCTCGTATTCCAAGGAAAGTGAATAATAGGGTGAATTTTGAGCATGAATGAAAATGATGAAAAAAGGGAAAGGAAGTGTTGTTCATACCACATTTCATGAGGATAATAGCCACTGAGCCTAAATGACTATACAAAACACTCAGCCCCGTTACAAGCCTTGAAAAGACCTTTTTGATCCTGAGTGAGCTGAAACAAGTATTGATTGGAAGATAAGGGCAAACCTATGGGTGAAGTCATGCATGTGTTCATCTTCGTGAGTGTGAGAGTTGCATGTGATTTCGAAACTATAAAGTGTTGAACCATTGTGTGTGAATATGAAATCATCTTTGTGTGAGGGCATTTGAGTACCTTTGTTGAGCTTGAACTTGCATTTGAAGCAAGTATTGTGAACTTGAGAATCTTTGCTTATGGTGAGTCACAACTTGAATCTTTGAGTGAACAATTGATCTTTACATGAGTAAGTTGAGTCTTGTTGTGTGCATTCATGATTGAGTTATGTGTAACACTGTTTGAGACATCCTTTTTGAACTGCTGAACTTGAGTTTTACTTAAGGACAAACAAAAGTTTAAGTTGGGGGTATTGATGAGTCCAAGATTTGGACTCATTTTGGGCTTTGTTTATAATGATTTAGTGTTCTCAAATGCTTATTTTGTGCTAATAACTGATGTAAAAATCCTTGATTTCCAGGTATTTGGATTAAGGAACAAAGAAGGGACACTAATTTGCAAATAGGAACAAAGCGAGCTCAAAGAAGGAAGAAACGAGAGTCTGGTGATCACCAAGTCCATTTGGCGAGTTGCCGAGTGACCATTTGACCGCCTAAAGTTCCAGTGTGCCAAGCCCTAAAGGAGAAAATCAAGTTGCCGAGAGAAAGGAGCAGTAGGCGGATAGTCGAGTGATTCCGTGATACAGAGTTAGATCGTCCAAAGTTACAGAACTGGAGGATGCTGAAGGCCAAGGAAAAAAGGCGATGGAATTGACCAAAGGGCGGATCACCGAGTTGATTGGCGAGCCCAACTTACTGCACTAAATGGCCCTTCGCAGCGTATTTTTGGCGACTATAAATACGTTTTTGAACATTTACTTTAGGAGCTAGAATTTTTTAATCTATTTTTTATCATACTTTTAAGTTGAGAACTCTGAGTATTGAGACAAGTTTTTCCTTATCATTGAAGAATTGAAGTTTTTCATTTTTGAGAAGTTGGAAGTGGATCTTTGAGATTCTTTAATTTGGACCTTTGTAAAGACGAAATCAATCTTACCCAGTTGATCGAAACTCAATTTGGTAACGATTTTTATCTTTTTTTTAATTATTTTTCTATTCAATAATGTTTATTTCTTTGGCTAACTTGAACATATTCATACTTTCCTATTGAATTTGAATCTTAAACACGTACCGCTCCTTGTGAGATTCGACTCCAACTCATTTAGTTGGGTTATATACTAACTAATGATCGTTGACGCTTAGAATTGGATGAAGTGTCGTTGATAACATTATTCAATCAATGATCACTTGGGACTATCTTTTCTTTCAGCTACTCAAAGGCTTTTAAGAATGCATCATCAAAGGCAAATTTCACCTCTTTCTCCAACAGCTTGCACAAAAGGTGTGCAATTTTTATGAGAAATCCTTGATGAATCCTCTATAGAATCTTGCATGACCCAAAAAACTCAGAATACCTTTTACACAAATAGACGGAGGACGGAGACAACTTTTCAATTTAGTCAATCTTTTCTTTATCTACCTCCAGTCCCTTATGTGACATCTTGTGGCCTAGGACTATGCCTTCCTTAACCATGAAATAACACTTCTCGCAGTTAAGCACCAAATTAGCCTCTTCACATCTCTGTAGTGCCCTACTAAGATTCAATAAACAATAATCAAATGTGTCACCTACCACAGAGAAATCATCCATGAACACTTCCAAAGTGTGCTCTACCATGTCCGAAAAGATGGACATCATACACCTCTGAAAAATTGTTGGTGCACTACATAATCCAAATGGCATTCGTTTGAACGCAAAGGTCCATAACGACATGTAAAGATGGTATTCTCCTAATCTTCTAGCACAATTGTTATCTGGTTATACCCACAGTATCTATTTAAGAAGCAATGCCACCTTTTACCATCTAACCTATCAAGCATCTGATCCTTGAATGGCATCAAAAAGTAGTCCTTCAAGGTCCACTTGTTTAGCTTCCTATAATCTATGCATACTCGACAACCTTGGTCTTTTGTGGAATCAACTCATTGTTTGCATTGGCAACCACTGTCATACCAACCTTCTTGGGCACAAACTGCACAAGGTTAACCCAAAGAAGACCATTAGAAATAGGGTAAACCACCCCTGCATCCAACCACTTTATGATTTCCTTTTTAACCACCTCTTGCATTGGTGGGTTCAACCTCCTCTGGTGCTCTATGCTCGAGTTGCAGTCCTCTTCGAGTTGAATTTTATACTTATAGATAACCAGAGGTATCCCAATGATGTCAGCAATAGTACAATCAATCACCTTTTTGTACTGTATCAAAACTTTAACTACGGCTTGCACCTGTTTGTCATTTAGATCTGTAGCCAAAGGTGGCTGGGTAACTATTTCAGTTCAAGTACGGGTGGCTCCTCAATAGATGGCTTTGCTGGAGGGTTTGGCATATTTCTCAGGTCCAGGTCTAATTTCTTCGAAGAATAAGAATGTGACCCCATGCCTTGCAAAGCATTCACAATTTCTACATAGTCATCCCGCAGGTCTTCTTCAAAATTCATTAGTACGGCTGCAATGTTTCCAGAGCAAATGTTTCCGCAATAGCAGCTCCAAGCTCCCCTTCATCAATGACCTCTACCGCAGACACCACAGTAATGCCTTGTGGTTGCTTCATAGACCTACATATTTTAAACTTTACCTCTTCATTGTTGAGCCTGAACTTCAGCTCTCTACTCTCAACATTAACCAAAGCTCGACCCGTTGCCAGAAATAGCATTCCCAAAATTATGGGAACCTCAAAGTCTACTTCTCAATCCAAAATCACGAAGTTTGTCGGAAAAATGAAACTACCCACTTTTAATAGCACAACACATCAAATACCCACAGTCCGCTATCATCAACCTCATCATGGTGGGTTTTAGAACACCCTAGCCCAACTGCTTATATATGGCTAGAGGCATCATATTAATACTTGTCCCTAAATCACACAAAGCTTTTGCAAACTCAAATGCGCCGATGGTGCATGGTATAGTGAATGCACCTAGATCATCCTTTCTCTGCTCTAGAGATCTTGTAGCAATAGCACTACAATGATGAAGATTGTCAGTAGGTTCAAAACTTACAACTCTTTTCTTTGTGACTAAGTCCTTCATGAACTTAGCATAGCCTGGCATTTGCTCCAGAGCTTCTACCAACGGGATGTCCACTGATAGCTGTCTCAGCATGGTTATGAATTTCGCAAACTTCCCATCTTCATCTTTCCTCTTGAGTCTTTAAGAGAAAGTAGTAGGCGGTCTCAGTATTTGCTTTAAAGGCAAAGTTTCCTCAACTACTATTTCCTTTACTTCCGCTGGTTTTTTTGTTGGTTGAGCCCCTTATGTATCATCTACATGTTCAAATTCAACCTCTTCTTCTTTATTTCTCCCTATACTCTGTTCCTGTTAAGTACCTATGGGTTTTGACTCATTAAGGATCTTACTGGTTCTGGTGGCAATGGCCATGCAAAGCCCATCTTTCTTGGGATTCTAAATAATGTCAGTTGGTAGAGAACCATTCCTCCTCGGGTTCAGTGATGCAGATAGTTGTCCCAACTGTTGCTCTAACTGACTGCTCGAAGTGGTGTGAGAATCTACTAACTTATACTGGAGAACTCACCCTTTATTCTTTTCACGTCTACATCAATTGATTTAACCTTTTGCAATACCTTAGCCAACATATCTCTATTTTGGACCCGTTGGAACTACCACTGGTTCAATCTCTATTACCTAGAGGACAATATACACCAATATGGTCATTCCTATAGCCATCTCTATTCTACCAGTTGCCTTGTTCTCTATTTGCTGGCCTTTTATACTGCCCTTCTCTGGGGTAGTTCAGACCTTGATTTCCAAAATTATATCTTTGGTTTCATGAGTTATAATTCTGAAAACTCCCTGGTTTCTCAAGTATTTGGCCTACTCACTTAAGTCGATGTCTTGATCATCATACTTGTTTGAGGCTCCCATAACATTTACCTTCTCAAAACCTATCATGATATGCTTCATAAGTAGATCCATTTGGGTTCTCATGTGAGCCATATCCTGATCCCTTTCTTCTTCTGTTCAGTTGAAAGCTCAAATTTGAACCCAAGATCTCCTCCTTCAGCATCCTTGGTGTGCCATGCTCTGTTGTTTTTAGAGACCTCATCCATTAGTTGCATAATTTTTGGGAATGGCTTTCTTATGAATAATCCTTCACACACTGCATCAACAACAGGTTTAGTAACATAATTCAATGATTTATAAAATTCCTATTTCAAATGTCTTTTAGTGAGAACATGGTTCGGGCATTTCTTCATCTTTTGGCTTAATCTCCACCAAGTATCATGTATTGCCTCCTCTAGTAGTTTCTTATGTGCACCTATCTCATATTTCATCTGTAGTTCTTTTGATTCAAGGTAGAACTGTTCCAAGAAGGCCTCCTTCAATTCATTCCAGGTCCTGATTAAGTCATCTAGCAGTTCATTCAGCCAATTGGTTGCCTCCCCAATGAGAGACAAAAGACATAGTCTCAGCCTCATAGCCGTCAAACTAACCCTAGGAATTTCTTATGATTTTCATATCGCCACGAAGTTCATTAAGAGTTGATTGTCATCATCACCAGTTGCACCTCTGACATACTCTTCAAGTTTAGTAGTTTAATCATCATGCTGGTAATCATAAATTTCACACCTGGAGATAATGCAGGTAGCACTATTGCTCCAATGGCTCTATCTCCATCTAAGTCCAGGTCATCCTCTTCGAATACCATATAGGATGGTTGTTGTGCTCGACCCCTTAGAGTTGGTGGTTGTCAGTGGGGATGAGCTATCTCGTCCACTCCTTCATGTTCCTCCACCACCCTAGTCGGGTTGTTCATAGCATTTTGTTGAGCACCTCTTGCAGTGGTCTCAGCCTAAAGTCCCAGTCTTAGCCCCTAAGCTTTAAGTTCCTATGCATTTACCATCTTGCGGATAGTTCTTCTAAGTTTCGGATAGTAAGGAATTAATGGACCTCCCTCACTTAGGGTATTTGGCATGCACTATTGAACTTACCTGTCAAAGACACAAACAAAGAACAAGACGTAAAAATAGGAAATATAACTACAATTACAATAATTGCTAGTAAAATGCTTCTGAATTAAAATTCCCCAGCAGCGGCGCCAAAACATGATACGTCCAAATTTACACTTCAATTAAGAAGTATAAACGGTCAAAGTCAATTTATAGAAATCAACGTGAGTTGAGGTCGATCCCACAGATAATTTACTTATAGAAATAGGTTTACTGTCACATTTATTCAACTGTTGTTATTATTTCCTAAATAAAGTAATTACAAAATGTAAAATGGGTTTGGTTCTAAGGTTCAAGTAACCAATGTTACTATAATATCCAGATTTTCACAAGTAACAGAGTTTTAACTTTGATGTTGTGATGATAAATGAATGAAACAAGGATTATGTTCCCCAAGACATCGCATCAAGTTTTGGTTCGTGAACAAGTTTCAGGTGATTGATTCTTTGCAAATTACAAGAGATCTAAATGTATCTAACACCTCCCAGTCTTGTTAGAGAACTTTCATTCGAATCTTCTCAGTCTTAAAGTGTTATCATATTTTACCCTCGCATATTTTGGTGTCAAAGTTCTCTTCTCTCTTCTCTCGAACTTCCACTCCAAACCAACAAATTAATTTGAATTTTTGCTAACTATCAATTTTATCTCGAACAATTGATAGATACAGACAAGTTCTAATGCGTGCACTCATCAGAAAGAATGACTAACAAAAAGTTGAATTATGTTTTGCAAATAACAATCACATTCAACTCGTTTTATGAACCTATACTTAGATTTCGGTCATAGTTCCCACAACCCTAGTTGTGGTGTTTAGCCACTCATGCTTTCAATTGAATAAGCAAAAATCAGTATTGAAAACATCAAGAGAAATCACTTACGAAGATTTTCAAATTCAAAGAACAGTTGATATTCAAAAACCAACTCAAACTTTGAGTCACGATCCAATGTTAATTCAATAAAACCATGAGTAGAGAATAATAAAAATGTAGTCGATTGTTCAAGCAATGATGAGATAATTCAAAAATCAAACCTAATTAATTTAAATAGTCTGTCTAAAAAGAGTCCTACTCGAAGTAGGACAGAAATGTCGAAGTGTTATAAGGACGCCACTACAGCTCGTCACAGTTTTCACAACCTGTAAGGCCTTCTTTAGTCCTTAGTCAATCAAAATGTAACTCTTCAAGACATGTTCACTAAAACACCTACACGATCTGCATCATGAGCCGTTGTGAGGACCACAACCTGTCTAGGTGTCTGTGGTCCTTACTTAGCCATACCAAATGTACTTCATCAAAACCTCCGCACTGGTTCACTTTCACGAACCCCATCACAAATTGTCAAGGGGACCACAACCCATTTAGGTGTCCGTGGTCTTTACTTAGCAAAATCAAAACTTCGCTCCTCAAGGCATATCTACTAGATCTACTTCACGAGCTGTTTCACAATCCGTGGAAGAGATGACGGTCTATCATAGTCTCAGTGGTACTGACTTGATCAAACTCATCTTGTCTTGTTGACACAGCTTCATTTCCATGAGCCTCCAGATGGCTCATCATCATGACCACGACCCATCTAGGACTCCGTGGTGTATATTCCAGGATCTTTTCCTTCTTCTTTCCATCTCCCGCGTTTAAGTGTTTTACCTGTTCAACATTACCAAACACATCATATCCATATAAAACCACTTAAGTTCTAGCAATAATACTTAGTTATAAGCATCAAATGTGCCAAGATTTCATGACACATGACCTTCTCATTGCTTAAGCAGCATAATACAGAACATACCTACTCCTTGATAAAAGTCGACAATGACTTTTCTTATTTTATAATTCTATTCTTGCTAACGCATATTTTCTCGTATGACTAACTTTACATCTATGTTTTGTGCAATTGATTTTCAATACTTGTTTATTTATTCATACTTGTACATCATTTATTGATTTGCTTTAGCTAATAATAGACAACTTAGTTGGATTGTATCTTTTGGAGTGAAGGGATTTGACTAAATAATTATACACACTTTTGGCAAGTTTTCTCCATAACATTGGAGTTTGGTTAATTGATTTTCACATAAAAATGAATTTATTTGTAAAAATAGCTTCTTCTTTTTTTTAATAAATCTAATCTTGCTTTGAATATAAATAGGTTTCTATCACATCTTCTCCCCTTTTCAACCAACAATTAAACTTATGTTTTCAAAATCCCTTTTAATTGTAGTTTGTTTTCAGCAAAGACTTTTAACAAATATGTTTTTCAAGCACTGTTATTCAAGTTATTTTACATGTAGTATTTACACAATTTAATGTCTCACCTCCTTTACATTTAGACTAATTAATTAATTAAGTTCGGTCGGTTGACCATTTTAATGGATCTTAAAGGATGCCTAACCTCTTCCCTTTAGATTAGTTGAGCCCTTACCTAGAATCTTATGTTTAGTGGACTTTAAAATGAAGTTTCAACTTTAGACACGACTTTAATCAATTTTAGGTGCCCTAATTCACCGTAAATAATTAGGTGGCGACCTCTTGACTTAGTTATTACCTTTGGAATCACCAAAATATTGTACACTATTTTGACCCAGTTAAAATGGGGTATAGCAGTATGTAGGGCTTCATCAATAAGTTACATTCACCCATT
Organism: Solanum bulbocastanum; assembly: GCA_037074985.1. Lineage (NCBI taxonomy): Eukaryota > Viridiplantae > Streptophyta > Magnoliopsida > Solanales > Solanaceae > Solanum > Solanum bulbocastanum. Next base: position 24,264,007 of record CM073599.1, read on the forward strand.
AAGCCTTAAAATTTCTCAATTCTCCATGTTCAATTTCATCAAAATTGATTAGGTTTTCATTCAATTCTTCATGGATTCTAATTGTGTTGATCTTATTATTTGATTTTGATCTTATTATGATTGTTTTGACTCAATTACATGTTTTCCAATTGATTTCACATGAATCCATGCATTATTATAGATTTTGACGGTGAGCCATAAAAGATATGAGTTTATAAAGAAGGTTGAATCTATGAATGATGTTTTTATGAAAATTATGCCTGATTTACAAAACGGAATGTTTTATGATCTAGGTTGCTTTAATATGAACAACAATTAATTGTGAAAGGTTTTCTCACATTAAGGAATCACGATTACTGAAAGGTCTCTTCCCACATATGGTTTAAGGAGCTACTCTATGATATTTTAAGCTTGGATTAGTAACTTAATTGTGCTTTTCCATGCATGATAATAGGTTTATGAATATGAATATTCCATTGAAATTTAACTTATCACTGAGAGAACTTTGAGGTGGATGATCAAATCGAACAGTCTCTAGTAGCAACCTCTAGTTCCAAATTACGTGCCCCCATAGGATTGCCTTAAATGGCCTAGCTAGTGGATCCACATATAGCATCTAATATGATACAGAGTTCTAACTTGGAAAGTAGAATTTTCCTTATCGATGTGGGAGTTACATCGTATTTCATGTTATAGCTCACATGGTCTATTGTCAGCGAAAGCTAATATCCCACAAATGAACTAAGTTGTTCTTAAAGATTTTATGAAGTATTCCATATGATTTTAAAATGTATTGACCATGTTCAGGATTTAAGATCTTCTTTAAAAAGATACTATTACATTTAGCTTGGTCATGCATATCATGTTTTTGGATTATGTCCTCTTATGATCATGCTTTATGTTTTATTGGATATCCCTCATATTTAGTATATTCCATGTACTAATGCATACTTGTGACTACGTAGTTTAACTAATGTAGGGTCCGACGATCTTCCTTCTCCCACTCGTGGCTAGTGGCTTGACCATTTGAAGTTCAAGAGTTGGAGAGTCCTCATGTCCCAAGGACCATATCACATTTACTTTTCTTTGGTATGTCTTTAGCTTTTGTATGTTATACGTGGTGTACGAGTTATATCCCGATCACTTCTTTTGAGATATTAAAATGGCTTGTCAAGACTATGTTAGATTTTCCACTTTTATGTCAAACTTTCTTATTCATATGAGATTCTCTACTTTTGTCTATTATATTGTGTACATGTATATCATGTGGCTTATGCAGGGTCTCTCGGGGCCTTATACATCATGTCACGTCTAGGGTGTACATTGGGTTGTGACACTTGAATTGAGCCCATCTTAGGAAAACGAGCTACATGAGCCGAATAGGACATATTGATAGGGTCAATTTTCCTCGCACGGTCCCACTATGTTGTTTTTGACTCATTTTTGTTCCATCTTCAATTATTATGAATTAGGTGTCAAAACATCTATTTTGACATCGTGTTCATTTATTTTTTAACCTGGTAGTGATAGGAGATAGTTCATAAGGACAAAGTTCCTATTTAGTTGATTTTTGAGCGCACGTGATCTACTTCAAGGTAAACTATGATTTATCGATCTTATGGTGAGATTGTATTAGTATTTACATGTTGTTTAGCTAGTTTTAGGAGGGTCCTTAGCATGTTTCATGTTTAGTTGAGATAAAATGTGCTTTAGCCTTCTTTTTAGATAATTTTGGCAATCGATCATGTCTACGAAGTGTAATCAGATAAGAGAGTCAATGGAAAATCTGAACATATTTACCTGTACCTACCATATGCTATACAATTAATAAGAAAATAAGAACCTAACTCGACTCCTATAAGCCTGACCTGTATAAATAAAAATCAAAAACCTATTCAACCGCCATGAGCCCATATGGTACATATCAGTCTAACTACTCTTATTGGCCACCATCAAGGTCTTGTGGATCATCCATACAATTTAATTCAAAGATTATCTATATCACTTCCAATCAATATATTTCATATAGCTATCTATCTTAGAGGATTTTTTCTATGTCTATCCTAAGACTTTGAGTAATCGAGCACACAAGGCTTATATATATTTATATTTGAGCACACAAGGATCGTATATTTGTATCAAGCAAGGATACAGGTCTCAAAAGAATCCACATCAATATCAAAAGAAACTATAGCCAAGTAGCATGAAAGTAAGAGGGCAAGCACATTGGATATATGTATAACCATTGAAGGTTCTATAGGTGGCTTATGAAAGTAATTCTAATTAATATCTAATATGAGATCATTATCTATAAAGTAATAGTCCCAACACGGGATAGATATACCTATACAAGCAACCAACACAACAACTATGACTATGAGTATGTAGATAACAATATATTAGCTCTATCGTACTTAGGCTCTAAGGAAACATGCTAATAAGAAATGATAGATTTAACATACCTTTTTTATGCAATGTATATTAGTGTCACTTAAAACTCAAAGGTACTATCCCAATCACATGATTGCATATCGATGATGGCTAAAAATAATGTGTCATAGCCAATTGATAGGGAATTATTGTTAGACTCATCAATAGCAAAGTCCAAACCATAATATAACACCAAAAACAATAGAAAATAGCAGTTAATGCCAACAGTATCTCGAAGGAGACCAGAGCTTACAAGGCATTGTTTTAACCCATACTTCATGCCATCTCAATCGACAACTTTCATATACAACTCCTAAGAGAAGATCACGAATCCCCCCATTCTAAACTCCTTAATTACAATATTTTAACATAACTAACAATCTTATAAAAGCCACAACTTCATATCATCATCCTGTAATAAAAAACAAGAATAAATATGATATCTTATATTCCAAACTTGATGTTTCCTTCTTCTGCATGCACCATTATGACTACTTGGTTCCTTCAATTCCTACTTCTCATTGTCTTTGTTCTTGTTATGTTTGTCTCCCTTTTATTGTTGTATTTTGTTTATTTCCTTCTTGTTGCCCTCTCGCCTTTTGAATATTTTGTTTATCTATTACTTCCACTCTTTTCACTTGTGCCTCTTTTTGCATTTTCTTTTTATCACTTTTATCTTTTTTTGGGTAAAGTTCTGGGTGCTCCATATAACATTTTTGTTCATTATGTCCATGGATCATGCATGTCTTGCAATATTTAGGAACATGGACATATTTAATTCTAATCCATTTCTCCACTACTTTTCCATTATATTTCTTTATTTCAGTATTAGTGTTCTTGCTTCCACTTTGTCACGACCCAGGGGTACCCCTAGATGTAACACGGCATACAAGCCCTTAGCATATCATAAACATAATTAACAGAAGTGATACGGAATTAAAACTTTTTACAATCGAAGTCTTTTCATAAAATCAAATGGAAGTCTAGACATTGTCTCAATAACCATCAAATACAATGAGAATCAATAAGGGTCACAACTCTTTACAACATAGTCTCAAAATAGAACCTAAGAAAAAACTAGAATGAATAACGTATCTCTTGTCCTCGAACCATGAGGACTCACCAAAGCAAGGAGAGAATCAATCCAAGCTTTCAACCAAAGGAGAGAAAATCTCAACAACCGGGACTTACACTTATAGGAAAATGTAGAAAATATGGGTTAGCACAAAATTGCACTAAGCATGGAAATCAAGCATAGAAATCCTTAAAACATGCTAAAAGGGACAATTTAGTTGAAACCATGCTCTTTATCAACTTTAAGAATCATTATGCACAATAGTGTAAATATATAAGTCAAACCATTTCATAAGCAACCCTAAGCTATACTTGTGCAATGCATATACAAGATCCCATAATCCTATCTAATACTAAGTACCACTTTTAGGTCACCATACTCATGCATATCATACCTTGAACTCATTCATAGCCAACATTCATAGACAAGGAAACATTCATATTCATATATAGCTTGTAGCAAGTAAAGTCACTCTTAGCAAAACTTCATATCATACATGTTATATCTTCATAGCATAAGGAAAAACCACACCATAACTCCTTTCCAAAGCCTACTTGTGCAATAATGCATAAGTGAAGTCTCATACCCCCCACTCACACTAAGTAGAACTCCTTGAGAAGTCATAAGTATAGTTCATGCTCTTGTCATATTCATATCCTTGTCATGTAGGGAAATAACCTTAACCGACATAGACCATGTGACCTACATGGAATCTGGTGTCATGTCCCACACCGAAAAGAGATGTCCCACTTGCCTAAGGTAGAACTAAATGTATTATCTCTTAGGTGGATCCACTAGATAAAAACCTATGTGGGCACATAGTTATGGGATAGGGAGATTGCTTCTAGAAACCCCAAATCTATTGTATTGATGGGGGAGCTTCCATCTCATGAGATTACTTTAGATGACCCAACCTTTGGAATTAATGGGAGGGCCTCTACCTCACATTTCATATCCACTCGGTGCTAAGCATTACTTTCCCAAATTTACATATTTAGTCTTGAATTGTATTTACATGTAGGAAGGAGTATCTTACCCTTCATTCAACACAACTCATAAAATAGCTCATAGATTCAATTAGGTAAGAATGGACTTTCAACCTTAGAATCATTAGTATGTGAGTAAACCTTTCACATCATGATCATAGTGTGTTCATGAGAATAGCCTTTCAATCAACACAACAATACTATCATAGTCATAGACATTTCATGCATAGTCTTGTATAAGGGTATATGGAGAATGATCTTTCAACAATACTACAATTACACCATAGTCATAGAATCTTCACTTTTTAAGTGAATCATAAGCTTATACACAATTCTCATAAACATGTACAAACCCTCATAATTTGCCCTTCAAGGACTATAAATCACATTCAACCTAAACATCTAGAATTACCACCTTAGATATGGAGAATATCATGATTCAATAACTCAATCAATATAGACATAATCAATTGACATGCTTCTACAATCAATCAACCTACATCATGAAACCACAATTTATTAACTTGGGGGATTCATGGGTTCATGGGGGGATTTCATCATAAATCAATAATAAATCATCAATTCAATCATAATCCATCATAAATCAACCATTGAAAATGTTTTGAAAGAGAACCCATGACATAGATTGAAACACTAGCTTTTGGGGGGAAATTAGAAGCTTTGAAATCAAGTTTTGAAGGAGCTCTATGGGTGAAAGCTACCCATAGATGATAAGCCACGATATCTTATGTAGATTCCTCATGAAATTAAGTGTAAAAGTTGAGTTCTTGAGCACTAGACCTTGACCTCCTGTTCTTCTTCAATGAAAGTTTTAGAGAGAGAAATATTGGAGAGAGGAGTTGGTTATGATTTGAGTCTTGTGACTTATGAAGTATAATAGGTTAGTTAATGGTTTAAAAGTACCTATTTAAGTCTATTAAAATGAAGTAAAACGAACCCACACTAAAATACTTAATTTAGGAATTTCCTATTTTGACTTAGCTTTGGCCAAACCTGAGGCAACTTAGCAAGCCCCCATCCATGACCCCACCCACAGGGCGTGGATGGACCAATGGATCATACTGGTCACTCCCGGGTTGAGGGTCTGCAGCTCCTAATTCTTGGCCAACACATCCCTCACTCACGAGACCTCACCCACGAACTGTGGGTAGGTTCACGTGCGTGTTGTTGATTCGTAGATCAAACAGAGACTTTGGAAAGGCAAAGGGAGGTCCAGCCTTGATCCATGTCACGTGGGTTCCCTTTTCGTGGGTAGGCTGCCTTTTTGACAGCCTTTTGGGATGCCATCAAGGTCCTCCTCAAGGACCCTTAGTTGGTCCTTGGGGGGTCATGCCTTGATGTTTACACCAAATAACATCTATTTTTAGTACCGGAGATTATTTTATGACTCTAACCTTTACAATAAACCCTATTTAGGCTACTAGTTTACTCATTAGGCTCTAGCTTAGTTTATTAGTTTTTCGGCATGTTACACATTTTTACTCTTCCACAACCGGGTCTAATTTCATTTTTTGTGGCTAGATCTACCTGGAAAGGCCTACCAACAATTGTTGCCAATGAGAAAATAGTTCTTATTTCAAAGAGATTTGGAGGAAGAGATAAAAAGGAGATCCATGATATAGATGTTGTAGTTTCCTCCTTCATATTGAATAAAAGATCTCATTACAATGTTCTTATGAGATATGACCAATCACTATGAGTAATGTAAAATGTGGGCTTTGATAATAAAATAAAGTAATTCTCCAATAATATACCCCAAATTTTTCACGACCAAAACTATCGAGTCGTGCAGACACCTACTCTAGAATTCTTACATCCAATTAAAATATGAAATGCAGAAATAAATATTTTTCAATATATAAACTCATTTAGTTATGAAAAACTAATTGTTAAACTTGATGAAATATACATTCTTAAAAAAATACCTGTAACACCATAAAGGCTTCTACGAGGCGTAGATGGAAACCACAGGTAGTGGGAAAATAATTTTTCAAAAATCAAGTCCCAATACCCTTTTTACATATCACCAGGATGGTCCTTCATTCTAGGTATGAGTAGTAGATAGGTCTCGTAGGTGACCCCAAACTTAGTGAAATTTTAAAGGTTAAAGTTGGTTTCTACGATTGACATGTATGGACCGTAGGAATACCTAAGAGCATACATGGGTTCCGAAAGATAGGTGATTTTTAAGGTCCTTGTACTTGGTCTACGGTTGACTGGTACGGATCGTAGAAAGCTCTAGGTCCGTAAGACTGAACAGTAGGTCGAGTCGGCAGTTATTTTTAAGGGGCTTTTAGGTCTTTTTTCTAATTTTTTTAACCCCATACTACATAGTTTTACCCCTAAATCTAAGCCTTATAAATACCCTTCACCCGTAGAAATTTCCCCTAACTTATTCATTCTCTCAAATTCCTAAAGTCTCCAAAATCTTCTCTCTAGTTCAAGGAAGGAGAAGCTAGGGTTCTTCAAGTTCAAGTCTCCTTTCTTCATCATTGATTAGGACTTTAATCAAGATGTGTAAGTAGTTCATCAATTGGTTCCAATCACCTATTGAGTCCCCAAAGTTTCTTCAATTCTCCAATTCAATTTCCCAAAATTAATTAGGTTTTCATTCAATTCCTCATGGGTTCGACTTGTATGGATTCGATTGCCTTATTATGATCTTATTTTGATGATTTGTAGTTAATTACTTGCTTTTTAATTAATTCCATGTGAATCCATGCATTGATCTATGAATTTTAACTATGAACCCTAACTTACACGAATTTATGAAGAAGCTTGAATCTATGAATGTATTTTTATGAAATCATGCCTATTTTCATGAAATCAATCTATATGACATAAGTAAACTTATAGATGAAAGTATCATATATGATCTATGAAGCTTGGCCACATGACATGAATGTCATTTAGATTTTCCCTCAATGCTTTTGAGCTACTTTCCTAAATTAGGTCTCGATTAGTATGATATCCGGATATGTCATCAATGATTATAGATCACGCTTTCAAAAGTATTTCCATTAGTATTATGCATTTCTATCATGAAGTTAATGACTATGGGCCTTAAAAATCTATTATGAAAAGATCATGAATGGTGAAAGGTTTTCTCACGCATGGTTTGAGGAGCTACCCTATGATATTTCTAGCTTGGATTAGTATCTTAATTGTACTTATCCATGGATGATAAAAATGAATATGATTAATTACTATTCTGTGGGATTTATGTTTAGCACCGAGTGGACTGGCGACAATTACCCATGTCCCATAAATATGTGTCACCATAGGATGATTGTCTCATATATACACTAGCTAGTGGATCCACCTTAGCCTAAGATTATGATTTTTACCTTGGCAACTAAGGACACCCCTTTTCGGTGTGGGGCAGACACTGTATTTCGTGTTATAGATCGCATGGTCTATATCAGTTAATGGTAAACTTCCCACAAAATGAAATAAGTTAATTATTAATGTTTTATGAAGCTTCCTTTATGATTTAAAGATGAATTGACCATGTTCATAAATTATGAATCTTCTTAAATGATTTTACTATGTTTTAACTTGGTCATGCATTTCATGTTTTCGATTATGTCCCCTTACACTTACGTTTCATATTTTATTGCATTCCCCTCATACTTAGTACGTTCCATGTACTAATGCATACTTATGCCTACATTATTCCATTCATGTAGGGCTTGATGACTTTTTTTCCCTCTGTTCGTGGCTAGTTGATTATATTAGAGAATTCGAAAATTGGTGAGTCCTCATGTTCTGAGGATTGAGACTCTTTTATTGCTTTTATGTCTTTTCATTTCGGATGTTGTATGTGATGTATGAGTTACGTCTCAATCACTTTGATATAATAGATGGCTTTGAGACTTATGTTTTAGACTTCCGCTTTTGTCAAACTCTTTTGTACGAAATGCTATCTTTTAAACTCTTTACTTTTATTATCTTGTATTATGTATGCTAAGTGGCTTGTGTAGGGTCTCTTGGTGTGTTATACCCCATGTCACGTCTAGGGTGTACTTTGGATTGTGACAGTACCTAAATTCCTCCCTAGGAATTAGTCTATACAAAGAGCTTCTAAGATAGAATACATATGAATAAAATAAGACACAACTTCAACCACAAGGGAATAAAAGTAGAAATTGTCGGAGACCATCATTGTCTTCACATATTAAACATCACTGATTTTTGCAACCAACCTATGCCAAGTGAATTAGCAAGAGTAGTATCAGTACAAATAACACGTATTGATAGACATTATCGATTGATCCGAATCCACCAGATAATATGACGTAGACATTAAGAAAAAACATACAATATGAAGGTTATACCACCCCAAGTCTTTATCCATATGCTTTTACCATCCTAGGTATAATACCCATAAACTAATACACTTTGATTCCAACTTCCTACCTCATTTCACTGCCAACACTAATATTTAAACAATTGACCCTCTTGCCACTTTATGGCTTCCCAATCCTACCTTTTATGCCACCTATAACTTTTCAAGCCTACATGTTATGTCATCCTCATATTAGATCATAACCTAACCCTTCTATTACATATAGATTTTTCGAATACAAGACCATAACTAATTCTGTTAACCAATCTACAACTCTTTATTAAATTTTCATGACAGCACCCTAACCTTTGACTCATTTTAGTAAACCACCTGTAAGACTCTTACTAAATCACCTTGAATCAAATCCCTCTTATCATATATGTTCAAAACACTAAACAACCATAATAAATTTCAACATTTAAACTGTGCATCAAACCCAGTCATCAACCTAATCTAGTAACCATAACTTAGCAAAACAGATAACATACAATTATAATTACATGTATAACATAGCTCCGACTCCCAGTCCTCACTCTGAGTTGATATGCATAATTAACATGAACAACGTCAACATAACCAGCCATACCTTATTCATCACACCTTTCAAGTAACTCACACCATCAAAGATCCCTAAAACATCATCCACAATGTTTAACATTCAAATCTGGTCTACAGAAGAACCATCCCAACATTTAAACACAAACGCAACCACTCATAAACCAATGGTTTACCCATAACGACCAAAAGGGGTCGTTACATAATCAGTACATTCTTGTTGGTAAATAATCCTATGTTGCATTCTCCTTTTACTCCAATTTCTTTGAGATTAATCTTTAAAGATCTTGAATGTCCAACCATCATTAGAAAATATTTTCAATCACTTCATATAGTAAGATCCTGTTCACGATCATTTGTTTGACTTTTTTCTGTTTCCAGATTACTCTAGGTTCTCCATAAAGCTATGATATAAATTTTAAATGAATTGATTTGATGTTTGCAGACATGAATTTAACAATATTTGCGTATGTCATGGTAGACAAACTTGCTAATGTTTGACCAACCTTTGTGGGAGTCTGACTAGTACCCGTGGTGGCCATTGCAATCGGAAAAAGTAGGCAAAAATTTAATGTTTTGGCGGCAGAAAGTTAGAGCTAGAAGAATTGTTTTTTTTTTTTAATTAATTTATCTCACTTCTTTCTTTTTCTTTTTTCTTCTCATGCTCAAGAAATCTAGTAATAAACTTCTTTTTGAAAATTTTGTTTGGTGATGGAATGGGAGGATTAGTTGAAACGAGAAAATCTTAATCATGTCCTTAAGGGTCTGCTTGGAAAGCCCTGGTAATTGAAATTGGTGTAATTACTAGGGTAGTAATTACCAACCTAGTAATTACACAACCTAGTAATTATGGTGACCTATTTGTTTGTCACAGTAAATTACAAATGTACTGTTTGGTTGCACAAGTGTAATCATAAGGTTATAAATGATACTAAATTAAATATATTTAAGATAAGTATTATCTATTAAAAATATATTAATCAACAAACATATGTTCTTAACTAATATTATAAAAAATAATTAATTTATATTTTTCAAATTAGTATATTTTAATTAATAATAATAATAAAAACTAATATTACAAGATTTCTATGAACATCATAAAATACATGTTTGACAAAAAGATTAATATCATAAATATAAAATCATAAATTATGAAAATATTTGACAAAAATATAATCTACCAAGTCTAACTAAAAAATAAATGACTTACAATATGAAATATCAAATCACCACTACTAAAACAAATGAAACTGAAAATATAACAAGTTCTAGATTCAAAAGAAAAATAATAATATAATACTCTTATGCCAAATTTCAACATAATGCACATAAATATGATTTAAAAGAAAAGGAAAACGTAAACCTATAACCTTATTCAACAATGAATTCCACTTTGATTTAAAAACTAGAATACTAACCAAATTATGTTAATGAAAGAAATAAACATAGAATAAATCAATAAAATAGATAATATGAAAAATTGCAAGAAGTAAAAGTTGAGAATGAGAAGGAAATGAAACATAAATAATGTAAAATAAAAAAATAATATTTTTTATATAAAATTTTAGAATAATAAAAATAAAAAAGAATTAAAAATAATAGAAATAAAAATAAATTTAAACAAAAATATAAAAATAGAAATAAAAAAAATAAAAAAGGTAATCAACTTGTTATTACACCATAATTACCAACAAGTGAATTAGAGAGTGTAATTACCCCTGCCAATTACATGCTGACCAAATAATTTAATGATCAACCAAATATGTTAGATATTGTAATTACACCCAATTAGATCAAATCCAATAATCAGGGTGACTTTCCAAACAAACCCTAAGATATGACTAAGTAATAAGAAACTCAATTCCTACTATTTGTTTGAGATATGTATTAACTATTTTTACCAAAATGAGAGTTAGTTTCACTTTTGGTTCTTATTTGATTGAAGAAGAGTAGACATGATTTGTATGACATTAAAAAAAATCTTATTCCAAATAAGATTAAAATTATTTGGAAGGAAAATTAAATAAATACACATTCAATAAGTATGATTTTAGAATTTGTTTTACTAACATGAGTATTTTTTTACTTTTACAGAATGAGACATTTGAACAAAAGTCAAAAGGGGGTGACTAATTTAAATATAATATAACTAACATTATACTCTCCTCAGGTTTCATTTTATAAACATTAACACCCCCTCCCTAGAGCTATACAATTTATTATTATTTCACCCATTCCGTTGGCTTCTGTATAATTTGTCCAACAACTCACTGAATTCTCCAAGCAAAGGGTTCCAATCACTTTTGAATTCAATCCTAGCAATGGAAGAAGATGAACAAAGACAGCTAGTATCAGAGTCCAATTCAATGACTTCTGCAACTCTGGGTCGTGTTATGAACACATTGCTTACTTGTAAGCCTAAGAAGCTTCAGGAAACCATTTCTCATCTTGAACCTTCTCAAAAAATCGCACCTATTGGTGGTAAGTTCTAACTTGTACGTTATAATTGATCGAGTTTTGGTTCTCCAGATGAAAAACAATTTTATATTTTTTTGCCAGTTTCTTTGGTACAGTCTTTATGGTTTCTTTCCAAGTATGTGAGGGATGCTGCTCAAAAGGAGTTATATTTGGACCAAGTTCTTGTTCCTATGATTCAACATGTAAGAACCAAACATCTCTTTTTGTTTGTTGAAGTTTTCAGGTTTCCCTAATAAATTGTTTTATAGGGTTTAACTTCCCTTTAGTCCATAAATGAAGGGCTTATTGTGAACCTGATCCTAGGATGTTGTATATTAAGGAAAGGGAAAAAACTTGAATCTCTTTGATATTGATTAGTTTAATACTCCCATCTTCCTGTCATATTTGTCACTTTAGCGTTTCAAGAGTTGAGCATATTAAACTCTACCCATGTTGGAGCATTAAACATTGGTCCATCATTTTCAGCCTCGACTCTTGTTAAACCTAAATGATAAAAATTATGGGATAGAAGAGTATTTGTACTCCCTACTTCCCGGTCTATATGATGGTTTGTGAATGGATGGATGTTAGTTGAAGAAAAAGTAAGTAATAATTGGAAAGTTAGATAGAAAAAATATTACATCAAAGTTTGGAATTTTGAAATTTGAATAAATTTCAATTTAAATTCTTGAAAATAGTGAAATGGTGTTATAGAATGGTTTCAAACATTTTGGAATATTCTGAAAAAGTTAACTGTTGTAGAAATTGGGGAAAGACGGAGCGTTCAATTAGGACTTAATTTCAAATTTGTACACACTACACAGTAATGGAGTGTTTACCATGAATAATCAGCAAGAAGCTCTTTCTTGCAGAAGTTAAAGGTCAATATTATTTCTCATCATGACTATGTAAGATGGGTTAGCTGCTTTAGTGCCCATGTGCATTAAGTTAGTCTTGAGTGACTAACATCATTCATGAAATGCTTGAAATATCCACACTGCATCATGTGCGTGAGCCGCAAAACCACTTAACATTTTTGGTTTATCACATGACTTTTTTTGTTCTATTGAGAGAATGTTGTTACCATAGAACTACTTTTGTTGTACATGGAAAAGGCTTTGGAGATGGAGGTGAATAAAAAATAGCTCAGCTTAAATTCTTAACTAATGGCCTGTTCTCTTTTCCTAGCTTATGTTCTAGCATTTGTCATCAACTATAAGCATATGCTCATGCTTTTCTATTTTTGGGCTCAAAAGCCTGTTACATGTATTTTTACCTGTTCCCACTACTGCTTTTTTAATCAGCATTGATAAAACTTTTGCCAGTCATTGAGATTCACGGGGTCAAAACATGGCAACCAAGTGATGATACTTCTCAATTGGCTTTTTGAGGACGAAATAAGTTTCCAGGCTCTAGCAAATGATCTAAAGTCCATATTATCAAGGAAAGAGGATCGTTATATATCCCTTGGTTGGTGCACCCTTGCACGAAGTCTTATTGAATTTGAGGTTACTATGGACAAGCTCGTTACACGTGGTAAGTAGAACTTTCTAAATTCTGTTTCTGTTTAAACCCCACAGCATTTGTCTTTCATTTTAAATTGGAGTATACATATGTGATCCACATCTTTCGCTGATCTGTAATTTTTCTTGACCCTTTCCGCATGAGAAATCCAAATGCCAATTTCCAAATTAAGTTGACTGTAAAATTATGCTGGTAATGGTTGTACTGTATGCTTACATTTAATCAAGTTGCAACGCTGGTTCAAGTCTGTTACTTATGTAGCTGTTTGTTTTTTCTTTTGACTATATGTCTCGAGGACCCTTTATGCTCTCAGTGCTTTTCAAAAGTTTGAGCTGATTTCTTAGCGGTTTCTGTCTTCAAGTGTAAAAGAAATAGCTTGTATTAAAAGCTACAATTGTTTCAAGGGGAGAAGTGGTATTCAAAACATCCTTAAGTATTTGATTCATTCCTTGGCAGCTACCTTACCTGACGATCAAACTTACCAGAATTCTCAATTGAAGTAGTTGATCTAACACTGTAATGACCATAAGCAGTGCTTCTTCCCCACTCTGTATAGTTATAGTAGAGGGCAAGCTAGCATTAGCAAGGCAAATTTACTTGAAGCAATAACTCTTAGGGGTCATTTGGTAGGATGTATTAGAGAATTTAATACATGTATTAGTTATGGTATTATTTAATCCTTTTTTGATAGGATTTTTAGTCTATGTATAACTAGTACATGTATTAGTTGTACACTCTATAATACTATTATAGGGTGTATAACTAATGCATAGCAAACCATGGTGTTAGCAACATACAAGTTATTAACACATCAATAAGCATGGGTAAAGATAGAACTTGCCTTAATACACCTTAATACACCAAACCAATAATGGATAGGAAATAGTTCAAGCATAACTAATCCCAACATTACTAATAAACCCTATTCAGTCCTATTCTTAGACACTCTACCAAATGATACCTAAGGGTGGGAGTGAATGCACCATTGGGGGATGGGGCACAAATGCTAAAAGAAGTAAGGTGTGAAGGGTACTCCTTAAATTGCTTTATCGTTGAAGATGAAGGTCAGGGAAGACCAGGAATAACATGATTAGTAACCTCTTGCAACATTCTTCCTGTATAGTAGGAAATAATACTAGAAAAAGAGAATTCCTTTTGGTTAAGACAAAGATTAATGGTTAAAAAGATTCATGGGTTGAAGCAAAAGGAGCTCAGATCATTGGGCTTTTGTGCCTTGTTTCTAAGATCTGGTGAATAGCTTTCATATTCCCTCGGGCTTTCATTGAGATAGAGGGGCAGTCTTAATTCATCAACCAAAGATGAAAGTAAGAGAGGCAGTTCTTAAGATTCTTTGATCCCAAAAGCCCAACAATTGGCCACTCGGCACCGTCGGATCAGTAAGGCCGACTTTCGTCCCTGCTCAAGTGGTGGGTCTTGCAGTTAAGATCCCTTCTGCCTTTGCACTTGAGGGCCAGTCTCTGTCGGGCCCGAGGAAACCAAGCCCAAGGGTCCATTAGGATTACTTGGAGGCTACCCTAAAACCCTAATTCATGCCTATATAAAAGGGCTAAATATTCTCTTTGGAGGCATCTTGAATATTCCATAACATCTTGGAAGATTCACAAGGAGATCAAGACATTGACTACATTGTCTTTCTCAAATTTCTTCACATACACAATTTTATGTATGAAATTGGAAGAAGAATTGTTGTTTTCAAGCATGAATTGGGTCCAAGATTCAGGCTAAAATCTTCTATTTTCTTGAATGCAATTAGCTCTGCTACCTAACTTGAGGGCAGGAATTGTCTTATATTAGGGTAGGGGTAGTCCGAGGTGGGAAGGGCTGGGGGATTGACTTTTTGATAATCAATAAGCAGCGTAGGCTTTTTTTTTTTTTTGAGACAAAATAAGTAGCATAGGATTTGATAGGTTTGCAATAGCGATTCTTACCAACTATCTTAGCGACCTCTATCCAGTGCGGCGACTTCGTCGCCTTACTGTGCTACGAGAGATGCTCTGTTTGTTCCTCTATGCTCGCTTACGCTACAAAGTAATTGAAAGGAGAAAGACGGCTAAACTTTGTGTTAAGCAAGATATATGACCATTTTACCTAGTTTGGGCCTTGGGATAGGGGCTGCTAGAGTCAGTTCCTTAGGTCTGTCTACAAAATGTTGTAGCCTTAAAAGTTGCTCGAGTTAGGGCTGAGTACAGTAGTATGCGAAGGAGGAGATTAAACAAATACAGGGAGATACCCAAGCCGGGAAGATTCTTCTATAGGGTATTGGACCCAATGTCCAGGATAAAATCCTTGCAGCACTACAAATCAAATATGGGATACTCTTCAATCTAACTATGAAGAAAGCCCAAGAACCTATGCTGAGAAGGGAAAAGATAGACGGTTCATGGCAAACAAGGAAAAATCAGAGTTCGAAGAAAGCATGACAGTAATGGCACAATTTGACTCTGAAGATGAGGATGATAACTTTGAGACAAACTTTACTGAAATGAAGGATGTTATTCACATCTATTCCAGGAAAAAACTAGAGTGCATAACTCACATTGGCATTAATACCTTCAAAAGTCTACACATTGAAAAGAAAAACTGGATGAATACATATGTCACCCTTGAGATGGAAATCAAAAACTTGGGAGAGTGTAAAGAGAACTTGGAAAATATGAATGAGCACCTCCAGAACATCGTTCTGAGCAAAGGATACCATGAGTTAGAAGCTTAGAAAGATAAACTCCTAGCTGCATCTACTAAAGGGAAGGATTAGGTTGAAGATATTCAAGAGAATCTTGAAAAAATACAAGGAATTGTCAAAACAGATTTCCATAGAGAATGAAAGGAACATGGTTCTTCAAGAAGAATTAGAAAGGGCTACAAATGAAGTGAAGAGAGCACTAGGTCCTCAGAAGCACTAATATCTCTACACGAAAACCACTGCAACACATACAAGGATTTGGATACAAAAAGAGAAAGACTCCATACATTCTCAGGAATATATATGTCTCTATCCCTTATAATCGATTACACACTAACTGTGGAAGCAATGGACATTTCAAGGACACATGCATAGCCAAATTAAGAGCAATTGATAGGAACATACAATTTTTTTTGTAAAAGAGGCATCGAAGGAACTAGGTCCTTCTCTAATAAATGCAAATCTATCAGGATGGACTTGAGGGCATTCAACCTATCCCTTGTCTGGACAAAGCAACCCAAGCATCCTGGGTTCCTAGATACAACATTTGATCCGGTTAAAAGGGCTGTAATGAGAGGAAGCTAGAACATATGTGAATGAATTAGACACATGTCAAGTAGAAGGGAGAAAAAAATCCTCTCACTTAAGCCTAGTACAGAAGGATTATGGGATGTGTTCTGAATAAAACTATCCCACTCCCATGGAGCAAAAATTAATGAATCTTCACAAAGATATATCACAGGATCACAACAAAGGAGCCATGATCTGTCATCCCAGATACCGTATACTGTTGCTGGGAACCTGGTTCTTGGAAGGGAGGAGGCTTGTACCACCTTTTCTTGGAAGGGAGGTGGGTGGCACAAGAGAGTTGACAAAACTGATATCATATCTCCTCTGAAGAACCAATAGAAGAGTCGTAAAACACACAGAAAACTAGGGCATGGAACTCCTCTCTGAGTCGAAACGGAAGACCAAGGTAGGACGAAGCAAGAGTATGTGTAGAGGTCTTATCTCATGACAAAGAAAAGAGTAATATTTCCTCCTTCTGAAAGCTCATGAAGAGGAAGTGTGGGATACATAAAAGCTTTGAAGAATCCCACTCCCATGTGTTGAAGATGAGAAGACGAGCAGATGAAGAGTGCCACAAAAAACATGATGGAAGAAGCAGGTTCCTAGGTACTGCAGAACTAAGGAACCTGGTTCTCTGATGACCTGAGCACAGAGATGACAACAGTCTGCTTCTAAAATTGTCAAGATCCAGGGAAAGTTAAATACAAGAAGAAGAGTGTGGAAAGACAGAAGAGCCTAAAAAAGACAATAGCCAAGATCCACACAGATATATGGCTACAAATTGAATTATACACTTCTTAAGAACCTAGGTGAAAGAACTGGTTCTCTAGAAGATGAAGATGATGTGCAGATCAAGAAGAGAAGTATCAATGAACCAAGTACCTCAAGCATAAGGATAAGGAAGGATTTATGATTGACAACATGATTGAGGTACAGTTCATCAGAAGATCAGCAATGAACCTGGTACCTCAATTACAAATAAATTTTCAACTAATTAGTAAGGTAGGGGTAAGGCTGGATACACACCACCCTCCTCAAACCCCACTTGTGAGATACACCGGGTATATTGTTGTTGTACAATTTTAAAATTTTCAACTAATTGACATGAATGTAATCTTAAATTCAAGATTCTTTTTTGTTTTTAAAATGATAATAGGATATATATGAAATGTGAAAGCATTTTTCAATATGAAATGTTTCCTCTGATGAATAGAGTAGGACTATGTTTAACAAAGAAATAAGCAAAGTTTCAAGTAATTTATGTTTGATAAATGGAATGAAATCAGAAGCTTTTGAATATAATTACCACAATAACCCTCCTTGAAGGTTGGGAGTGTAATTGCACTCCTTCAATTACAGTCATTTCAGCACTAGCCAAATTATTACTTGGCCAGACAAAGTGACAAACAAGTCAAACTGTGTAATTATTCTTAATTTCACTAATACACTCGTTCAATTCCCATGGGGCTTTCAAAACACACCTGAAGCTCCTTCTGTGGCCACCTCAAAATGTTTCAGCTTCCCTCAAAATGAAGTTCTTTCCTTTTTGTGCTCCCTTGAAATCTTCATAAGGTGACAAATCACGCTTATTTGTAGGAACTTTCAAACTTATCATATAGCCCCTTTCTGGGTACACATAATAGAAATTAACATCAATTATCAGTTCTATCGTATCACCCGATCAAACTAAGTCAATTAAATTGGGATATCATGGAGGTCTTATTTTCTCTGTGGGAATGGAGAATGGGAGTATCCTATTGCTCTGTGGTCCATTGGAACCTGTCGCCCACTGTCTGAGCAGATAATTTTTAAGCTTGTTAATTTTTAGTTGACAGAGCTTTTTGTTTTTAATACAGGGCTTCGATGTAGATACGATGCACTTCTGAAGATTTTCTGCGCATGTATGTCCCATCTTGTGTCTATTGTATATGACGGAAGGTGTGTGTATTTCCTTTCTTTCTTCCTTTCGTGTTGCCTGTCATTTCCTCTTTTCCTTTTAATTAGATGCTCATCTGTTACTGGTTGCTCAATGTTGCTAACGTTTACAGAAAAGTAAATGATAAAATCTCATTGCTACTATTGAAAACTGAATGGGAGGTAGCGTGCCCCATGAATGAATCTAGGTGCGCGCAAGCTGGCCCAGAAACTATGATTATGGAAAAAAAAACTGAATTTGAAAATCTTTCTTCTACCAAACAAAAGAGTGTAGTGCTTCACATACCTTTTAAACTTGTGTTAGCTCTAAACTTTATGGTCGATGCATAATATAAAGCTCATGTCAAGGTTTTTTTAATATATATCTTAAAGAGTATAAGGCAGACCTACAAAAAATTTCTGGATGGCAGTCTTATCGTTTAACTTTGAGTTGTTTGAGAAATGTCATAATTTGAGAATGCATACCTATCCTCGAAAACCCAAATAAAGAAAAATGCATGTATATTTTAACTAGGGGAAAGTGAATTGTTTCTGGGTAACTTCATTCAAACTTTTGCTGTCGGAAGCTATATTTCCACAACCACTTGAGGGAGCTTAGACTGTGCTTCTGAAACACACAGTATTTGTTGACCTACTTTACATTTTTAACAAAGGCACATGCCTAAGTTTGCTTCTTTCAAATTTGTAGCACAGTGCAGGGGGGATTTGAGTTGCCAACTCGCCTTTCAGTGGCTGCTGCTGATCTAGTTCTCTCTCTTACAGAGGCATTAGCAAGAACTAATTCAGTGTTCAACTGCTCAGATGACAAGCATAAGGCAGCTGCTACTGGAGAAAGAAATCGCCCGGTCATGTTGTTACCTTCTACACCGACTAAGAAGAAAGTGAACAACATCAGTAAATTCTCAGATTATGAAGGCATGGAAATGAAGTTGCTACTTTGGGACCATTTGGATAACCTCATAATTCTTGTAGAGAGACTTACAGCTGTATGTTCCATAACTTGTTTTATCTATTCAGTGCTACTTCATTAGATGTCAGATTTGAATATCCTTTACTATCCAGTTTGTCCATGAATTTTATTTCATTTTTTCAACTTAAACTTGAAATATTATTTGCAAATCAACGTATGTTCTATGATTTGATCCATCATTTCAGCTTCAACTTTTTTCCAATTAAATTCATTTCCAAATTCAGCTGCAATTGCTCTTTTCTTTTTTAACTTCAACCAAGTATTGTCCAAACGCCTAGTAAATGCAGCTAAGATATACATTGGAGGACAGAGAGAGGGAAATATTATATATATATATATATATTAAAACCTTACTGTCAAAACATCTTCTAGTGTACCTATTTCTGATTAAGGATTAGTTATAATCTCAAATAAGTGCGTCTCTCTTTTCATGTTCATCCAAAGCTTAAAAAAACGAGATTTTGGTTTCTACTTCTCTGTCCAGCCAGTTCTCAGTAATCTATGAGTCAAGTATTTTACAATATTTTTGAAAATTTTTTGGTGTAACCAATTGATGTCAATTTTTGTTGGTACCCAGGTTCTGTGAGTAAAAAATCTGTTTCTGTCGGACTAAATAGTTGGTCAGATGAAAAGTTCTATGTGCAAAATATTTCTTACTTAAATCTGGTAAATCAGAACGCACTACGATGTGATTATAGATATCTTGATAGATAATAAATGTAATTCAAAAGGGTTGCTGTAATGTTTCTTATAGATTATTTTCTTGACCTGGTTGAGAAGTGGGAAATCTAAAAAGCCACTTGTCAAATGCTTCAATTTTCACATATAGAGTTGTTGACATGCAGTGGAGCAGAAAAAGCAGGCCTTTGCATGCAAAGGCATTAGAGAGAGTTCGTAAGTGGTTGCGGGGGATGCAGCAAAATTATATTCACGAACAAACCAAGGCAGGTTTTACAGTTTTCATCCTTTTCAGTTTCTAGATCATCTATTATAGCACTTTTGTTTTGTTCATCATGTGCCATGTATCATTACTTTAGACAGATTCAGAAACGCTGAAGAGAGGAGTGTTACTTCTCTCATCTTGTTGGAAACATTATGGCATGTTGTTGCACTTGGAAGATAACAAATTCCCTCAGCAATATACAGAATTATTGGAGCAGTACTTATCCGGGATTCAGGTTTGCTATACTATCACCACATGAAGTCCTTTGCCTTCCGTTCTTTCCTCTTGCATTTGGTCTCTTTGGCCTAAACATTTATATATTTCAGTGTTTAGTGTATAGGCATTTCATTGTTTTTGTTCTAAATTGTTGCTTTTTCTTTTTTTTTTTTTTTTGTTGAAATGGGTTTTAAATAATTCTAGTGGTTGAAATTATGGCCTATTCAACACCCAACGGTGTGGCCTAACAGTTGATGAAGTGGGTGAAGCCTTGGAGACTAGAGTTCAAATCCCAACACAAACAAAAAATATAGGGATATCTTCTCATCTAAGCCTTGGTGGACAAAGTTACCAAGTACGATAGCTGGTGGGAGGTAGTAGGTACTCAGTGTAATAGTCGAGGTGTGTGTAAGTTGGTCCGGATGCCACCATTGTAAAAAATAAAATAAAATAAAGAAGATGTCCTATTCACTTGATGAATAGATTTATCTAGAAGACTTAATTTCAAGAAAATAGATTTATCTAGAGACTTGGATTGTTGAGTATTAATTTACAGATGTCCTATCTTAAATAGTTTTGGAGGACAAAGTTGCCAGTTTGTAAAAACTTGTCTAGAGTACAACTTCAATCTGCCACTGAAATATGAGGGACATTTAGGACTTCTTTACTCGGTTTAAACACAAGAGACTGGCAAACTGACTCAGTAGTTTGTTGTGATGATTCATGTATTTGATGAAACTGAATCATTTATAGATTCTCCAAGCTCTCAATTTATTCAACAAAAAATACAAGACTAGTCCATTTAAAAAAAGGAAGCCAGTGCAACATTTTAGCAGACATTTGTCCAAGTAGTGAAGTAGGTTTTTGGTCATCAGTAGTCAACATATTTATGGATTTAAGATTTAACCTGGTCATGCCACCTCAGTCACATATATTCCATTTTTGTAGCAACTTTTTTCATCCTTTTCAAACTATAGTTTTAACTCATAAATGTGTGCCGTAAGCTACTCTCATTCTCTGACATGTCTTCTCCAAATTCATTGTCTCTTTGCCTGTCAGTACCACTACTTCGCTACTTTTGCCTCTCTATCTCCATCTCTCCAGAATATCTAGCAGTTGAAATTTCCCTTCCTTACTTTGTCTCTCATAATCATCTAAATAGTGATTACACCTACAACCATAACATTCTGGTGGTGAGGGTTTGCTCTGACCTTCTGAAGGTTAGATTTTTTGTTATATGCTTGAAGTTTTATGGTTAGGACTGCTTGCAATTGAATCTGTCTTTCAAGTCTGAGGTTGAATGGTTTGCTCTTAACTTTCTGAAGGTAGATTTTTTACTATATGCTTGAAGATTTATGGTTAGGGCTGCTTGCAATCGAATCTGAATGTCTTTTTTTCTTTCAAGTGTGAGGTTTGACTCTTCCTTTTACTTAATTATGATGCATCATACTAGTTCTAAAATTTGGATTTGTTCTGAAAGTTCGGTGAGATAAAACTGTATTTCAAAAGACCATATGATCAAAGAGTTTCGGTTTGGAAGCTGAACTAGTTTAAATGGTTTGTATTGGGAGAACTAGAAATTTCAGTTTACCAGCTGAATAGCCAGTTGGTAACTGAATTGACAGTTTGAATGCCCATAGATAAGTTGTTCTGGACCTACTTAATGGGTGCTTCTTTTGCTTTGGTGATCACCTTTGATAAAAGGACTCTTGAACTAACACAAAGAAGATAAAAATGACATAAAAGTTTCCCTCCTGACTCTTGACTTAGTTGCTCTTTTTTCTATATATCAGAGTATGTGAATTCTCTTTGTCTTCTGTCCTTCCTCTCTATTTTACTCCAGATTTAAGGAAAAAAACTTGCAGTTTTATGCAGATAATTATGCTGAAGAGTCTCCTAGAAACAAAGAAAGTGGAAGAGAGACCATCATATTTTTCCTGAATTGCCTTGCCCTTCTGTTGGGCCGTCTACATGGAAAGCAGTTTGAACCTACCATTGAGGAATATGGATCTCGGCTATCTGAAGCTATCATATCTCAGGTAGAATTACATGACTCATATAAAAGTTTGCAGCCTTTGGTTGTGTAAACATTAAGATCTCTCTGAGATTCTGGAGCAATTGCTTTGGTGAAGTACTCCCTCTGTTTCAATTTGCTCGTCTTACTTATCATTATAGTCCATTTAAAAAAGAATTCCTCATTTTATTCGCATCTCTTTAATTTCAACTTTCCACATGGCATATTTAAGACCGCAAGATTAAAGGACATTTTGGTACATTCTACGTGTTTTTAGTTTAAGACCACTAGAGTCAAAGACTTCTTTACTTTTCTAAACTTTGTGCCAAGTCAAAACCAGACAAATAAAGTGAAACAGAGGGAGTAACTTTCTTTAGTAAGATGATGGGTTCTTAGTTATGTGGTCGGGAGATATGCATCAAGTTGCTTGACTAACCATCAGAGAGCTAGCATATTTCTGGTGTTATAGTACTTGAATTAAACATTTCTGAATTCTGGTTGTTGAATTTAGTATAAGTAATTTTCTCTTTTTTTGGTTGAATTTATGGTTTTTTCTCTCATGCTGGTAACTTACATTATTTTTTTGTATATTGAAGCTTAATAGGGTGGATGATGAAGTAATTGACAGTTCACTCTGCATCTTCAAAGCTGTCATCTTTAGGACAAATAGTAGTTTGTCTAAACATTCTGCAGACATTAGACATATTAATGCTCTACTTCCAATGTTGCTAGACCTTTTGGATGAACGAGACAGTGCAGCAAAAGCTGTTGTAAAGCTTTTGGCTGAGTATTGCTCCATGTATGTTTATATTGTAATGTAAACTGGTTTTAAGCTTTCCAAATGTATTTTCAGGGTTAAATAGAAATGTCAATTGTTGCTTTTCCAGATCCTCAGATACTCAGTGCTTGGGAGAAATTCTCAAGCGTCTTATTTTCGGGAATGTTTCACAGAAAAGAAATGCTGTTGACTTCATTTCAGATCTTATCCATATGTCTATGCAATCAGATACTGTGCTTCCTCCTCCTATCTGGTATGATGTTGCTTTGTATCGTTGGCTTTTAGTTATTAACATTGCTTCACCTTTTAGCACCTTATACAATGTCCAAGAAATACAATTACAACATAGGAGCCTGAGAACCATTACTGAACTGCTAGGTCGAAGTGTTGACTCGAAAAAAGGAGATGCAACAATGAGTCAACTAGGGAGGTGGATTTAGAAGTCTCCTTATAGAGAGATTTTTCAACTTGTTGGGAGTATGCTAAAGTGCTTAGATTGAGTCATACAGGACCACTTTATTTAGATTTTTTTGTAGAAGAGTTATCTATTGGACCGACATACTCAATGCCCAAATTTGTTACCTTCTTCTTAGAAGGTTCTCCGGGTCTGAACATTTAATTGGAAGCTTCAAGGCATTGGGAGGAGTAGCTCTGTGCAATTATAAACTCCTTTCAATGCCTTTATGTTCCTGATGTGGGGCAATATGTAACTTAATACGTGTCCTCATGTGTATTGCCGGATTCTTAGATCATACATGGACCTAATGTGGACTTACAAGTGTGAAGTTGTACTTACAATATGCTGGCACAAATACCATGTAAAAATCTTAGGAAAATTGATTAGCGTAGCTCCATTATAAACCCCTTTGAATAACTTTTATATATATATATATATATATATATATATATATATATATATATCTGATAGAGACCATATGTAATTCAAAAGAAGGTATATTTACTCAAATTATCATCATTCTGATTTTCTCCTGAAAGAAATAACTGATGTGGGAAGCTTTCCCTGATTGAATAGTACATGAATATGAAGTCAACACGAAATCCCTAAAGGAACAGTAGGTGCACAGATAAATCACTGCACATTCAACTATTCAAAAATTCCAAAATTACTGTCCCTTTTGCAAAATGCTCCTATTTCAGAATATCTTTTTATTTTCCCTCAAATTTAGTTAACAGAATAATTAGCACTTCTCTTTGCAAAATTCGCAGGCAGCGTTTATCATGCCACCTATTGGAATTTCTCCAAGATGAACAAATGGTAATTAATACACAGGCTTCCAGTTTGATTCCTTTAATAGGTAAGGTTCCACCTTTTGGCTTTTAGCTCAGTTGTCTTTGTAGTGCCATGGTATGTTATGGAAGATGCTTTACTGTGATGCATAACTTTTGGAAAGTTCTTCATTTTCTTGGTCTTATATGAATATCCCACTTCTGTTGTTTTTAATGTCCGACCAGGTCTCTCTTTTCCTTATTTCAATTTGGAACTACCATCTATAGAGAAAGCATTTAAACTGGCTTCTTCTGTTTGGCATCCAAACAACAGTGGCTGACTACTCAATGACTTTTTTGTTTACTGCTACAGACCCTTCGTTTACTTTGCCTGCACTAGTTTGTCTTATTTACTCGCCACTTGAAAGAGTACACTCATTGGCAAGTGGCACACTCATTGCGTTATTGAAGAATTACAAGCATAATCCTGATGTTATATGCCTGCTGCTCGACTGTCTGAGGTATAATGAAATACTTTTGATTGTTGATGACAAAAGTTTAAGTGAGAAACATGAAACAGGAGTAATTTTGCGCTCTCTTTATGTTACTTCTTATTTGTCTGTGCAGCAAACCCTCAGAGAACCCAGACATATGTGATACTGCTGGTGGTGTAGAAGGTGTGTTCAGTTTTTTCCTTTAAGCTGCTCTGGAGATGGTTAGGAGTGCACAGCTAGTGAATATTAAAATAGTTCACCACATCATGAAATTTGAGATCAGATTTAAATCCCACAGGCCGATAATGGTCATCTGTAACAGTCATAGAGAATAAATGAGGAAAAAAGTTGATTCTAACTAGGAACTCAGTTAATTGAGAAATCACTTTTTCGCTGGTATCCTTTAGCCTAAAAGATATTTATCTCCTCAAAAGTTCTCTGCTTAAAGTAACTTCTTATAATGGATACCTTTGTAATCGTGACACAGTAACTTGAAGCTCTTGGTGGTGCGATTGTTAATGAGTGCATTTAGTGAAAAGTTCCTATTTTAGAATTGTTATTTTGGGTGCTATTTTTTCCTGGTTGCTTGATATTTATGGTTTTCCGTATTTTCCTTAATGTCTTGGAAATGTAAGTGATTGGTGTATTTTGAACAAAAAAGGTGCTTTTGGGGGGTTCATTTTGCAGTGGGATTTTATATACCAGTGCATCCCCCAAGGTTATACTCGTGTATAAACATGACAGTATAGAGATTCAAATTTTTGTTGCAAGCCTTGGAGCTACATTCTGCTCATTTGAGGTGATCATTACTTTGAGTAGAAAGATTATAAGAAATTTGACTGACTAAATCATTACCAAAATAGCTTGCCTCGGAAGGGTGTTTTCTCGAGTATTTTTGCAGTCAGTGATTATGGGCTGTTGTATGCATCACTTTTACATGTAAAGTGGAATTGGGAGGCTCTAGGTAGATAGTGTTTTCCTTCATTGTGATTACATTTTATCCTCTATGTGCAATCCTCTTCTTTTCCATCAACTGTGTTTTTTTTCGGGAAAACACCGATCATTAGATAACTACTGAAAAGCACCTTGATTCATATTTGCTTCTCTTCAGGAAAAAAAACTGATATTGATAGAGTGCTGAAGCTGCTTCCTGAGTGGTTGAAAATGGTTAGTTAGAGTTTTATCCACTTTGCTTAATTGACTCACCTCATGTCGTTTGATTGATTCTCTATCTGCAGTCATTAGGGACTCCAAGACAACTGCTTCTGTTCTTACTGTTGTGGGCAAACTTCTTTGAATTTGCTTTTGTTGCTTGATCATTTATCAAGTCTTGGTTGATGTAACATATCTCCCACTTGAAATCTGTCATATGCTGTCACCAGTACTCTTTACTTGCACATAAAACCATGAAAGAAATATGACAATTGATTTGATCATTGCTTGTCCAGCAATTTCTTGTTTTCCTTGTACTCTTTGTACAATGTGCACAAGGCTAAAGTTTGCAGCAAGACATCAACTAGGATGGATGTTATAGCTTAGCATATGGTCTTGTCATTAGACTATATTTGCTATTCGGTGATACAGATGTACTGCTTGCTTAGTATATTGCTCTTCTTCACATATCACTTGGACATGCCTAATTTGAGCCTATTGTAGGTTGAAGATTGGAAAGTGATGATTGGACCATTGATAGACAAGCTTTTTGCTGAGCCATCAAATGCAGTAATAGTCAGGTTCCTAAGTTCCATAAGCGAGCACCTGGCAACTGCAACAGATTTTATCTTTCAAAGGATTATTTCTTACTCACGAAGGCAGAAGGAGTGAGTGATTCTATTTATCTTTCCTACTGCTATAATTAGGAAGAAACTATCTGTTATAAGCATTTCCTTGGTCTGGGTGAGTTCTTTTCTAAGTGGTAGAATAGGAGGAGAATATGTGCGTAGATTCATTGTACTTTAATAAGTTTAGGTGGTTCACTATAGGGAAAGGAAGATGGACTTGTATATGGTGTTTATTGACATAGAAAAAACGTACAACAAAGTTATGAGAGAGGTTCTATGAAGATGTTTGGAGACTAGATGTGTTCCAATCATGTACATTAGGGCTATTAAGGTTGTATGATGGAGCTAAGACCCGGGCTAGGTGACGACATTGGAGGAGACTCAGGTCACTTTTCAGTTGTGATGGAATTGCATTAGGAATCGACTCTTAGCCTATTTTTGTTTTCTTTGGTGATGGATGTTCTGACACGACACATAATAGGGGAGGTACCTTGGTGCATATTATTTGCCGATGACATTGTATTGATTGACGAGACATGTCGCAGAGTTAACGACAAGATAGAGGTGTGGAGACAGACCTTGGAGTCTAAAGGTTTTACGTTGAGCACCGTAAGACAGAGTATGTGGAGTGCAAGTTCAGTAATGTGCCTCATGTAGCTAATGTGGAAGTGAGGTTGGATTCTCGAGTCTTCCTTTAAGGGTTTCAAGTACTTCGGGGAAATTATCTAAGGCAATAGGGAGATTGACGAGAATGTCACACATCACATTGGTGTGGGGTGGTTGAGATGAAGGTAGATATCCGGTGTCTTATGTGATAAGAAGGTGCCACTAAGACCAAAAGTTAAGTTGGTAAGTTCTACAAATAGTAGTTAGACCGGCTTTGTTGTATAGCGTTGAGTATTGACCAGTCAATGAACTCTCATGTATAGAAGATGGAAGTTGTGGAAATGAGGGTGTTGAGATGAATGTGTGGGCTTACTAGGATATATATGGTCAGAAATGAAAATACTCGAACTTAGGTGGAAGTGACCTCCATGGCAGACAAGATGTGGGAGGAGGTGGGAGGCTAGACTGAGATGGTTTGGACATGTCAAGAGGAGATGATAGACGCTCCAATGAGGAGGTGTGTGAGAGGTCGTCATTGGAGGGACTGAAGAGAGGTAGATGTACGATGAACGACATTGAGTAGAGGTGATCAACGTTCAACTTAGCAAAGGCATGACCCTTGATAGGAGCATGTGTTGGTCGAGGATTCTAGAAGGCTAGTCGGAAATGCTCTCGCGTCTTGTCTCTTTGGCTAGTAGTATTAATATTATTTTCAATATTTTTATTATTTTACTATTTTCCATATTTCTCACTCTTTGTTTTCGATTGCTACTTGTTGTCTCGTGCCTATATTTTTCTACTATCCTGCCATTGGTACTACTTTTTTTTTTTTTGGTTAAACCATTGTTACTTCTTATGTCTTCATATTTGTTGTGTTTTTTCTTTTTTTGAGCTAAGGGTTTATCAAAAACAACCTCTCTACCTGTAAATGTACGGGTAAAGTTTGTGTTCACTCTACACTCTCCGAACCCCACTTGTGGGACTATACTGTATGTTGTTGTTGTTGTTCAATATTATATATTATAGGGTACCTTAGGATATTATAGAATACTTATTTACCTTATTAATGTAGATTATGATCATCTACCATATCATATGTAGCATATGTGTAACATAGTAGGTAACTTGATTTACTCTTAAATTTACTCCTATTTTTAATTAGGTATTGATTTATATTGATTAGGTATTGATTTGCATTGATTTTCTTTCCTTTTTAGGACATGTATACTTAGCTATTTAAGCCCCACTAGCTTATGGGAATAATCAGGTTGAGTTCTCTCTCAAACTCTTATCTTCTCACATTGCATCAGAGCTTTCTTTAGTGAGAAATTAAGAGTAAAATAACAAAACAAAATTGCTGAGCATTTTTCTGCGAAACCTCCAATGTTCTGCGATTCTGACACTCTCCAGGGTTATTGTGCATATATAAGTACCACCATTACGATCGGAATCCTCACGTGATGTTTTTTGGCCACTCCTCCAGCAGTTTTCCAGATCTGTTGTTTCGATTTTTTTTTTCTAGAATCTACTTTATTTTTGGACACAGATAGATTTGTTACATGTCTCTCGGATCCGATATGTTTAGCACTAAATCAGTGGGCTCCAGTAATCAATCATTCTCTTTGTCTGAGGTAGAATACAATGATTTTCTTCAGTATCAGGCGAGTAAGCAGACATCTTCATCAATAGCTTCCGTTGCCTAGATTGGTAATCTGATTAATTTTGTTGCTTGTATCTCACAGTCCACCACATAAAGGAAGTATGCACGTGGTATTCTTGAAGTGGGATGACAGATTGTAGGACTATTAATTCTCCAATGGATTCAACTGTTAAGCTCCTACCAGGTCAGGGGGAGCCTCTTAGCGATCCAGGAAGATATAGAAGGCTAGTAGGAAAGTTGAATTATCTCGCAGTGACTTGACCTGATATTATCTTCCCGGTTAGTGTTGTAAGTTAGTTCTTGAATTCTCCTTGTAACAGTTATTGGAATGTAGTTATTCACATTCTTCGATACATAAAATGTTCTTCAAGGAAATGAATACTTTAAGAAGATTGAGGACATGAGAACATTGTTGGATATTAGATGCAGACTGGGCAGGGTCACCCTTGATAGACGATCTGCTTTTTGGATAGTGTTCTAGTTGGGGGAAATTTGGTGTCTTGGGAAAGTAAGAAACAAAATGTGGTTGCTAGGTCTAGTGCAGAAGCAGAAAATTGGGCTATGTGAACTCATATGGATCAAGCAACTACTGAAAGAGTTGAAATTTGGAGATACTATAGGAATGGAACTTGTGTGCGATAGTGAAGCTGCACTTCACATTGTAGCGAATCCAGTATGTCATGGGAGGACCAAACACAGAGATTGATTGTTATTTTGTCAGAGAAAAGGTACTCTCAATAGATATCATCACTGATCAACTTGCAGACGTATTCAGCAAGTCCTTAGCCAGTCCCAAAACAAGTTATATATGTAACAAGCTTGGTACATATAATTTGTATGCACCAAATTGAAGGGGAGTGTTAGAATCCTAGGAATATTCTATAGCATATATGTTAATATAGTAGGTAGCTTGATTTACTCTTAGATTTACTCCTATTTAAATTAGGTATTGATTTATATTGATTAAATATTGATTTGGATTGATTTCCTTTACTTTTTAGGACAAGTATACTTAACTATTTAAAGCCCAATAGTTTGTGGGAATAATTAAGCAGTGTTCTCTCTCAAACTCTTGTCTTCTCACATATAAGAGTGCTTCTTCTAAAATGGTTACTTAAACAAATCCAAGTAGTTTGGGATTGATGCGTAGTAGTTGTTTTTTGATGAGGACAATAGTAATTCTTGATTTTGACCGACGAGTGTGATTGTTCAGTAATTTGGTTGTAGAAGAGTCACATATACAGGAATATGGTATGTTAGTACATAGTACTGTACTTTTAACAGATACAATAACTACTACAATAGTGGAAAAGACAAGTTACTACCTGTACTTCCCTTTCAAGTTGTCTAAGACTTATAAATAACCTTTTCTGTATTCTTTGGAACTTCCCGATATTATCTCCATATAGATTTTATTCCAAAATAAATAAGGAAGTTTCTATTTGTGTAATATTGAATTTGGATAACTTGTGAAGGAGTGAGGGGGTAATAATCTTAAATAGTCATATGAATACATGTATAATGTTTACATGTATAAAGTGTAATTGATGTTAATTAATAGGATTGTCTATAAAATCTTTAGCTTCTATGTGCTAGAAGCTTATTCTGAGACATAGATGAAGTTGATTCCTTAATGTAGATTTTGGATTGTTAGCTAGTGAAAGTACTTTGTGCAGTGCTCTGTGTATATGGCGTTTGTTTAACCAAGGGGGATATGGTATAACCTCTTAATGTAAGACTTATCTGCACTTGCTTAATGTTGAATGAAATGCCAGTTTCCTTACAGTTTTGTTTCATTTGCTTACCAAGTTTGTAAACTGTGCAGCGAGCATGCAAGTTATTTATTTGGAGTAGGACTAGAATACTCACTGCAATAATAAATAAGTTTATATTCTTTGGAATTTTATTTTCTAAGCATTTTGATGTAGAGTTGATCATTTTGACTCTATGTTCAGCAGTCCTGATGAGGGCGTGTATCCGAACTATGATGCTCCAGAAGGACAAATCAATCTTTTTAATCGTCTCTGCCCATTGCTTGTAGTGAGGTTGCTTCCATTGCAAGTATTCAATGATCTTAACTCATCTGCTTTGTATGATGAACTTCCAACCAAACTTGCACATGGTACACTCTGTTGCTTTTAGTTGTAACCTGTTTTGTTATATTCCATTTTGATAGCCCACCCACATTACTGGCAAACAACCTCCCCCCCCCCCCCCCCCAAACCCTTCCCAAATAAAATAAAATAAAAGATCTCCCCAAAATCCACTAGTTTAACTGAGATTACCTCCAGATGATGAATGCTTGAGAACTCAAAGCACAGAATGTGTGGCAGGACTTCTTATCAACAGGTTCTTCCAGAAGTTAATTTTCTGGTTTGTGAATTACCATGTTATAAAATTTCATCATTGATTACTCCATTGTGCTCTTTCTTTCAGGGCATTGAGCAAGTTTGAATTTGAAGATGTTCGTAGACTTGCGGCCGAGCTGTGTGGGAGAATTCACCCTAAGGTATGTATTTTTGCCCCTTGTTTAACCCATATATATGGCAGATGCATATGGGGACTAAATTACCTAGAAATGCATACTGTTACACCTCTAGAGTGTGAGCTTTACGTGTTTGTTCTTTCTTCAAAATTACTTTGGCCGCTTAAATTGTTGAATGTGGAAACTAGCTTTGACTCATTGAAGCATTTTTGACAAGTATGAGATGCCAATAGTTGGCACACACTGTAAGGGTTAAAATTATACAGCATTGAGGTGCTGAGTTTATCTTGCCCTAGAGTGTGCTAAAAGAAGTGGACAAAAATCTAATGACTTCATATGGGGAAGCTCCGAGGAAAGGAGGAAACTGGCATTGGTCTCATGGGACAGGTCTGCATCCCCCAAAAAATATGGGTGACTCAACATCAAAAGCCCGCAGGAAGTGGAACATATCTTCAGTGGGAAAACTATTATGGCAACTGGACGGTAAGAAAAACGTTTTATGGGTAAATAGGTAAATGAGGTCTCTATGAAAGTTACTAGAGATATTTCGGACCATAAACCACCACAGGATTGCAGTTGATACTTGATACTGGAAAAAATTGAACTCTATGATTGAGCTGAGGCTTAGTTGGTACCACTGTGGAAAATACATTCCGATCTCCTAATGGGAATTATTCAGTGCCTAGTAGTTACTTAGTTATGCAGGTAGTTCTCACTAAATTGAAGGAGGTTGATCTGGTGTGGAGCTCAGTGATGTTGCCTATACAGAGAGTTATAGTGTGGTTAGCATATCAAGATAAGTTATTGACCGAGGAAAGGCAACACAGACTGCACATCCAATTGTAGATGTAAATGCTGCTTTTGTGATGAAGATGATATGGAAACACATTCTCACCTGTTCGCTGATTGTAGTTGGATCTCTGAAGTTAGAAATTAGAAATGCCTTGGAGACTTGGCTGGTATGCATATGCTGAAGACAGAAGCAACACAAAGTCTGCAATGGAATAAGAGCAGGAAGTGGAAAAAGTTTGAGGTAGTCGCTGCTATATGGGGTACAATGATCTACTGTACCTGGCAAGCTAGGAACTGGAGACTACTTAGAAATTCATTTTTAAATACAAATTTTGCTATAGCACAAATACAATGGGAAATGAGGGAGAGGATAGATTGGGTACAAAGTTCAAAGAGGGCAAGAAAATGTCAATACTTGATACACAAATTACATAGTCTGATAGGCTGTTACTTCTGTTTGGAGGTTCAGTTGCTGCAACAACTTTCCTAGAAGATATTTGTGGTTCTGATCTGAATGCTCTGTAGTTTTATTATACTCTTTTTGTTGGTTAGAGGTAATATTGTGTAACATCATAACTTTTATACGGCTATAGCAGGAAGATTGTCGTTGGCTTAAGTGTTGGTTGTATGCATTAAGGGGGTATTATATATGGTATTATTTAGTACTGCATTTGGTAGGGATTTGGGCATATGTATAACTACATGGATTAGTTATTCGTCCTACATGGTATTATAGGATGTATTACTAATACCTTTCATTTGGAGGGATTAGTAATACATAGGATATAATACCATGGGATAAGTCTATGTAAAGACAAAAATATCCCTCAAATCATTTTAATTATTTTGTTTATTTTCTTGATTTATGGTTTATATTTGTACCAGGAAATTTATTTAAATAGATTAGCTTACAAATTTTTTAAAGAAAGCTGTTTGTCACTAAATAAGTCCAATACAAATTGATACAATATTTAAAATGTGAGTTGTATAACATTAACTAATTAAAAGGGCAAATATATCACCACATGACGTTTGTGATCTTAATTGAATGTATATAAATATTTGTGTGGTTTTCTAATTATTTGTATTTTGAACAATTTATAAAATTGCATACATATTAAAACTACAACTTGCAATTTGTATGTGTAAATGTAGCTGATTTATTCAATTTTACTATTGTTTGCCGTCTTTTCAATTTTAAAAGTTGATAGTTTATCTTTTGTTTTAATTGAAAATTGATATTTTGTAAGTAATCAATACTAAGATGACAATTATTTATCCTCATATAATTTAAGTGAAAAAAAAAAAGAGGCAAACATGACAACAAAATTATTCTTCTCATAGCTAGTTAGAAGGTCATAAAAAATAAAATTGTCCATCAATTATTTACCTTAACTCAATTACAAAATAATTCAAGGGTATAATTGGAAAGAAGTTTTTTATAAAGTTTCAATCCAAGCTTAAGATGAGTTGGGAAACAATGAACCAAACACTTGGTAAAAATAAACCCTGCATTACTAATCCTTGCACTATTAATCCCTGCATTAGTAATCCCAGTGCTATTCATCTTTGTACCAAATGACCTCTAACTGCTCTAAGTCCTCATACGTTCTGTGTCCCCCCTGCCAATTCTGCAATATTTAACATCAACATTTGCTGCCTCTGTATTCTGCAGGTTCTCATTCCAATAATGTCTTATCAACTGAAAAATGCCACTAGTGCCAAGGATTTGTTGAAGATAAAAGCTTGTCTATTTTCAATTTGCACATCTCTCTTGGTAATAATCTTTCTTAGGACAGTTACGTAGTTTTTGATATGTGCGTTGAACTTTCAAGTTTGTCTTTGTTCTCTCTTGTTAACTAGATAATATTATCTTCTTGGGTCCTAATCCTATTAGTCCATCAAACATTCTGGTCATAGGTAAATGGCACAGATGCATATGCGCATCCCGACATGTTCTGGATTCGCAAGGCAATAGAGACTATTTTATTATGGCCTTCGGTAGATGGGGATGATAGTAAGTAACTGATGTTTTTCTACACTACTTCTCATGTTAATTAATAATTGTCATCATGCTAAATTTTCTTTTCTTCAGTTTCAAAGGCACAACATGGGTGCATCGACTGTTTAGCATTGATGCTGTGCACTGAATTGCAAGCTACAAAAGCTGTCAAGAACTCAATATCGATTGAGGTTTGTTTTGAGCAGAGCATAGTTTCTTCAGGTTGGTAACTTTTTTTAAGTTTATGCAAACAACCTTTTGCTTCTTGATTGCTAAGAGGCTGTTGTGGATCATATGCAGGCGATTCTCTCACAAAAGGCTCAGTCTGTAGTTACGTGATCCACCACTTGGTTTGTGATGAAGATATTTCTGTTATGTTGGGTAGAAATAAGGTGGTAAAAGCCCACCACTCTTTTCGGTTGTGCATGGCAAATGTGCTGATTAGTGCTTGTCAAAAGGTTCCTTGTGCTAGCAAGAAACCATTTGTTTCCAAAATTCTTCCTCGTGTCCTCCATTCTGTCAAGGTGTTCTACACTTGTGTATTTTTCACCTATTTCATTTCATTAATTATCATCATTATTCGACCTTTTTGTGGTAATCACCTACTGTTTGATTAATAGTGGCAGATGTAATTGGTTTCTAATCCTTGCAATTTTTCCAGGAAATTGCAAATTCAGAAGTGAGGTCTGCATGTATCCAATTATTTTTCTCAATGGTGTACCATCTAAAGTCTCTAGTTCTTCCTTACTCTTCCGATCTTCTCAAGGTGTCCGTAAAGTCGCTTAGAGAAGGATCGGAGAAGGTATTTTGAAAGTCACTGCTTTATAATTATCCTTGTTTAATCTTGAACTTGTGGCTATGCTTTTAATCATTGCTCTATGTACTTGAACCACTATATCCCTCTTACCTTCTGCTTACAAAGGCCTACTTTCTCTCTGGTGCTTCCACATGCACAAGTATGTCCATGTAGTGACCAATGGCATAAATTCCATGTAACATGGAGGCTTTATTGAAGCATTAGGCTCCAACTTGCATGAAAATATTATTGTTGTGTTAGAATGGACATCAAGTATTTTGTCTCCTGAATTGTTTCAGATTGAATTTACTGCTCATAATTATTAAATTATGTATCCCTTTCTAAAATAAAACAGGCTTTACTTTTGAAATATATGCTCTTCCTTGGAATTGGAGGGTCAAGTTTGTATAAAGCATCTAATCTTCTAGCACTGTTTAAGGCTCTCTCCTTGACCACAAACACTCTTGGTGCTTTTGTGGGGGGTAGTGTGTTGGTCAGCCTCCATCTAGTACCTTCATCCCATTGCATCACCCTATGGAACCGAAACCTGTCACTATCAAATTTTATTGATGTGGTAAAAAAGGGGCAGCACTTGCTATTATCTGCTAACTTTCACCATTGTGCGTAACTCTCTCTGGTTTCCTTTTTCCTCATCATTACTGTGCATGCTGCTGCTCTTTTTTTCATTTGGGTCTCATCATGAGGAACTGCTTGCTGCTTCTATCGCCTATAAAAAAGTGAATCCTAGTATTATTTGGAAGCATGTTGTGAGAATTAATTTCATACTCTTGGTTAACGTGTTTTTTGTTTAATTCCGACCAGGAGAGGATTGCTGGTGCCAAGTTACTAGCATCTTTAATGGCAAGTGAAGAGGCAGTCTTACAGAAAATTTCTGGTGGGCTTGTGGAGGCCAGAACATTGCTTCAAGATATATACTCTTCAGATCTTCCATTGGATGTAAGGAAAATGTGCCAGAGATTGCTTGTATGTTTGACCTGTTTGTAAGTACTTGTGTTCTTTGTTGCCATCGTTTATCAATTGTAGTATGCCCCTGTAAAGTTAAGCAACAAATGTGCAATCAAACTGTTAAAACCATGAACTTTTTCTTGTACCCATGTAAATTACCAGGTGGTTACGCTAGTGCCATTTTGAATTAGTTTTATTATATTTAGCTTTCTGGAAACTAAATTCGTACTGTACTTCAAACAATTGCCTGCTAATTGCTATTATTTCTTGTAGCTTGATGAATTGATGATAAATCATTTGAAACTCGATTAAAATAATTTTGGTCTAAAATTACTGCTACTTATATATAAGGGGTAGTTGCAGCTGCTTACCATTATCCTCCTTGCCAGCCATAGTGGCAATTTTGATGTTTAATAGAAGTTTACAGCTTAGCTCAGGCTAAGAGCACTGTATACTTGCTACTATTCTTTTCCAAGAAGATCAGCAGTCTAGCCTAGTTGCTTCCCTTCCCTTCCAGTCGCTTCCTAAAGTTCTGGATCCCCCTCTCAGCTTCGATCCTCTGACACTTTCCTGGAATTACCCTTCTTGGTTGCTCAGACTTTTCATTGCAATCCTTCCATAAAGCAATTATTTACCCTTGATTCTTCAGTTTATTACTCCCTCTAGTCCATGTAAGTGAATTCTTCAAATTACAAGAAGATTGTTTTTTTTTTCTTCATATTTATCCTTGGGTTCTTAACAATTAGGAGAATCGTATGGAATAATCAAAAGAATAAAAT
The DNA here is from genome assembly GCA_037074985.1 of Solanum bulbocastanum. NCBI lineage: Eukaryota > Viridiplantae > Streptophyta > Magnoliopsida > Solanales > Solanaceae > Solanum > Solanum bulbocastanum. Next base: position 24,301,124 of record CM073599.1, read on the forward strand.
TGGGAAACTTGATTTTGAATTATAACCTTAATAAGAAGGATATTTTATTGGAATTATATCCATAATAAGAAGGATATTTTATATATATAAATCAAGCTAGTGCAGGATTTAGACTTTGCCTTTGTTCAGGTACAGAACTTAAGGCCATTATTGTTCATAATACAGATAGGAATTCTCCAAGCAAAACTAGTTCCTAATGTATCTGCCTCTAGCACATATACTGGTGGAACTTCTAATAGCCTTGCGTTATCAAAAGTTGGGGTTTTAGCACCTTCCTTCGTCAACACATCTGCCACTCTACTCTCCTCCCTGAACATATGGTAACTTGTCCCGCTTTTTGCATTAAGTACCTGCATTCAGTAATGATATTATTAAACCAAAGGTGATCATTAATAAGCATAAAAATAGCTTGGATCGAATCAGAGTTGATTTCCAGAGGGGTGATTTTTTCAGGATCAACTATCCTCTGTCCATGAAGAATGGCTAAGAGTTCCGCCTGAATTATGGTAGTGTGAGCACAAGCTTAGATAAATCCTTTCACCTACGTGATCCCTAAATACCCTTCATATACCCTTTTCTCGGGCATTGAGGTAGATGCACTATTTACATTGGGCTTTAGCATACCTTGGGATGGAAAGATCCATTCGACTTGGACAACCATTCTAGTGGTTTTGGTCCTATTGCTTTTGGCCACGATGAGATTGAATTCAGTGGCTTGTGCAATGATGTGATCTATCCCATGAGATCCCGTTGTTGAATTCCTTGTCCTTGATGGCCTCCTAGGTGCTTTTCCAGTTTTTAGCATTGACCATTGTTGAATCGATGACAACGATAGACTTGTTTCTTTAGCCATATTTCTCCAGAAGGTGGTGGCTCTCTGACATTGAATGAAGACGTGATAAATGTTTTCAACCCCATTTCTACTAAACTTGCAAATATGGTCCACATTGATACCAAATGTTGTGGAGGTGTTGTCCGGTGGGTAATCGAGAGAATAGCCAGATGAAGGTTTTAATCTTATTTGATACCTCCAACCTCCAGATCCAAGAGAACTCTTTCGAATTCTCTTGTTGGATGTGGCCATTGATTTTAGGATGTTCCTTGGAGACAATGAGATTTTAAGCACTCTTGGTCGTTAAGATGCCATTATTGGTAAGGTACCATATGAGGTTGTCTTCCTTCTCTGTAGCTTTTGGGATAAAGTTGTGTGTTAACTTGTTGAGAAGATCTTCATGAAGAGTAATAGACAGATTCCTGAGATTTCAAGGACCATTGTTCACGAGGGAGTCTATTATAATGGTAAGGTTTTGTCTACTAAAAGATCCAGAAATGTGCTGCGTAATGCACCCAAAATTTGGGATCCAATTGTCCTAAATAAAATTCACTTTGTTGCCTTTATTAACTACCCATCTCGAACCTTTCAAGCATATATCCCATCCTTATCTAATGCCTTTCCAAAACCTTGATACAACATTCTTACCATAGGTAGGCTTCCTCCTGTGGCAGCGTTTGTAGTAGAGCATTTTTGTCTAAAGTGCTTGGTTTTTTTTTGTACATTCTTCATGCTAGACCTGCCAAGAGAGCCTTGTTTTTAACTTGTCTTTTTTGTAAGCCTAGTCCCCCTTCCTCTTTCCCCCTAGTGATGGTATCCTAGCCAATGAGGTGAAGTCTTTTTTCATAGGTTGAACCCCTAGGCGAAGTTCCTTTGGATTCTACTGATGGTGTTCAAGGTTTTTGCCGACAACTGGTTGTATTACATGACATGGGAAGGGATACTTCCAGAGAGGCTTTCGCTACCACAGTTCTTCCTGTCATGCTAAGGAATTTGGCTTTCCATCCGTTGAGCTTAGCTTGCATATTATCAATAATGAATTGGTAATTACCATAGACAAGTTTTGAGAGGAAGATGGGGAACCCCTAGTACCTCCCAAAGGAGTGGTTCGTCCTGATGTTGCGCATGTTAGAGCATATGGTTTTATTCTCGGGGGTGCAGTTGTTTGAGAAGATAACTTTAAATTTTGCTAGATTGAGCCTCTGACTAGAAGCCTTGAAGAACGTAGAGAGAAGTATATCACGATCCAAAGTATACCCTAGACGTGACATGGCGTATAGAACCCGACAGGACCTACACAAGCCACTTGACATTCATACAACACAATAAAAGATACAATAAGAGAGTTTAAGAAAGACGTCTCATATCATAAAGGAGAGAACATAAATGCAGAATCATAACTTTTCCTTGACAAGCCATTCTAAACAACACAAAAGTGGCTAGGACATAACACATACACCACGTACAAAGTCTCAAGAGTAACAAATAAAAGTAATAAAAAGCTATCATGGCTTTTCCCTCAGAGTTTGAGGACTCACCAATCCAATCTCTATAAGCAATCCGAATCTTGCCACAAGTGGGAGGAGAAGCATCAAACCCTATATTTTAAGACAATATATGCACAAGTATGCATTATGGGGAAATATGCATAAATGTAGACATGATATCATAGTAAGATTAAACATGTAATACATGACCAAGTAGAACATTTAAAAGCTTGAAAGAAAATTTATCAAAATCATGAGACAAGGTCAAAGCTAAATACATCATGGAAGCTTTAAGGAAAATCATAGTTCTTTTCTGGGATATTAGCTTTAATCGATAATAGACCATGTGAGCTATAACATAGAATTTGGTGTAACTCTCACACTGAAAAGGGAGAGTCTACTTGCCAAGGTAGAGCTCTGTATCATATCATTAATTCTATATGGATCTACTAGCTAGGTCATTTAAGATAATCCTACGGTGACATGTAGTTTGGAACTAGAGATAGCTACTAGAGGCTACCCTATTTGGGCCTCCACCTCAAAGTCCTCTAAGTGCTAAGTTAAATCCCAACGAAATAGATAAAGTCAATTATCAAAGCATAACATTAGGAAGGACAATAATCATAATACCAATCCAAATCATAAAGTCATACAAAAGTAGCTCCTTTAAATATTGTCTCATACATACGCGAGAAAACCTTTCACAATCATGATTTTATACAATGTGAGAAAATCTTTCACAATTCATTGATATATATCTTGAAAGCATCCTTAATTCATAAAACATCATTTTCATAAGCCATGTATAACATTCATATATCATCATTCATAAGTTCATGAGTTTCTTTCATAAATTCATAGTCATGATCACATATAATGTATGGGTCCATATGAAATCAATAATAAATCATGTAATTCAACTTGAGTCCCTACGAATGTCATCTATGACCCGTATATGCTTCTACGAATCATAGATGGGTCTCGTGGATCTGAAGTAGTAGCCAAAACTTAAACCTTTCCTTTTCATTTTGACTTTCCAATTTTCGAGGTGTTACAATATTTTCCCCTTGGGGACATTCATCTTCGAATGGGACTCAAGCTAGCATGAATAGAGTAGGAGAGAAACTACCAACCCCACATGAATGTAAATTTCAACAAAATGCACATAAACAAGGAGAAAAATTATATGAAGTGTAAATTCCTATTAAATAGACTAAGGGCCTGTTTGGATTGGCTTTTGGCTTATGACTTATAAGCCAAAAACCATAAGTTAGGATTTCTAACTTATGACTTTTGGCTTATTTTTGTTATTTTGATTTTAAAATAAGTGCTCGTAAGGACTTTTTAATTTTATCCAAACACTTCAAAACTGCTTAAAAATTATTTTGACTTAAAAACACCTAAAATAAATAAATCCAAACGGAAACTAATTATTACTCTATACCCAAAGCATTTAACAAAATGTGATTGAAACTGTGGGGTCCATATTAGATGTCACATCATTAGGATACACAAGACGTTTAGGAAAAGGTGCTTGGTTGTTTTGTCATTCAGAAGTAATAGTAGTATAGTACTAATCACCTCTTATGCACGATGCAAATTTATTTTTCGGACAAGGAATTAGTAAATAGTTATATTGTCTAGGATCACGACAACATGTTTTTTCTTCTTAGTGTGTAAAGGGGCAAGAAGTTGAATCATGACTACAAAGACTTGGGAACCTTTTTATTTTGTAAGTGTACATACGATTTACGAAGTTCATCCAAGTCGTATAGAGCTTGATCATTGAATTCATGAAATTTTGTTGCGACTTCTCTCTGCCCCCAAAATGTTGATAAAATTGAGAACACGATGAATAGCCGTTGAAATGACGATCATTCACGTGTAAGCTATTTGTTATAATATAGTGATGATACAATTTAAGAAATGTAGGATGAAAATGTAACAGAAAATGTACCGATTAATGTATGTTTTACACAAACAAAAAATCAATAGTTAAAAAGAAGAACAACTCTTTAAAACAGTTGAAATAGAACTTTAAATTTTTTTTCTTGAAATAGAAAAAGAAAATTTCTTTTGGAGTAGTAGTGGCCGGGAATTGATGGATGAAAAATAGAGCTATTTATAGCTTGAAGAACCAAGTGTTACTTAATCTAAGAATATATTTTTGAAACTATTGTACTCTCCTTCCAAATTTAAGTGACACACATTTTAATTTTTGGCCCAAAGAGAATGTCAATTTTTTTATATGTAGAAATAATTTAATTTTACGTATGAAGTTCATCCAATTCGTATAGAGCTTGATCAATGAATTCGAAAAAATTATCGTGACTTCTCTTTGCCCCTCAAAATATTGACGAAATTAAGAAGGCGATGAATAGTAGTTGAAATGAAGATCATTCATGTAAGCAATTTATAGTACATTGAAGAAATGTTAGATGAAAATGCAATAAAAAATGAACTTGTTAATGTATGATTTTACAAAAACAAAAAATCAACGGTTAGAAAGAAGAAGCAGCTCTATAGAACAACTAAAATAGAACATGAATTTTTTTTCTTAAAATAATAAAATGCATTTTATAGTGGAGTAGAAGTGATCTTGGAATTGATGGTAGAACAATAGAGTTATTGTAACGATCCGTTAGATCGTTTCGAACATTAGAAAATTAAAATAAATATTTTAGTGACATGAGTTTATTGAATAGAGTGAATTAAATTGGTATGTATTTTTCTAAGTGATGATGGTAACATAATTGATGGATAATAATAATAATATCATTGGTTGTGTGAGTATTTCTATCATTAATCATTATAGTTAGATAAGAATTAAGTTGGGTTCATGGTTTGGTGCCACTGGTTGCGTAACCAATTTCAAACTTTTAATATTATCATTTCGTTCTCATATTATAAATAAAGTTTTGATATATTGAGATAGGTGACAAAATATTAGGTGTATTATATTATTTGAATACCATTAAAATTATGATAATTGGAGGCACTCAGACTTATCCTTAGGCTTGAACTTTAGGAATCGATTATAGATTTGGGTGAGTTTTTGAGTCTAGGCTAGACATATAGTAATATGAGTGTCTTAGTCTCATTTAATTATAAATTATGCATACTTGATACATTGAAAACGTTCTGAAGCATTGAGGAAAGGAAAAGCATTGGAAAATTAGCTTGATTGAGTTGAGTTCTTCGGTGGAGGTAGGTTATGACTTATTTTATGTGATAGAGATACTCTTAATAGTGATTGATAGTCATTGAGTTATGTTGTGAAATTTTCTACCACTTAATTGTTGTGGTTTGGATGATTTACATGTTGTGATTGGTTTGTAATCTGTAGACCGTAGAATCCTTAATCTTAAACTTGCTCTATCAAAATGATGTCTTGAATAAATAAGGCTTGATGAAATCTTATTAATAAAGTGGAAAGTGATGATAAAAATTGATGAATTAACTATATTTAATATTATTATACTAAATATTAAAGTGAGAAGGTGCTAACTCAAATATCTATATCTATTTGTCACATGAAAATGTATGTCTGAATAAATATTATAACTAAATCTTTTCCACTTCTCTTAGTTATTATTTGAATAACTTAATGTAGTACTACTCTACTATTTAACCTTGTAAAAACGTTTACTTTTTGTATTTCAAATTGAATTCACTTAGGTAATTAGTGTGTTAATTTATTGAGAAAACAAAAAATTTATTTGAAGTCTGTGATGCAATTATTTTTATTCATGGTTGTGCAACATTAAAATACTATTTAATTAAATATAATTTGTACTAATCTTTTACTCTTCTTGATTTTTTTATTTTTTTATTTGCTTTAATTATTCACTATCATAAATCATATCTAATTACCTATTCAATTGCTACTCTTAAATCCATAACTCTCATACTTTTCATATTCATAACCTCTAAATATTAATTTAAACTTTAAAATATCTTTTGATATTTCCCCCATTTTTATCCATATAAATTCATCTTTTTGGTTTCATGAGACTCGAATTCAAGGTTATTCATTCTTTCTATATTTAAAGTAGTGGAGTGTTTGTATCATTATTATACTATTTGATTTATGTTTTAGTTTGACTACTCTTGAATTTTATTGATTATGGGAGAAGGTGTAGACAAAAACTCAGAAAATTATGTATTAATTCTATGTTTCTTTTTTCATTTGCATTGATATGATTAAAGTCTTAAAAAGGATGTATATATTGTATTTTTTTCATGTATATTTTTTGTGTGTTTTCTCCCTTTTAGACTTCTTTTGTTTAATTGGATATTTGTGACTACATTTTTATTAGGCTCGAATTAGGTATTTGTGATTATATTGGAAGTTTGCTGTACTACTTACCAATGTTCAGATTTACCGTTGGTTGCTTATAAGGAATTGCTTTTCAACATTGAAATACGTTCTTCATTTGGTGTTAATTGACATTTTTTTTAGATTAGACTCATCAATAACTCTTAACACCTTTATTAGTTCAAATTTATTCTTGAGGTAGACAAGAATTTGCTGACTCGTCTGCTCTAGAAAAGCATAGGTATTATGTCTAAATAAAATGTCTTGGATTTGTGCCAACTCAATAAACTTAGTAGTCTAATATTTAATTAAAATCAGTAGCCTAACATTAAATTAGAACAAAAAGGCTTGAATATTTACACACATGCATAAAAATACTATTATTTTAGGGTTGTCTTTGTTATTCTTACATACTACTTGTTTTTAGTGTATATTCTTAAAACGCACTAAGCATTTAACTTCACATAGTAATATTATTTGAATTATATATTTATTATGATTATACAATGATGAATTATATACATTCATATGCTAAAAAAAAAACAATTTTAATCATTCAATGTTCAGATCTAGAGACAACATCTTAATCATTCAGATGTGCATTCAGATTCAGACGTCTTAATTTTAATGAAAACAAATGAGGCCTTAATTCATAAGCTAAAATAACCACATTGCCTCCGATTCTCTCTCTCTTTACCGACGTTTCTTCCTCTCTTTTCTCAACCAAACATCAATTTTTTTTAAATGGTAAGTTTTCAAAATCCTTACAAGTAATTTGTTTAGTGTTTTTTTATATTTACAACTTTGTTTTTTTTTTCTTTTTTTTTGGGGTGGGGGGAGGGTGTATTGATGTTTCTCAATAACTCTTGTTACCCATATTATTTTTGGGTGTATTGATATTTATCAAGAACTCAAGATTTTTGAGTGAAAATATTATCTAGGATTAAAAACAATAACTATGTATATATTTGAGGTCTCTTATTAAAATTTTGTTTTAGGCTACTTTGATCATCAATTTTTTTTTGTTCTAGCTCAATAATTTTATTGAGACTCTTTGATCATCAACCTCGCTTTTGAGATTACACTAGATATATTATTGTTGTTATTCTATCAAAAAGTAATATATTTTGTTGAGATGAAAATTTTATTGGTACAATGTTTAATTTCATATGCAAATTAAAAGATTGAAAATAAACAGTTTTAAACTTTTAGGGGTCGTTTGGTAGGAAAAAAAAATAATGCAGGGATTAATAACGCAGAGATTAGTAATGTAGGGATTAGTAGTGCTGAAATTAGTAATGCAGGGTATATTTTATATCAAGTGTTTGGTTCATTGTTTTTGACCTTATCTTGTGCTTGGATTAAAACTCTACAAAAAGCTTCTGTCCAATTATACCCTTGCATTATTATGAGATTTTCTATATTATGTAATCGATATAGGTAGATAATTGCCGGGACAATATTATTTTTTATGACCTTCTAACTAGCTAGGAGAAACAATTTTGTTGTCATGTTTGCTATTTTCTCACTTGAATTATTTGAGGGTAAACAATTATTTTCTTAATAAATTAATCACTTAAAAAACGTTAATTTTCAATTTAGAATCGATAGATCATCTACTTTAAAACCAAAAAGACGGTAAACAATAGTAAAATCGAATAAACCATCTACATTTACACATAAAAATTACAAGTTGTAGTTTTAATATGTATGCAATTTATAAATTGTTCAAAATACAAATAATTAGAAACCACATATAAATCAACAAATAATATATTAAATTAAGATCACAAACGTCATGTGGTGATATATTTGCCTTTTCAATTAGTAAATGTTAAAGAACTCACATTTTAAATATTGTATTGATATGTATTGCATTTATTTATTAACAAACAATTCTCTCTAAATAATAAAATTTATAAGCTAATTTATTTAAATAATTTTCTAGTATAAATATAAAACATAAAATCAAGAAAATAAATAAAATGATTAAAGTGATTTGAGGGATATTTTTGTCTTTACATAGATAATTCCATGGTATTAAATCCAATGTATTACTAATACCACCAAATGGAAGGTATTAATAATACATCCTATAATACCATGTAGGGTGTATAACTAATCCATGGATTAGTTATACTTAGGCCAAAGTTCCACCAAACATAGTACTAAATAATACCATACATAATACATGGTCTATTTCTCCTAATACCTCCTACCAAACGACCCCTAAGTGTTCTTATCTAGAGACCACATCCTAATATTTGGATGTGTATTCATATCTAGACATCTAAATCATAATGCACATCTTAATATTCAGATGCTTATTCAAATTCAAACAGTTTAATCTTAGTGGAAACAAACGAGACATTAATATTTTCGTTAACATTCAAATGTTGGAAATCAAGCGTATCTTGGATAATCTTAATCTAACTAATTATTATGATATTTCACTTAAAACTTGATAGCCAAGATATTTAATGTTTTGACATGTTGAAATAGAAAAAATGCCAAGACAATTTCTTTGAATTGCTAGTGTAGCTTGTGATGTATTGGGTTTCTTTTATCTCTCGGTACTTTTAGTTATATAGAACTTGAGATATGCCTATCTACGTGAAATTTTTAGTTAATTTATGTGAATTCTTTAACAACATCTAGACACCTAAATTAATTTTCATTATATCAGTTAAACACTTAAATGTATTTTAACTTAAATGTATAAAATGATCATCTTAGATATCTTCAAAAAATTTGTGTGTTATGTCGGCATCGAATATCATGAGATCAAGTTGAGATATCTGCATTTCAAAATTGTAGTGCTTATTTGTCGGCTAAGAACGCAGTTGAGTGTTTATTAATATAGATCATACCGATAATATTTGTCTAAACATCTACTATTGTTATATATGTATACAAAAGAAAAATGCCAGTAATTTGATCTTAGGTTTAATTATGTTCATCGGAAACCGTTAATGGCACGGCAACTCGGAAGGTGTGTGTATATGAGTTTTGTGTTCCTGTTCGACTGTTCCATTCATTTCTAAAATATCGAAGTTGAAGTAATTTATTTTGTTGTTGATGATGAAATTGAAGTATTATGATCTTATAAGAAGGGGAAATGGCTTTTTTATCTTAGGTCCTACCGCATAATGAAAATTCGTGTAAAAATTTTTATTCTGATATAACAGTAATAGAACGTAACAAAATATTATGATTGTCAGGGATGGAGGTACGTTTATTATCATATTTGGGCCATTATAGCCAAAATTATTGTGTCCACAGACCACATGAATTATAGTGTAATAATAGAGTTCCATAAAATAAACATTGTATTTCACCCTTGACTTTGAAGTAGATTCAACACCTTTCTTTCATATGGAGTAATATTTTCAATGAAGTAGTCAATCTTTACCAAGATTATTTTAGCAAGCTTCCTTGCGTGAGCCATCAACATTTAGAATTTGAATTTCAAATGTTATTCCTTCTATTAAGCATGCACATAAAGTCTTGTAAATAACTTCTTTGATTATAGGTTAATTAATTACACGATATTCTTTTTCCTATATTTTGCTCAAATTGCTCATCAAATCTTTTTAATCATTTCAACAAAAATTTGACATAAGTAATATTCTTTTATTAGAATTTTATGTTGGTTTGGTTCGGTTATTATCAAAATTAATTAGGGAAACCTTGAGGCTAACGGTTAGTATGTTTTTATCCAACCATTTGTTTATTCATACTAAATAAATAATTATATACTCCCTCTATCTCAATTTATGTGGCACTTTTCATTTTTCGAGAGTCAAACAGTGTAAGTTTGACCGTAAATTTGTGTATGGAATCTTCAATTTTTTTTGAAATAAAATTTATATATTGTAAACTACGTAAAAAGTACTATAACTCACAATAATTGATAATTCAAAATGTTTAAAAGATCTATGAAAAATTTACGGTTTGTTTGAATCTCGATATTAGAAAAGTGTCACATAAAATGAGACGGAGGGAGTACCTTTTAATTTCTTTTCTCTTTCTAGTTTTACATTATTTACCCTTTCAGTGATGCATACTCCGTTATGTTCCATAAAAATGTTTAACTTCAATTATTAGAATATTTTTTTTTGAATTTTCTAAGCAATGTGATAAAGAAACATAATAAAGAAATCTTTAAGAAATATTTTCAGAATCTGTTAATTTATCAATAAAGTAAGTACAAATATATTTTTTTATGATACTTTGATAAAAATGGAAAGTCGATAATTAAGTAGGTAGGAAAAGAGAAACAATTCCCACACCATTTAACATATATATATTTTAAGGCATTGTTGTGATCGAGCAGACACTAGAAATTTGTCAATCTCTTTCTCTATTGCTGTCATGGAAAATCAAAGTCTTGAGAAGAAGGTCATGATCTCCAACAAAATACCAGAATTTGTTCCTTTGAAAAAACCAAAAAGAAATAAATATGCCTTTGCTTGTTCTCTTTTAGCCTCCATGACATCCGTCTTATTAGGCTATGGTAAGATATGTATAATATTCAATTTCATTTCTTTACAACTGTTGTACGATCTAGAGTCATTGAGTTTGAGTATGTACATATACTATAATTAAATGTGTTAGTGGTTGGTTGATGTAGATACAGGAGTGATGAGTGGAGCAGCGATTTACATAAAAGAAGATCTCAAAATATCTGATGTTGCTATTGAAGTCCTTGTGGGAACAATCAATATATACTCTCTTGTGGGTGCTGCAATTGCTGGTCGAACTTCAGATTGGATCGGTCGTCGAAAAACCATTATTTTGGCCTCTGGTATATTTTTTGTAGGAGCCCTCTTGATGGGATTTGCTCCAAACTATTGGTTCCTCATGTTTGGTAGGTTTGTCGCTGGCATTGGTGTTGGATATGCTCTTATGATAGCTCCGGTTTACACTGCTGAAGTTGCCCCGGCCTCTTGTCGTGGATTTTGCACCTCTTTCCCTGAAGTTTTCATCAATGGAGGTACGTGTAATGCACACATAATTCTAAAAATCTAATTATTCCAAATTGATTGTAACTTTGAATAATTACGTGGATAGGTGTGTTACTTGGGTATATAGCAAACTATGCATTTTCGATGCTTCCACTAAAATTGGGATGGCGACTCATGCTTGGAATTGGAGTTATCCCATCAGTTATTTTAGGCATTGGTGTCCTTGCTATGCCCGAGTCACCACGTTGGCTAGTCATGCAAGGCCGTCTTGGAGATGCCAAGAAGGTTTTGGACAGAACTTCAGACACTTTAGAAGAATCAAAGACGAGATTAGCTGACATTAAAGAAGCTTCTGGCATACCACAAGATTGCCAAGATGACAAAGTTTCTGTCACACGAGAAAGCTCTGATGGTTCAGGTGTATGGAGAGATTTGTTCATCCATCCTACCCCCACCGTTCTTCATATTCTAATTGTAGGCGTTGGTATTCATTTTTTCCAACAAGCCAGTGGCATTGATGCTGTTGTGCTTTACAGCCCCAGGATATACGAGAAAGCAGGTATACATTCATTCATTCACTAATTCATGTGTTTAAACTGTTAGACAAGGACTGACACATTTTTATTTACATAAAGGGATTACTAAACCAAGCTATAGGCTACTTGCCACTATAGCTGTGGGATGTATGAAGACATTCTTTACTTTAGTTGCGACATTTTTGGTGGACAAAATTGGAAGAAGAATATTACTTCTATCAAGTTGCGGTGGTATGATTCTGTCTTTATTAGCCCTGGCTACAGGATTAACTATTATTGATCACTCAGATCATAAGCTAAAATGGGCGATGGTGGTGTGTGTATGTGCAACATATTCAACAGTTGCATTCTTCTCAATTGGGATGGGTCCTTTAGCATGGGTATACAGTTCTGAAATCTTTCCATTGAGATTAAGAGCTCAAGGTTGTAGTATAGGTGTAGCAGTGAATAGGGCAGTAAGTGGAGGAATTTTGATGACATTTATATCTTTGTATAAGGCTATTAGTATTGGAGGGGCTTTTTTCTTATACACTGGGATTGCAATTGTGGCTTGGATTTTCTTCTACACATTGTTACCGGAAACAAAAGGCAGAACACTAGAGGAGATGGAGCCATTTTTTGGTACTTTCTTTAAGTGGAGATCAACCATGAAAGAGTTGAAGAGAAGTAGAGTGGAAGGTGCTGATAGTAGTGCTCAGCCTTAATAGTAATGACTGATGATGGTGCTTCTTTTTCTATCTTTATTACTTAATAGTATTCAATAACATTTGAACCCAAAACATAGACACTTGACCTTTTCTTTTATGTTTCCACCATATCAACTTACAAACACTTTTTTTATTTGTGTCTGACAAATTCATATAATGACTTTAAGTCTTGGGATTTGAGCAAGTATGTTATAAATTTTATCTCTTGGTACGTAGACACATGATTGTGATGCTATTGTATCCTCTATAAGCGCGGCTTAATAAATCTTGTGCCTAAAATCAAACCTTGAGGAGAAGCTTTAAAATGATTTAATAAGTAAAAATTATATCTACTTTAGTTTCAAACTTATTCTCAGCCGGAAAGTTACTAATCAATCTTATTTTATCTTATCGTATCTTGTTAAAGAATGACATTGGTGGTTAATGAGAAAGGTGAACTCCTTATAAGGCTTGGGCAATCCTCCTCCTTTTTAGCTAGCTTTTGGGATATGAGTTAGGGCCAAGACCTAACTTAACATGTCTTATATATATAAAAATAAAATTAAAAAAAAGATCGGCCCGGTGACATCTTGCCACAAAAAATAAGGATTGACATACATTTATTTTTACAGTTTATTTTTACAAATTGAAAAAAATAAAATAAAAACAAATGGAAAAAGAAGGGTAAAAAAAATGCTCTTAAACTATGTGAAATACCCAAAAATGTCATTCGTATATAGTTTGGCTCAAAAATACCATTGTCGTCAATACTTTGGTTCAAAAATGTCATTGCAGACAATACTATGGTCCAAAAATGCCCCTATAATTGCAAAGTAGATTGAAATGCTCTTTTCCGAATAAAGGTATTAAACACGGTCAAAAGACACATTCGTAGTTGTAGACTCCAAAAGGTACTAAACAATCTTATGCATCTAGTTCTTTCTTCTACTGAATCATTGGAGAATGCAGGAAAAAAACTAGCTTGCGGGGACAGTAACATGATAGTCCCATTGATCGTCGCTGATGAATAGTGACAAATCGTCACACACATGATATTTTTGTGCAACAATATCACATTTCTAAGTATGTTTCATCTTTTGTTTTTAAGTTTTCTCATTTCTCTTATTTTTTTCCTGTGACATGCTAAAATGTGGGTTATGAAAGATTTAAAGTTACATGAAGATCGTGGCATGTTTGAAAGAAGATATAGAAAACAGAAGGGGCAACATGGGAATGGTGAGATTTGTATGGTGAAATCTTAATTATCACTGATAATGAAATCAATGACAGTGAGGAACATGATTAATCATGTTTTTTTATATAAAATAAAATTGTTATAAAATAACTACTTAACAAACTAAACTAAAATTAACAAACTAAATTGAAAAGAAGAACAATAGAGAGAGTACACAAGGAAAGAGATAGAGAATACTGTATTTTAATATGTATTCATTTGTAAATTAAGTAATGGCTATTTATAGCGGACAAGTAATTTACAAATATATTACTAAGTCATTCAATTGGCTAGGTGATGGTAGTTTCAAATGGGTGGGCCCCATATGGGGATCCATCTAACATTACAAGTGATGATACTTCTCAAATGGGTGGGCCCCACATGCATCCACCTTGCCATCTTTGATTTACAACACTCCCCCTTGAATGTCCATGTAAAATAAAAGTTGAAGGAACAAAAATATACATAAACATTCATAATACATATTACTTGTTGTCTTATTAAAAACCTTTCAAGGAAAACCCAGTGGGACAAAACCTAGACTAAGGAAAAAAGAGTACAACACGTATTTTACTCCCCTTGATAAAGACCACGATTCAGATGGTTAAGTTTTTGCATTCCAATCTTGTGTATCATCTTCTCAAGAGTTGAGGCTGGTAAAGACTTAGTGAATAAATTTGTTGAATTATCACTTGAATGAATTTGTTGTACATCAATATCACTGTTCTTCTGAATATCATAAGTTTCTCCTGAAGATCATGAGTGAAGAATAATTTTGGTGAAATGTGTTTCGTTCTATCTCCCTTCATGAAGCCCCCTCTTAATTGAGTTATGCATGAAATATTGTCTTCGAAAAGGATTTTGGGTACCTTGACATCATACTTCAAGCCACATCTTTCTTTGGTGAAATGTATCACTGATCTCAACCATACACATTCTCTACTTGCTTCACAAATAACTATTATCTCAACATAATTTGAAGAAGTAGCGACAATAGACTACTTCGTAGATTGTCATGATATAGCAGTACATTTATATGTGAACAGATAGCTTGCTTGAGATTGAGGTTTATGTGAATCAAATAAATAACATACATCTACATGACCAACAAGATCTATACTATCTTTATTAGTATAAAACAGACTCATATCACTGGTCCCTTTAAATATCATAATATATGTTTTACTCTGTTCCAATGTCTTCGTGTAAGGGAAAAACTATATTTTCTAACAAATTAACAGAAAATGCTATGCCAGGTCTCATAGAATCAGCAAGATACATAAGTGCACCAATTGCACTAAGATATGGTACTTCAGGACCAAGAGGTTCCCCCTTCTCTTCTTGAGGTCGGAAAGTACCTTTACTCACTTCAAGTGATCGTACAATCATTAGAGCACTTAATAGATGTGCTTTGTTCATGTTCAATTTATAGGCAGATTGATGGATAAAGACCTCGTCTGCTAAATGTTTAATTTATAGACCAAGACAAACTTCATCTGTAATTCTTTCTTTAGATATTCAAATTGCCTTTTGGACCTCTTCTAGAGTTCCAATGATATTAATGTCATCAACATAAACAACAAGAATAACAAACCCTAATGTTGTTTTCTTCATAAAAATACAAGGATAAATTGCATCATTTATATAATCTTCTTTTATCAAGTACTCACTAAGGCGATTATACCACATGTGTCTTGATTATTCACAAACTGCCGATAGCAGCTGGCAAGCCCCAAAAAGCTCCTAACATTAGTCATAGAACTAGGCCCGACCCAGTTAACTTCAGTCCTTTGGGGATCTACCATTACCCCTTCTTTTGAAACCACATGCCCTAAAAAGGCAACCGAGGACAACCAAAATTCACACTTAGAAAATTTTGTATATAATTTCTATTTTCCAAGGACACTCAGAACAATATGAAGATGGTATGTATGTTCTTCCTTACTCTTCGAATAGACTAAAATGTCATCAGGCAATTACAAATGAATCCAGGAATGGTTTGAACACACCATTAGTCAAATTCATGAAGGTTGAAAGTGCATTGGTCAACCCAAATGACATCACCATGAAGCCATAGTGCCCATACTGAGTCCTGAATGTTGTATTGGGTACATCCTCGAGCCTAATCTTTAACTAATGGTACCTAGACCTTAAATCAATTTTAGAAAGTATTGGCACCATGTAACTGGTAAAAGAGATCTACGAGGCAACAGGTACTTATTTCGAATGGTGACCCTATTCAACACTATCGGTAGTATATGTACGTCATCATACTACCACCCTTATTCTTAACAAACAAGGTAGGAGCACCCCACGGGGAAGCACTAGCACGAATGAAACTCTCGCTTAACTTTGTTGGAGCCACATGATAAGGAGGGATAGAGATTGGGCGAGTGCCCGGCTCCAAGTCAATACAAAAAATTATATCTCAATCTGGAGGCATACCAGGTAAATCAATAGTAAACACTTCCTTAAACTCAGACACTACAAGAATAGACTCAATAGAGGGGGACTCGATATCGACATTGCGAATATGAGCCAAATATACCAAACAACCCTGCCCTAGCAGATTTCTAGCTCGAATAAAAGATATGATCGTAGTTGTCTTAGGCTTGTACATCCCTTTCCACTATAACTTTTTCCTACCCAGGATCTCTAGAGTTATAGTCTTAGTATTACAGTTAAGTCCAATATAATGGGGGACAACCAAGTCATGCCTAAAATTACATCAAAGTCAGTCATATCCAAAATAACCAAATCAACCAAATTTTGAAAACCCATAAACAGGACAGAACAAGCAAGATAGACATGAGTGACTACGACAGATTCTCCAACTGGGTAGCAACATGGATGGAGGCATCAAGCAAATCACAAATCACATCAAATCCCAAGGTAAACTGTACTGACACATACGAGTAAGTAGAACTCGGATCAAACAAAACACTAGCCATCTGATAATAGACAAGAATTGTACATGTGATCACTGCATCAGATGCCTCAGCCTCGGTTTTGCCCCGAAAGGCATAAAACTAAGCCCTATCATCCTGACGGGCAATCTCTCAGCCTAGCTGCACTGCTCCCTAACCTGCATTACCATTTCCCTGACCTCCACAATGATAGCATTTGTGTCCGCTTACTTATACTAAAGTTGATGGGCTTCAATGAAAAATCAAGAATATGTTTATCACAAAAAGAGGTGTCCAAATTCAAGTCCAAAAGAAAGAAGATTGGGCAACACGAAGCCTAACAAAAGAGTCCAAAAAAAGTTGAACGTTTAAAGTCAAAATTTCTTATTTTAAAAGCTTCTTAGTTTAAAGCTTTCCTAGTTTAAAAAGTTTCCTAGTTTAAAGTTTTCCTACTTTCCTGGTTTAAAGTTTCCTAGTTTAATGTTTTCCTAGTTTAAAGTTTTCATAAAAGTAGAATTTAAATCATATTCTATTTGGGATAGGTTTTCCCTATATATGGGGGTTGATTTTATTATTTTAAGAACAGACATGCATGGTTAATATTATTTGAGAGGTTTCTCTTCTTTACACCTTTGTGTGTGTGGTGACTATGGATTTATCTTACAATCTTATAAGAACGATTCTTTAAAAGGTAAGATTAATTATTAATTTGATATCTTTGGTTTCTATTCGTATATTAAAAAAGGTGATTAGTCTTATAATAATTGGTGTCTCTAATTTCTTCGTAATAGGGGTCTAGATCACTTTTGATATAAGTTCTTGAATTGACTCTACTAGTATCATAATTAGACTTAATCCGCTAATTTTGAATACTAAGATCAATTAGGGTTCTTAACACTTTATCTTGAAATCGGGAATTTTATGCTTGAATTCCACATATCTTTCAATTTTTGTCTTTAATCCTTATGATTTTGCTTCTGCATTATTTTATTGTTTATTCTGGTAACCCGATTCTTATCAAGTGATATCAGAGAGGTTCTATCAAGGTTCCGTTCTTGATAATCTTGGGAGTTTCAAAAAAAAAAAATTCTAGTTGCTTAAAAGTTCAACAAAAAAAAAAATAATTCTTTTCTAAGTTGCTTAAAGGTTCAGCAAAAAAAATATCTAAAAAAAAAATGAAAATTTCAAAAAAAAAAGGAATGATATACAATTACTTATTTCAAAAAACTCCATGTTATGATTCTTGATTTTTTTTCTTCAAAAAGAAAAATCACGAAGACGGGATATTTGAAGTTCTTTTTTTCTTTTGTTTCACAAAGTGGTCATTTTTCTTGTCTCATCAATCCCAATTTATTTGGGAGTTGGTAAGTTCTATTCTTTCTACATATTAGTTCTAAAAGGATTGTTGCTAGTAGGGTTTATATATAAATCCTAAAGGAACTAGTCAAAGGTTGTAATTTGAGTGGAAAAAGACAAGAGAGAGTGAGATCAATAGAGAGAAGAAAAGTCAAATTGAGAGATAGTTGTTTCTTTGATATTTTTTTGTTTAAAACAGGTAAGAACATTGAAGATGGAACTCAACACGACATCAACTGTGTTGATTTATTGATCAAACGATTCGAGGAGAAGAATATTACCGTAGATAATTTAAGGAGAAAAACTATTTTTCATACAAGGTGTGGGATAAATGGTAATATTTGTTCTATGATTATTAATAGTGAAAGTGTCACTAATGTGGTAAGTTCATATGTTATGGAGAAGTTGAAATTTGCATGCACTAAACACGCTACTCCTTATAAGCAATCACTGAATAATATTGGTGAGTTTAGGGTGAATAAGCAATGCATGATTTCTTTCTCCATTGGAAGATATACCGATAATGTTCTTTGTGATGTAATTCTAATGCAAGATTGTCATATCATGTCAGGGAGTCCATGACAGTTTAGTAGGAACGCAGTTTATGATAGGAGAAAAAACAGAGTTTCTCTTGAGCTAAACAAAAAAAAATATACACTTACACCTTTAACTCCAGCCCAAGTTTATGAAGATCAGGAATGCGTGAAAAATGCAATGAAGAAATTTGAGAGAGAAAAGATTGAGAGGAGAAAGGGAGTGCATCCTGACATCCGAAGAGAGGGACAAGGAGAAGTTGTGTTGTGTGAAGAGAATGAGATGGCAAGTGAGAAAAAATGTGAAATTGAGAGAAAAGAAAAGAGAGATGACCATGAGAGCAAAAAAGATAAGGATGATAGTGAGGTAGAGAGAGAAAAACAAAAGAGTTTGAGTGAGGTTATTTCTTATTCCAACTCTAACATTCATACTTCGTCTTCTAGTTATTTTGACTCTCTTGTTGGCACTCATGGAAAAGTTTGCATTGAAAAAACAATTCCATTGGATGAACATAATCCTAAAGTGGTTGATATTACAATTCCTATTGATAAAGTGCGTGTTTATGAGAACGATAAAGGTAAAAATAATTATTTTGAATTTGTCCAAGATAAGGCTCATATCAAGAAGTTCAACAAGGAAATTGTGGATCTAACACCAATGAGAAAGGAAAAATGAGGTGATGTTATTCGTTTGCTACATAATACCAAGCATGGTATGTATAATTGGTTTATTCACATTCTTGGTATTCCTAAAACACCTAAAGTCTTCTTGGAGGTAATGAACTATACTCTTAATTCTTATGTTGGTGACTTCATTGATTTTGAGGATGATGATATTTTGATGTATAATAAGTCACTAACTTTAATCGACAAGTTCAATAAGAGTAATTTGAGCTCTTTTAAAGTCTATTGTGGATTTCCACTTGTTGAAAAGAGGTGTGATGTTTGTGCGAGAAAGATTGTGAATAAGTTAGTTGATTCTTCTATTGTTCTAGTGTTGAATCGAGTTTTGTGTGATTATTTGTTGGAATATGATATTTTCTATGGGATGAAACATAATTCTTCAAGTTTGGATGAGTGTGAACTTAATACGGTGTTTTCTACTAATGAGGAGGAGGTACATGACTATGAGTACTTCAATGCTTATGTGAATAGCTTGTACATAGAAGAATTGATTAGTGGTATGATTGAAGATGCTTGGATATATCATAAGTGTCCAATTTGAGGCATGTTATAGGGATATTTTACCCTCTTTCTCATTCCCATAGAACAAAATTGAAGTTGCATGTATCATTTGCAATGGCATCTAAACAAGGAGTTCGTTGTGTTTATATAAGTAAGAGAATGTTCTATTGGGATGACAATGTTCACATGTTTTATAAGGGTGTATTTATACATGCCAAGATTAATTGGGTTAAGAGGACACATGGTCACTATCTTTTTTTGTTCCTACCATTATTGCTTTCAAGTAATGGATGTTGTTCACTAATGCATGTCTTCTTCATTTTGAGAGATTTAAATTCGAGGATGAATTGTTATCAAGAAGGGAATGATAGCATCCTTGTCAGCCTACTTGTACTAAAGTTGACGGGCTTCAATGAAAAATCAAGAATATGTTTATCACAAAAGAGGTGTCCAAATTCAAGCCCAAAACAAAGAAGATTCGACCACATGAAGCCCAACAAAAGAGTCCAAAAAAGGTGAACGCTTAAGTCAGAATTTTATATTTTAAAAGTTTCTCAGTTTAATGTTTTCCTAGTTTAAAAAGTTTCCTAATTTAAAGTTTTTCTGTTTTCCTAGTTTAAAGTTTCCTAATTTAAAGTTTTTCTAGTTTAAAGTTTCCATAAAAGTAGGATTTAAATCCTATTCTATTTGGGATAGGTTTTCCCTATATATAAGGGTTGATTTTGTTATTTTAAGAAAAGACAGACATGATTAATATTATTTGAGAGGTTTCTCTTATTTACACCTCTATCTGTGGTGACTATGGATGTATCTTACAACCTTATAAGAACGATTCTTTAAGAGATAAGATTAATTCTTAATTTGATATCTTTGATTTCTATTCATAAATTAAAGAAGGTGATTAGTCTTAAACTAATTGTTGTCTCTAATTTCTTTGTAATAGGGGTCTAGATCACTTTTGATATAAGTTTTTGAATTGACTCTATTAGTATCATCATTAGACTTGATCCGCTAATTTTGAATATTAAGATCAATTAGGGTTCTTAGTACTTTAACTTGAAATTGGGGATTTTATTCTTAAATTACACATATCTTTCAATTTATGTCTTAATCTTTATAATTTCGCTACAACATTATTTTCTTATTTATTCTGGTAACCCGATTCTTATCACACGACCTCTCTAATTTCCTCCCCACCCACCTTGTGGACGCTCTATGCCATTATGACCTCCACCCGCCTGTACCACTGTTATGGTCTGCTAATGTATGGGTTCAGTCCTGCGCGGGTGGGGACAATCTCTCCTCATGTGTCCTAGTTCTCCACAATTGTAACAATTGCGGTCAAGAGACGGCCCGTTGCTTAGCGCAAAAGAGGCTCCCTGATTGTCTTGAGTAGGATTCTGCCTATCCCATATTATTGGGCCTCTAGAGTAGGAGCCATTAAAGTTACCTGTATTCTTGGGCCTCTTTGCCAAAGCCTTGGCATGCCCGTCCTATCGAACTCCTTCTACCATCTTCACAAAGTTTTCCACTTCATTAAAGCTTTAACCTACAGAGGTCATGTGAACAGACAATACCTGTAACTCAGGATTCAATTCCTTAATGAAAAAAAGGGATCATCTCTTCCTCTATAGTCACCAACTACGTAGCATATCTAGATAAAGAATGAAACCTAGCCCCATAAGCAGTTATAGTCATACATCACTGCTCCAAAGCCATAAACTCATCCTTTTTGCGATCCCTCAAAGTTCGGGGCACATACTTCTCCAGAATCAAGGCATTGAATTGAACCAGGGTGAGTGGAGGCAAGATTGATAGTCGACATTCCACAAAGGCTCTACACCACTGCTTAACCTTACCTTGAAGCTGAAAGGTCATGAACTCAACTCCATGCTGGTGCACAATTCCTAACTTGTGAAGTCTCTCATAACTATCTAGGATAAACTCATAGGAATCCTCACTTTCAGAACTATGGAACACTGGTACATTTAACTTCAAAAACTTGGTAAGCATCTCGTGCTTAGTGTCAGTCATCACAGGGCCCAAAAGTAGACGGAAGAAGGTATTAGCTTCCAAAACTCCACCCATCTTAGGGACTATAGCAGCAACGGGGTGGTTGACTAGAGGTTAAGCAGCTTGCACCGTGGGAATGGTTCTAGGGCCGACCAACCCACTCAGAAAAGTCCAAATTTGTTGAGCTATAGCTAGATCCAAAGGGGGAAGTCCTATGGTCCCAGCCTGTGCATCCTCATTTGGTTCAGCATCCTCTTCCACCTCAATCTTCACATTCTCTTTTACCACACCAAGGAGTGTAGGAGGAGTCTTTTCCCCCGGGCAAATTCTCAATTTGGGCTTCACTCCTTGCGGGTTCTACCCTTCCTCGGCTTCTTCTCCTTCCTCTTCTTCTACCTGTGTCTAGGTTATGTCCTCTCGATATGGGCTCCTCAGCTGATTCATTGATAGGAGCTACTAGCCTAATGTCGTTGTTTTGTGTGTTAACCATCTGCAGATCGAAGGATGAAAGAGGTAAGATACCAATTTGGATCACCATATACCAATTGGAATCAAGTTATAGCACGAAAGGACAAGAAGATCAAGAAATTTTCCTAAAGTCATGTAGCCTCACAGAAAAAAGTACAAACGAGATCAACGAACCTAGGGCTATAATACCAACTTTGTCACAATCCAAACCGTCGTGATTGACATCCACACTAACCGTCTAGTGGGAAAACCATAACTACAACCCAACTAAACAATACTAACAAAAAGACAGTCATTTAAAGGCATGGAAACAGGTTTAAATAATCAATTTAAAAGCTAAGTTTCTACAAACTTAGTTAGTTATCAAAAACAACATAAACAAGTAGAAATTCAGCCCCTAGAACCTGAAAGTCATTGTACCAAAACTTCTAACTAAACGGCTTAAGATAAGGGGATCAATCCCAGAACAACTAAACATAAAGTAAGAGTCTCATAGATCTAAGTCTGAAGGAAATGGACTAAGATCCTAGATGAATACATGGTAGCCTAAACGAATTGGCTCACCCTTGAATTCAACAAGTCGGTGATCTCCTAGTTGAGGTCTCTCGACAGCCACTTAAAGATGCTTAGTACTCAACAAAGAAAGAGAAATGTAGTATCAGTACATAAACAACGGTGTACTAGTAGGATCACGCAGCTATTCTAGTAAGTGAGACTTACATAAGTAACTACATATAGTAACCCACACATATACAGAAAAACCAACAATTTACCAGTTCATGCTTAATATATTTTAATTTCATAATATCAATCTCAAATACAACAGTCAGTGATAGTTCTCTCATGGAACCCACACTCAAGCTATTAGTGTGTCAGAACGTGGCATCCGATCCAATAATGTGTCAGAACATGAACCCGATCCAGTATGTGTTGGAATGTGACACCCAATCCAATTATATGTTGTAATGTGACACCCGATTCAATCAACCACAATCACAAACACAATCAACACCACAATGAATGATTTACACATTTGTATCGTACAACTAGGTAACATGTTCATTGCATGCTACAGAATAATAATTAGTTATTTCATTAGATTCATTTCATTTTTCCCTATTCACATCACTACATGAATATAATGGAGCAATTGGCAAACATATATGTCAACGCCTCAAAGCTACCCCCAGGGTAAACACGGAACCTAGGATCACGAGTGATCCCAACCTAGCCCTGAGCTGGCATATTGTAAGCATACTTAAAGATAAAATGAAACAAGAAATATTGTGTGGAAGCTTTAAACATGAGATCAACTAAAATGATGGGGAATACCCAAAACTATCTAAAGATATATCTGAGAAGAGTTTAAGATACTGAAATAAAACTCAAACACCCCGTATATCTAATGACCTAAGCTAGAGCCTAACATGTAGTCTAGTTGCCTAATGAGGTGTAAACGTAAGGTTATGGTCCTAAAATAATTTTCCTAACTTATTATTAGGGTTCTAGTGCCTAAACATCAAGGCATGACCCCCCCAAGGGTCCATGAGGAGGACCCAAGGAAAGGTCCAAAAAGCTGTACAAAATAGCCTCATTCACAAAAGGAAGACCACGAGGCGTGGATTAACTCACTCCCCGTAGATGGGAGTCGTGAGTCCAGCCTTAGCCTCCTCAAAATGGTCCCCAAAACTCCATGTCCCAGCCCCATTCCACGGACGTGCAGTACGGTCCGTGGACCAACTCACGCCTTGTGGAAGGGTCTTGTGAGTTGAGACTTAATCTCTTCACCAACACCTCGAGCCACCCCTCTCTGACCCAAACCATGAGTGACCAGTATGGTCTGTGGTTCAGACCACGCCCTGTGGACGGGAACTCGTGGATGGGGCTTGGGTTGACTTCCTTAAGTCGATCATGTGGGGGTAGTTTGGTAACTTACTAATTTGTTAAGTTAGGGTGTGGGATGGTTATATTTAGTTGTTTTAAGTGTATTAAGGTATTTTTAGGTATTAAACAAGTCTTCTAACTCTCATAATTCACAAACCAAAAATCAAACCCACTTAACTCCCAAAAATACTCTCTCTCTAAACTCCATTGAAGAACACCAAGAACTTGAAGGTTAGGGCTCAAGAATCAATCTTCTCAACTCCAATTCGTGGGCAAAACTTTAATTAAGGTATGGGAGCCTTGATTCATGGAACATCTTTATCCATGAAGCCCTTCAACTCTTGATTTCGAAATTAGTAACTTGTTCAAAAACTAGGGTTTCTATTCCAACCATGGGTTCTTCCTATTAATGATTTTACTATGTTAATTGCATTATATTATGGATGATTTGATGTTTAATGGTGATTTTCATTGTTAAATTCCCCTTAAACCCATGAACACCCCCATGAACCCAATTTCAAGTATTGTGATGGGTGTATTGAAGCAAGATGATTACTATGAATTGTTTCTATATGAGTTTAGTTATTGAATCTTGTTTTATTCGTTCCTATTGTAGTATATTTAGGTGTAATTGTGAGATATGGTTCATGACCTTAAAAAGGGGCAAATTACTAGGGTTTGTACATGTTGATGAAAGTTGTGTATAACCTATTGATTCACTTAGAAAGTAAATCTCCTATGACTAATGTGTAAAGTATGGTATTGTTGAAAGTATTGATCTTCTCTTACCCTTATACTTAAAAGATGCAGGAATAGTCTAGGATGATGATGATGTATTGTGCTGATTGAAATTTTATTTCTCATGAAAACACTATGAATGTAATGTGAAAGTGCTACTCACACCCTAATGTTGATTTTAAGGTTGAAAGTACATTCTCACCTTTAATGAATCTACGAGCTATTTTGATGGATTGTATTGAACGAGGGATAGAACATTCCTTCACACATGTAAATGAAATTCAAGACTTAATTATGTATAGTTTGGGAAATAATGCTTAGCACCGAGTGGATATGGACAATAAGGTAAAGGCCCTTCCGTCAATGCAATATGGAGGGTCATCTAAAGTGAACTTATGAGATGGAAGCCCCTCAGGCAATTCAATAAGGCGGATTTCTAAAAGCAATCTCCCTATCCCATAACTATGTGCTAACATAGGAGTTAGCTAGTGGATCCACCTACATACTATACACTTAGTCCTACCTTAGGCAAATAGGACACCTTTTTTCGATATGGGGTTACACAACACCAGATTCCATGTAGCTCACATGGTATATGTTGGTTATGATATTCTTCCCTAAATGAAAGATAATGAATGAGACATGGACTATTTGGTGAGTTTACTTAGTAGGAGTGGGGGTATGGGACTTCACTCCCACATTGCACAAGTAGACTTGGTAGGATGTTATGGGATGGTTCCTTATTATTGTGATGAGATACAAATGCATATATGTGTCTTGAATGGTTAGTTATTATGAATTACTTTCCTTGTATTCAAAGTAATGTTCATGATTATTTCCTTATTGGTGACTAATGATTATAATGAGGGCTAAAGATGATGTGCCTGACCAAGGGAGGTTCAAGGGTACACTTAGTAGGGCTGGTATTATGGGATGCCAACCATACATTGTACAATTGTTCCTTAGAGGTTGCTAAGGTATTTATATTACCATGTAGTGAGTATAAATGTGATTATGGCTTGTGTTGTTTTACATTGTAAATGCATGTTGGTTTCTAAACTTGTCAAAGGCATATTTTTCTAACAAAAATGTCCTTTGTATCATATTTAAGGTTTTTATGCATGTTTCCATACTTAGTACATATTATGTGTTAACCCCTTCTCCTTTCTACATCTTAATGAGTGTAGGTTCCAGCTAGGTGACTTTCACTCTCCTTTTGAAGAAGACTTGGGTTGCCTATCTCCATGTTGTGGTGAGTCCTCAAGTTCGAGGACGGGATTTCCTATTTCTTAGTTCTATTGTACCTCTCATGTTGAGACTTTTATTAATGTATAAAGGCTAAGTCCTAAACTTTGTAGTCCTATGTTTTAGATAGTGGTATGAGACAAAGTCTAGATTTTCCTATTACTTTCTTTTATGAAAAGTGAAGTTGGACTTCGATTGTAAACTTTTAAATTTTCCGCATTATTTCAATGTCTTATGTAATGATGATGCTAGAGGCTTGTATGAGACCCCTTTGGGGTCAAGTACGCCATGTTACGTCTAGGGGGTACTCCCGGGTCGTGACATAAAGTCTCTAACTGACTAGAGATGCTGAGACATGCCCCAAGCTAACTCTAGCAAATACTGAAAACTGAAATAAAAAGACCAAATATAGAATCATGTTTATTGCCCTCGAAACATGAGGACTCACCATTGATACTTCTAAACTGAAGATCGAGAATCGATCTATGCGTGATCTGAATGCTGAGGACCTGAACCTATATCACAAGAAGATGTAGAGCAGAGTATGCATCAGTACTTGAAAGGTACTGAGCATGCAGGATAGAATAAAGCTGAATAAAACATATAACTGAACAAAGAGATAAAGAAATGATATAATCAGAACATGATAGATATGTTAAACATGTTGAATATGAACTAACTGAATGTAGTGACCAAGTTAATAACATACTGAAACTGAATACTGAACTGTAATTGATAACCTGGTCATTACACTAGAATACGTATTTAGGAGCTACTAATAACCAACATAAAATCACATGAGCTAAATGTGGAGTCCAATGTATACGCCTCATCGAAAGGACCCAATATACCTTTCTAAGAGTATAGAGGCATGACTGGTGTGATCACTAAGTATAATGCCCATAGAAGGGACTTACCTATGGGGGCACGTAGTTCTGGACTATAAATGTGACTTACCCTAGTCCAACTTGGTATTAAGCCTACTCCCAATAGAATGTATAAAATACAACAAAACTGTAATAAACTGAATAGGTCGAGATTTTGACATGTTAACTGAAAATGCAACATAAAGTACTGATAATGAAATATTCTTAATTAGAGCATGTATATCTGTGTAAACTGGCCCAACAAGAGAAATTCATGAACTAAACAAATCTATACAACTAGGGTTCTGAATTTTTTGCAAGGATTGATCAACATAGTTACACAAACGTAATATTCTAATTAGGATTAATCTAACAGCTAAATCACAGCAATAATCTGAAGTTCTGGAAACCCTAGGTCTAAACATCATTAAGGGAATCAAGAATATGACTAAATTCTAGGGACCTAGTGGATAGAAGGAATCCACCAGTGAAATCTTACATACTTGGTAATTAAATTCGCAGAGAAATCTTTCAATTTTGGGGTTAGAACTGAAGGAAACCTTTCTGCGTGTTCTTGAAGGACTCCTCGACTTTTCTCTCTGTTTTGCTCTAAGCTTCACTTGATTTAGGTGAATGATCGATTAGGGTAAGTTTTGATGAAGTTACTAGGATCAAATTGACCAAAACTACGTAGTTTAGGGGTCCAAAGCATGAGGAAATGACCTAACGACCCCTGACTTAAAAGTCTGATGAAGATGACCACGACCGCTCTGATGAACCGTCAAAGGGACCACGAACCGTCAAACTGGTCGTGGTCCTTGGTCCAGTAGTTGTTGGTTTCTGATAAGAGCTTCCACTGGCATCACCACGGTCCGTCGTCAGGACCATGGCTTGTGAAGGGTCCCGTGGTCTGACGAATGGGCCTGATGAACTCTGTCTGGCTCCCACGAGCACTAGTACGGCCCATGAGGTGGTCCACGGCCTGTAAAGGGCTCTGTGGTCTACCTCTGCTGGAAGGGTGTTAAGTTCACGGGTAGGTCGACGAACCGTGGTCCCTTCACTACACCAAATTTGGTCTAAGGGCACATCAACTGCAGACAACGCTGAAAAAGTGTTGCCAAAAATACCTAAGGGAACGCTTTCAAGGCATGACTTTTGTGTAGGGTTTTTGGCAACAAAAACTTTGGCAACACTTTTAAAGTGTGCTCTTTTTAATTATTAGTTACACGTTATAAGCATTGTCAAATCAAAAAATAATTGACAACGCTTATATATATATATATATATATATATATATATATGGCAACACTTTTAAGTGTGCTATATTTGAAAATCTAAAAACAACACTTTACCAAGTGTGCCCTATTAAAATTTTGGCTGAAATATTAATGTTCCCTATTGACATTCAATTTTGACCGACCTATAAACCTTTTGTGAAATGCTATTTGATTAAATACGTATTTACAAAATATATTTCAAATTTAAAATTTTAGCCTAGTTTGTCTAAAATTAGATATTTTAGTACGCATGCTTTATAAAAATTATTGTAATTATTATTAAATTATTTTTATCAATATTTAAAATCGAAATAATTATTTCTCAAATGTTTTAAAATTTAAGTGATTTTAATTATATAAAAATATTATAATATTTGTAGTATCTTAATTGGATAGCATTTCTTTAAATTTTCTCTAAATCATTTAAATTTTAACCTATTTTATTCTAATTTCTTTCAATTCTAGCCTATTCAATTCTATTTGTATTTCATTTATAGCCACCCTTTCATTTCAACTATTCCATTTCAATTTTGGCCATTTCAAATCCATTCCAACTCTCATCTCATCCACCCATTCCTTTAAATTAAATCCTAGGCACTCGTCTAATCTAATCATACGGTTCAAATTGAATCATCAAATCCTTCCTTATTTCAATACTAAAATCCCTAAAAATCTCTGATTCTCTTCTCTCCCTCTTCACACCAGCGTCGCCCCAACCTTACTCCTCTCCATTTTACTCTTACAAGAGCAGCTGCCAGACCGCCGCCCAGCCTCCACCCCTTCTCTCTCTCTCCTCCTTGCTCTCTCTCGTCTCTCCAGCAAAAGACAGAAGCACCCAGCTTCTCCAACAATCACCGGCGAGCTCCGGACAGCAGCAGCTCGGGCGAAGGCGAACAACTGGCGAGATCTTTCTCTCCCGCTTGTCTCAGCTCCTCCATTCTCCAGTGAGCAAAGCAGTAGTAGCAACGAAACAAACCAGCAGCGAGAAGCTCTGGCAAACTACAACTCTGACTAAGTGAGAAGCTCCGGCGAGGCTCGAGATTCTGGAATTTTGCACAAGACGGGTCTCGACAGATCCGTCCAGGTTTGTCTTTGTTTAATTATTATTTGTCTTCTAAAAATAGCTTAAATTCGACTATCATTTTCTTTTATATTTTATGAATATGTACTCAAAATCGACAATAGTTGTGAACCTTGTTTAAGCATGAATCTTGTGTGAAGCATGAACAATTGAGATTTTTTTTTATTCATGTGCGTGTTATCATAATATATCTGCGTGTTTAAATTAGATTCAGGTTAGTTCATGGCTTTGCTATCGATTTTTTTTATCATCATGCTTAAATACCTTTGAATTGATTATGTTTGTTCATGATGTGAACTTGATTATGTTTGTGATTATGAACTATTTTGGCTCGAGTCTGATTCTGGGAATAATCATTATATTGCTTATATGATTTCAGATTCTTAACAGTTGGTATTTAATTACTTATGGTAATTTTAGTATGCTAATTGATTATGATTATTAATTTAGGAAGATTGTTACTTGGTACTTATCTTATTAGTGAGCGAATTCCCTCTTTCTTCCAATCATTGGTGTTGCCTTCCTTTTGAAAATGATCTGAGTGAGTTTTATATTGTTGGTTTACTGTGTATGTGAAATAATTTGATGTCCTTCCTTTTAAAATATGATGTGATTTGGTCTTGACTATATATAATTGGATTACCCTTAACTGAATCCCTTTGCCTTATTTAAGCTTGATTGGTTCCTTACTTGTGCATATTTGGTAAATAAATAAATAGATAATAAATATGGATTTGCTCCTCTTTTAGTGAATTTGAAATCTGACTAAATATATCAATACAAGTTCAAGAAGATGATATTCTTATAACATCAATAGATAAATTGTAAACATAACAAGTATTAAAAAAAAAATAAGGATGCTCTTGTAAATATAAGGTCTAAGGCTACCTCTCACCAAAGTTGTGGTACCTTAGAGTTAATGTGATTGAGGCTCAGGACTTAATACCCGGTGACAGAAGTAGGTTACGAGAAGTTTAAGTGAAGACCATCCTCGAAAATCAGGAATCGATAACCAAAGATTCCATGAGCAAGACTATTAATCCCATGTGGAATGAGGATTTGATTTTTGTAGCAGCAGAACCATTTGAGGAGTCATTGATTTTGAGTGTCGAAGATAGGGTTGCACCAAACAAAGATGTAATACTTGGAAAATGTCTTATTCATTTGCAGTACATTGAGAGGAGATTGGACTACAGACATATTAACAGTAAGTGGTATAATCTTGAAAAGCATGTTATTGTTGAGGGTGAAATGTACCTTTTTTTTAGTCAATGATTATTGTAGAATCACTTATTAATGCAGTTAACTCCATTGTTACAGTGATGCATTGTCTGCTTATCACATTATGATGAGTTTCTTGCCCAGAAATGCTATGATGAATATTTGTAGGTCTTATACAATGTTTGGAAATTTCACAATGTAATGACCAACTTGCATATAAGCTTCCTACTTCTACTTCTCTACACACTCAATTCCTTTTATCTCCTGTGGCAAGTTTAAAATTTATACTTCTTGGTTGTAAGTTACTATAATAGAAAAGATTTGAGTCTTGTTTCATTCCTCGTCTTATAAATTGACCTTTACCACTAAAGTGATCAATTTTTGAATGTCTTATAGTAGTAAAATTTGTTTAAAGTTAGTTGTTACTTTAGCTTCAATGTATTCATTTCGAGTAAAAAGTGTTTGTTTAAGCTCAAATTTATGAACCGCTTTAAGTTGTTCATGTCTTGTGACTTTCAATTCCATATCCGCATAAGTTGTTGTTTGTTATCTTCATTTTTTTATAGATTCTGTCTTCTCCCTTAGCACTTTTTTTAGCCAAATCACTTGCATGACCAATTAGTTAGCCAAAGATATCTAGTCTGTTGTTTTAGAAATTGTTAAGAACATAGTAGTTGAGTTTGCTATTTTACAATTATTGATTATCTCAAGAGACTAACTCCTTCTTTAAATTGAAAGCATTTTGGTGCCTAATTATTGTAGTGTAAATGATATGTGATTAAGAATAACATTTTCCTGATCAATTTTGTTTGCCTGGTTGTCTGCAAATGTCTAGTTTCCTTCATGTGAAGAGAATTTCAGTTAAGATATTTTTTTTGTTTATGAATACATCTTTGTTAAAGTATTGGCCTGAAGTGGACTTGAAGGTGGATATAGCTACTGCAATCTCCTATAAATCTGCAAATCTGCAATTTGCTATAAATCTGCAAATCTGCAATTTTCAAATCTGCAATCTGCAATTTTCAAATCTGCAATCTGCAAATTCACAAATCTGCAATCTGCTGCAATCTAGAAAGAGTTAAGCTCTTTTATAACTGCCTAAACTCGGAAAATTCTTGCCAGTTAATTCAAGAATTGTTGCAACAGAACTTCTTGCCTTTTCACTCCAATAGAACTTCTTGCCTCTTCTATAACTTCTGCAATTTGATTTGTTGTACATAATTTGTTTTATTTTTTAATTTTATTTTAAATGTGTAGGGAAATGAAGGTGATCTAATTTGAAGGGTCGCCACAAGTCAATTTGATCTCATTAAAGTGAATGAAGAGTTTTTGAACTATTGTAAAAGTTTGAATACATTATATTTAATCTTGTGAAATATATTCATTGTTAGAATATACTGAAGTATTGTAAGAGTACTTTTTGAACTATTGTGTACACATATTTATAATTTTGCTTTATAAGTATATGTATGTGCACAAGACATACAATCTTTTGAAGTTTATTGCAAATCTATATATTTGAATTACTTATTAGCTAATTTGACGCTTGATATTATTTACTGCAAAATAATATTGGTGATTTTTAATTAGAAATTGTGGCATATAAATCTTTTATAGCCAAAATAATATTACCACACTAAAAGTGTAACCATAGGACTGTAAATTTTGGTATGCACATGGGCAAGGACTACACTTCAAAGTGTTGTCATACATAAGATAGAAAAGGCAACACTTTAAAATTGTGGGCAATATGGAAGAAAAGGCCACGCTTGAAAGTGTAGGTGATAAGGCAACACTTTTAAGCGTAGCTACAAAGCATGGCCTTTTTTCCTTTTAGGCTACGCTTGAAAGTGTAGCTGATAAGGCAACACTTTTAAGCGTAGCTGCAAAGCGTGGCCCTTTTGCCTTTTAGGCTACGCTTTTAAGCGTAGTTTATAAGGCAATACTTGAAAAGTGTCACCTAAACTCTGAGGTTACGCTTCTTTCTGCCACCCCTAGAAAAGTGTGGCTTAAAGTCAAAAAGTGTGGCATTTTATCAAAGGCCACACTTTTCTAGGGTGGTTGTAGACATAAAATGTTGTAGTGCTCTCACGGTCCGTGAACCCTACCGTGGTTCAATGGTTCTGGTATTTTTTCTGCATTTTCTAAGTCTGGTTTTCGAGGTGTTACAATATCTCTCCGTTGGGAACATTCGTCCTTGAATGAAGCCTAAATTAACTGGATAGGGAGGGAAAGACATACAAACCCTACCACTAATTTCTAAAAACTAATTTCTGAATGAACTAAGTTCCAAGAGCATACAAATACGCTGAAAATGCAAGTATAAACTGAAGGAACATGATGCTAAGACTGAATATACACAAGAGTAACTGAAAAACTAGAGAGGAACTATTACCTCATGCTGTAATGGATTCGAAAAGGAAAAAAATGAGGATACTTGGCTTTCATGTCTGCTTCTGATTCCAAGCATCTCTTTCTAGTGACTGACTCTTCCATAAAACCTTAACTGAAGCGATTTCTTTCTTTCTCAACCTTTGAACATGACGATCAAGAATCTTAATTGGCACATCCTCATAAGTGAGACTATCCTTGACAGCCAGACTTTCTAAAGGTACTATAGATGTTAGATCACCCACACACTTCTTCAACAATGAAATGTGAAATACCGGATGGACTGTTGTTAATTCTGCTGGCAACTCTAACTCAAAAGCCATTTTACCAACTCTACTCAAGATTTTGTAAGGGCCTACATATCTAGGATTGAGCTTTCATTTCTTGCCAAATCTCATCACCCCCTTCATAGGTGACACTGTCAGGAAAACTCAATCATTAATCTGGAACTCCAAGTCCCTTCTCCATACATCTACATAGGACTTCTAGAGACTCTGGGCTATCTTAACTCTATCTCTGATGAGTTGAACTTTTTCACTAGCATCATGAACCAAATTTGGTCCTATCAAGGCTGTTTCACCTACTTTAAACCACCCAATTAGGATCTACACATGCGGCCATACAATGCCTCATAAGGGGCCATCTGAATGCTGGAATGATAATTATTATTATAGGCAAACTCTATAAGAGGAAGGTGATCATCCCAGCTACCCTTGAAGTCGATCACGCAAGATCTCAACAGTACTCTAAGGTTTGAATGGTACGCTCTGCCTAACCATCCGTCTGTGGATGAAATGTTGTGCTGAGGTTAACTTAAGTACCAAGACCTTTTTGAAATGACCTCCAGAAATGAGAGGTAAACTGAGGACCTCTATCTGAGATGATAGACAAAGGAACCCCATGCAACCTTACTATCTCATTAACATAGAGTTTAGCATAGTCCTCCGCTCAATCTATAGTCTTCAAGCCCAAAAAGTGAACAGACTTAGTAACTCTGTCCACTATTACCCAAATAGAGTCATGTTGTCTACGAGTACGAGGTAAACCTATAATGAAGTCCATGTTGATCACTTCCCACTTCCATGTAGGAATGTTGATCTCTTGAGTCATACCTCCTGGTTTCTAATGTTCTACCTTCACTTGCTGACAATTAGGGCACATAGCCACAAAATGTGCTATATCTCTTTTCATGCCATTCCACCAAAAGACTTCTCGTAGATCACGGTACATCTTAGTAGCGCCTGGATGAATAGAATACCTAGAGTTATAGGATTCTGCAAGAATCTGTTGCCTCAACTCATCCACCTTAGGAACACATAAACGATACTAATAGCAAAGCACACCATCTCCCCCTTGGGAGAAAAGCTCAACCCTCTACTGATGCACTCTTCAGTTGAAATAATATAAGATCACTATCTTTCTTTTCCTTAAACTCCACTACTAAGGAAGATTCTGACCCATTTTGAACTGTTACACCACCATCAAATATCCTCATAAGGTAAACTTCCAAGTGAGCAAGCCGGTGAACATCTTTTTCTAGTTCTTTCCTTTCTTCCTAAATATGTGCTACACTACCCATAGATAGTCTATTAAGAGTTGCTACTACATTGGCCTTACAAGGGTGGTAAAGCACATTGATATCATAGTCCTTGAGGAACTCAAGTCATTTCCTCTGGTGAATATTCAACTCTTTCTTGGTGAACACATAATGAAGGTTCTTATGGTCTCTGAACACGTCTACGTGAACACCATACAAGTAATGTCTCTAGATCTTAAGGGAAAAAACCACTGTCGCAAGCTCGAGGTCATGAGCCAGATAGTTCTTATCATGTAACTTAAGTTGTCTAGAACCATAAGATATAACCTTACCCCGCTGCATCAACACACAACCTATGCCGACTTTGGATGCATCTCATTAGATAACATAATCATTTGAACCCTCTGGTAGAGCCAAAATAGGAATTGTAGTCAACCTATTTTTAAGTTCTACAAAGCTATTCTCACACTCATCTCACCACTAAAACTTAACCTTTTTCTGAGTTAATTAGTTAGTGGAGAAGTTATGGATGAAATTCATTCCACAAACCTTCTGTAATAACCTGCCAAATCCAAGAAACTTCTAATATCTATAGGAGAGGTAGGTTTGTGCTATTGTTTCACTACTTTTATTTTCTGAGAATCCACTTGGATCCCTTCGCTAGACACAATATGCCCAAGGAAAGCAATTTATTACAACCCAAACTCATATTTGCTAAACCTAGCAAATAATTGGCGATATTTGAGAGTTTGCAAGACAAACCTCAAATGAGTCGCATGCTCTTCCTCATTCCTAGAGTAAACGAGGATATCATCAATAAAGACAATAACGTATAAGTCCAAATACTGCTTGAACACCCTGTTCATCAAATCCATGAAAGCTGTAGGAGCATTGGTTAGTCCAAATGACATAAATACAAATTAATAATGACCATATCGAGTTCTGAAGTTTGTTTTCAATGTTACTATCTCTGACTCTAAGCTGATGATAACTGAATCTGAGGTCTATCTTCAAAAATTGACTAGCATCCTGAAGTTAGTGGAACAAGTCATCAATCCTGGGGATAGGGTACCTATTCTTGCTGGTGACTTTGTTCAACTGTCGATAGTCAATGCACATCCTGAGATAATTATCTTTTCTTTTTTATGAACAACATTAGTGCACCCCATGGGGAAATACTAGGTCTGATGAAGCCCTTATCTAGTAGGTTTCAATTCCTTAAGCTCAGCTGGAGCCATTCTGTAAGGAGGAATAGAAATAGGATGGGTATCTAGAAAGTTATCAATTCTGAAATTGATTTCCCTTTCGAGAGGAACTCTGGGAAGATCTTCTGGAAACACTTTTGGAAAATCATTAACTACTGCAACCGACTCAAGAGTTGGGGTTTTGAAGCTTGAATCCTTAACCCGAACTAGATGATAGAGATACCCCTTAGAGATCATCTTTCTGGCCTTAAGGTAAGAAATGAATTGACCCATAGGTACTGAGCTATTACCCTTTCATTCTAAAGATTGGTTCATTTGGAAACTGAAAACGAACAATCCTAGTTCTACAATCGACTTAGGCATAACAGAAATGTAACCAATCCATGCCTAGAATGATATCAAAATCTACCATTACCAGCTCTACAAGATCTTCTGAGGTGACTTTCTGAGAAACAGTGACAGGGTAATTTATGTATACCCTTCTAGCTATAACTGGGTCACCGATTGGAGAAGAGACTGCGAAGGGTTCTAAAAGAGTTTATGGACTGACACCAAATTTTACTGATATATAAGAAGTTACAAAGGAAAGAGTAGCCCCTGGATCTAACTAAGCATAAACATCTAAATGAAAGACTCGTAACATACCAGTAATCATATCAGAAGAATCTTTCTAATCTTGGCGAGCTTGGAGAGCATACAACCTGTTCTGGTGCTGAACGCCACATGTATCAGATGAAGCACCCTGCTAAGTTGGGTGACCTACTGGTGTTGTTTGAGCTGTAGACTGAGCCCTACTATTGTTACCTCTTTGTCCCTGTTTAGAAGAAGAGCATTCCCTCAACCTATGGCCAGATTGACCACATCCAAAACACCCTTCTTTCCCTACAAGATACTCACCCAGATGGTTCTTACCATATTTTGGACAAGTTGGGTAGGTTCTACTACCTGAAACACTCCCCTTCGACTTAGATCCTGATGCCCTACCTTTCTGGTCTTTTCGAAACCTGGAGGATGGAGCACTAGCTGATAAAGGTGTTGGAGCTGAAGATTTCTGCTAGAACTGAGAGCGATCTCCACCACTCGATTTCTGCTGAGAATATTCACAGTTGCCTGTCCTAGCCTTCTTATTATCCTTAGCCTGCTCCCTAAGCTTATCTCCCTCAACCTGCTGAGCATGAGTCATAAGCCTAGATATATTCATGTATTCCATCAACATAGCATTTCAATACTCTATTTTCACTAAGTCGTATACCCTATACAGAAACTTATTCATTTGTGCCCTTGGATAAGCAACCATGTGAGGAGCATGCCTGGAGAGTTGGGTGAACTTAAGCCCGTACTCTTGGACTGTCATGGAACCTTGCTTGAAATTCATGAACTTCTGAGCTTTTTCCTCCCTCAACTCTCTTGGGAAGAACATGTCTAGAAAAGCCTCATTAAAACACTCCCAAGTGATAGGAATTGCATATGTACCCTGTTTTCTTTCCATTGAGTAAACCATATGTGATCTATATCCTTAAATTGGTAGGATGCCAACTCTACCCTATCATTACTAGTCACTTGCATCACTCAACAGATTTTCTTGACCTCATCAATGAATTTATGTAGATCCTCACAACTTTGTGACCTTAGAAACTCAGGTGGTTTCATCCTAACAAAATCCCGAACTCTAGCTGCAGCGAACCCAACATTAGTGTTAGCCTAAACTGGGACGCTAATTGTTCTAGTTGGCCACACTCTGAGCCAAAAACTGAATGGTATTCCAAAACTCTACATTCGAAACTTTCTGATCTAGGACTGGAGGAGTTGCATTAGCGTTGCGGGCATTCGCATTCCTTTCTAAGCTCTACAAGGAGGCATGATCTAAAAACGCATAACAATGGATTAGAAAGAGAGATCATACCAACACACGATTAGAATATCAAGAAAATGAAGTTTTCCTAAAACACTTCGTAGCCTCTCTCTCATTAGATGTGGTGCACTTCACACCCATGAAAAGGACTCTACTTAGTGCTGCTTTTCGGATATCCTAGGACACTTAAACCTAATGCTTTGATACCAAGTTTTTCATACCCCAAATCTACCTCCAAGGAGTAAACACGGTACCTAGGATCATGAGTGACCCCAAGCTAACCCTGGCCTGGCATATCGTAAGCATACTTAAAGATAAAAATAATGTGTGGAAGCTTAAAACATGAAATCAATTGAAATGATGGGGAATACCCAAAAGTATATGAATATATATTTGAGAAGAGTGTAAGAAACTAAAATAAAACTCAAACACTAAAGTTAAATCTGTCTATGTCTGAAATAAAGCCTCTAACTGACTAGAGATGCTGGGAGATGCCCCCAGCTAACTCTAGCAAATACTGAAAATTGAAATAAAAAGACTAAATATAGAAACATTTATATTGCCTTCGAAATATAAGGACTCACCACAGATACTGCTGAACTAAAGATCAGAAATCGATCTATGCGTGATCTGATTGTTGAGGACCTGAACTTACATCAAGAGAAGATGTAGCGCAGAGTATGTGTTAGTTGTTAAAAGATACTAAGCATGCAAGATAGAATAAATCTGAATAAAACATATAACTGAACAAAGCGATAAAGAAATGATAGAATCTGAGCATGATAGATATGCTAACATGCTGAATATGAACTAAGTGAATACAGTGACTAAGTTTATAACATACTGAAATTGAATATTGAACTATAACTGATAACTTGGTCATTACACTAGAAACTGTCTGTGGAAGCTACTAATAACTGACATAAAACTACATGAGCTAAATATGGAGTCCAATGTATATGCCCCATCGAGAGAACCCAATATACCTTTCCAAGAGTATAGAGACATGATTGGCGTGATCACTAAGTATAATGCCCACAGAGGGGACTTATTTACGTGGGCATGTAGTTCTGGGACTATGAGGGTGATTAAGCCTACTCCCAATAGAATGTATAAAATACAACAAAATTGTTATAAACTGAATAGCTCGAGATTCTAATATGTTAACTGGAAATGCAACATTAAGTACTGATAATGAAACATTCTTAATTGGAGCATGTAAGATTACATAGCAAGTGTAATTCATGAACTAAACGAATCTACACAACTAGAGTTCTGAATTTCATGCTTGGATTGAGCAACATAGCTACACAAACGTAATACTCTGATTAGGATTAATCTAACAGCTAAATCATAGAAATAATCTGAAGTTCTGGAAACCCTAGGTCTAAACATAATTAAGGGAATCAAGAATCTGACTGAATTTTAGGGACCTAGTGGATGAAAGGAGTCCACCAGTGAAATCCCACAGACCTGGTGATAAAATTAATATAGAAATCTTTTGATTTCGAGGCTGGAACTAAAGAAAACCTTGATGCGTGTTCTTGAAGGACTGCTCGACTTTTCTCTCTGTTTTGCTCTAAGTTTCGCTTGATTTAGGTGAATGATCGATTAGGGTAAGTTTTGAGTAAGTTACTAGGCTCAAACTGACCAAAACTACGTTGTTTAGGGGTCCAACGCATGGGGAAAAGACCAAACAACCCCTGACTTAAAATTTTGATACAATTGACGGAGCGTCAAAGAGACCACAAACCATCAAGATGGTCGTGGTCCTTGGTCCAGTAGCTACTGGTTTCTGAGGCGAGCCTCTACGGGCATCACCACAGTCCGTCGTCAGGACCACAACTCGTGAAAGGTCCCATGGTATGACGTTTGGGACTGGTGAACTTTGTCTGGCTCCCATAAGCACCAGTACGACCTATGAGGTGGTCCACGGCCCACGAAGGGTTTCGTGGTCTACCTCTGCTAGAAGGGTGTTGAGTTCATGAGCAGGTCGACGGACCGTGGTCCCTCTCACGATCCGTGAACCCTATCGTGGTTCACTGGTTCTGGTGATTTTATGTTGTATTTTCTAAGTCCAGTTTCCAAGGTGTTACAATATATATGACAGATAGGAAATCAAACCATCATCTACCTCAAAACCAAGCCTAAACACTCTTAAGGAACTTGATCTTTCCCTTTCTGGAGTCTCTCTGCTTGTTCTTGGTCTAAAACAAGTAAATTAAGCAAAGGATCAATAATAAAGGCCTATTTTACCCGAATTATATCCCAAAATTAACCTTTCACGCTAAGATCAATTACATTAGTTCTACCTGCCCAAATTCAATTTTGTAAATGCGTACAGAATCCTTATTGTCTTGGGTATCCACTCAAATCATTAAATTCATAATAAAATCTCCCATCCGTTACCGGATTACACTAGACCT
Source organism: Solanum bulbocastanum (assembly GCA_037074985.1). Taxonomy (NCBI): domain Eukaryota; kingdom Viridiplantae; phylum Streptophyta; class Magnoliopsida; order Solanales; family Solanaceae; genus Solanum; species Solanum bulbocastanum. The sequence continues at coordinate 24,341,368 of CM073599.1, forward strand.
CACCAGACTCAGATTTTGTCCAAGTCTGGACTAGACTGGAAATTTCCAAGTTACTACTCAGAAGTTTTATAGCCTAAATTCCTTCCACGTTAACTTATCCATAACAACAGAAATAGGTCGTTACATTAAGTGAGCGAAAAATTCTTTTACTATTCAAAAAGTAACAAGAATCATTCTTCAATCTATTTTTGTTAAAAAAAACTGGTTGAACCAATAAAAAATATATATTTTTAATTTGATCATGTCTTTGCCCCGATGAGAAGATCAAAGTTACCTTAAAAGAATAAGGATATTGATAGGAAATGAATATTTCATTCTCAAAATTTAAATTTTGTATGTTGTTAGTTTATATGTTGTTTGCATCATCAAGTAAATTAACTTGAAACAATACATAAGTCTTGAAATATTTATACAGTAGGTTCCGATGATTAGAAAAAATATGTAAAAAAATCATATTAAAAATATTACGTCCAACTATTTAGAGATTTTCTTTAATAAAAACATTTAATATGTATAAATGTTATATATAATGCAATTCACATTTTATACAATGTATAGAAATACTGGAAATTTAGTGAAATTACGTAGGCGTTTAGTTATGAAAATAAAAAAAATAATTACTTTATTTGAAATTGTTGAAGTTGGAGTTGTATTTGGACATACTTTTTACAAAGAATATTTAGAATTTGAATATATTTTGTCTGAATATGATTTAAACCCTCAATTTCTAAAAATTAGAAAAATCACCAACTTGACTAGCTTAATCATGTGTACATATATTCATTCCACTTGGCACATTTTTTTGTTGGTGTCGTGAGTTTCTTAAAAAAATAGACTGAACGATGAATCTTGCAACTTTTTGGATAGTGCAAGGATGTTTTTAGTTCACTTATATAACACAAGGATGTACCTTAGGTTTAAGTCATACTTCAAGGATGATTTTAGCCAAAAACTCTACTAAATATGTCAATGAGTGTAACTATACTCAATTTTACACCAAATCTTAATTACATTGTGGCTTTCCAAATAGACCCTAAATCTAAAAAGAGAAGTTGGGCCATACATACCACTTTAGTTATTAAAAAATAGAGAAGAGCATGTGCAAAGGCTAGGCTTTTTTCCCAACTCGAAGCATATATTCCCTTCTCGTATGTTGATACTTTTACTTTCATCGCTTTATGCTTTTGGTGGATCACCTATTCAATAATTGGGTTATTTAGTTACTTTTTCCATTATGATCTTTGGGGTTCACATTTTTTTAGGATGAGGTTGGTGGGAGTTGATATCTCAAAAGATAATTTTAACTTTGGATTATGATTTTTGGGTCATATTTTTTAAGATGTGGTTGTTGGGAAATAATATCTCAAAATATAACTTAACTATGAAAATTTATCTAGCGAAATCATTGATATTTATTTTGTACTACTAAAATAACACAACTGAAGCTCGTATTTGTGTTATGACGGTTTCATTGAGTCCGAAACATCGAGTATAATTGATTTTCATATGTGGTTTGTGTATACGAGATTCTGAACGAATCTGAGGGTCCTTTTGATGCTTTGAGACTTGGCTGTGTTTTTTGATGTTGCAGTCCTCACTTTTGTGAAGGTCCTGTCGCTTAAGCGCCCTCTGCTTAAGCGAAGGATTTGTTGCTTAAGCGACCTTTGTTTAAGTAAAGGAGGATTCGCTTTTGCAGGAGTTGAGTTTTTAGTATGCTTATGTGTGACTTGCTTATTAATTGTGATTGGTGTAATTGTTGCATGTTGCTGATCTACTTGACATTGAGATTTACTTACTTGATTCGTTTGATTGTTGATTTGTGAATATTGAACTATGGATATTGGGCCTTGTGGGTCGTATATTATAGAATTGTTAGGTTGGGCTGATTTCTGTGCAGGTTGTAGTTTGAGGAGGTTTGGTTGGAAAGTAAGGGGTACTCGATTTCTAGCTAGATGCCTTGATTATTAGGTTGCGTGTTGGGTACCGTGTTGTTAGTACTCCTCCTTGCTTCTACACTTGTGTAGGTTCCAAGTCCGGACCCGTATGATCTCTTTATTCTTCTTCTTCTGATTTCGAGCATGTCAAGGATTTGGAGAGATAGTTACTTGTCACTTCAGCGGGCCCTTTTTTTCCTTTTCTTTATACTTAGTTCTATTTGCGAAACAAAGGCTGAGACTTGTAACTATTTCAATTCTGCACTTTATGTATTTAGTGGCTTGTACACATGACAACCAAATTTTGGGTGTTTTAATAGAAAGAATAAGTTTTTCCACATTTCTCTTGTTTTCGTTGGGTTGAGGCTGACCTATCTTGGTTGGAATAGACAAGTGTCATGTTTTACAATATTTTTCATCTTCTGTCCTAAAATTTAGAACCTCTAAACTCCTAATATTAGCTCCGCACTTGTGAGTCCAGTGTTTTCTAATTCTAAGGGTGAGTTGCTTCTTCTGGACTGCCATGGATTCATCTATTCTCTCTAGTCCATTGTTCAAACTTGTATTTCTTTTGGTTTGGGATTGCATCTCTGTATTCTAGACTGTGTTAGATGTTTGGGTGCACGACTTTCAGATTCTAGGGGGATTGTTTCCGCATGTTTTTTGTTAATTATTATGAATATTTGCTTTAACTAATGAGACTGTTGCCTTAATGGCGTAGTTGATGTCGTATTGGGTTGGCGATTGGTTATCCCACGGAGGTTTAGTGTGGGTACTTCTCACAACGATTTACGTCGTGACACATTCTGATTGTTCAAGTTGTTTGATCTGAAGTTATGGTGCCTTGCATCTGAAGTCCTGGCCCAACTTAATGTATGTTTCATTTAATTTTTTCTGATCTGTGTACCAGTGAAGCTAGAGAGTTGGCTTAGTAGCCAACTTTTGAGACTTAAGGGTGAGTTGCTTGAATTAAGTACCGATCATGACAACTTTGCTTATTATCAATAATAATACATGAAACAAAAAGTAAAATTCAAATGTATATGTTATGGGTTCACATGGTTACTAGTAATATATATGACATTGAAATTATGTGAGGAGAAGCATATCATCACATTCCACTATGTTTCTCTTCAACTCTTTCATGGTTGATCTCCACTTAAAGAAAGTACCAAACAATAGTTCCATCTCCTCTAGTGTTCTGCCTTTTGTTTCTGGTAACAATGTGTAGAAGAAAATCCAAGCCACACTTGCAACTCCAGCATACAAGAAAAAGGCCCCCCCAATACTAATAGCCTTATACAAAGATATAAATGTCATCAAAATTCCTCCACTCACTGCTCTATTTACTGCTACTCCTATACTACAACCTTGAGCTCTTAATCTCAATGGAAAGATTTCAGAACTGTATACCCATGCTAAAGGACCCATCCCAATTGAGAAGAATGCAACTGTTGAATATGTTGCACATACACACACCACTATCGCCCATTTTAACGTATGATTTGAGTGATCAATAATAGTTAATCCTGTAGCCAGGGCTAATAAAGACAGAATCATACCACCACAACTTGATAGAAGTAATATTCTTCTTCCAATCTTGTCCACCAAAAATGTCGCAACTAAAGTAAAGAATGTCTTCATACATCCCACAGCTATAGTCGCAAGTAGCCTATAGCTTGGTTTAGTAATCCCTTCATGTAAATAAAAATGTGTCAGTCAGTCGTCTAACAGTTTAAACTTTAAGAGTTATCACAATGAATATATGTATACCTGCTTTCTCGTATATTCTGGGGCTGTAGAGTACAACAGCATCTATGCCACTGGCTTGTTGGAAAAAATGAATACCAATTGCTGCAATTAGAATATGACGAACAGTGGGGGTAGGATGGAGGAACAACTCTCGCCATACACCAGAACCATGGGAGTTTTGTCGCGTGATAGAAACTATGTCATCTTGGAAATCTTGTGGTATGCCAGCAGCTTCTTTAATGTCAGCTAATCTCGTCTTTGATTCTTCTAAAGTGTCTGAAGTTCTGTCTAAAACCCTCTTGGCATCTCCAAGACGGCCTTGCATGACTAGCCAACGTGGTGACTCGGGCATAGCAAGGACACCAATGCCTAACAACACTGATGGGATAACTCCAATTCCAAGCATGAATCGCCATCCCAATTTCGTTGGGAGTTTGGAAAATGCATAGTTTGATATGTAACCAAGTAACACACCTGCAACACCAAGAAAAAAACATTACCCTTTGAATTGGTATTGAAGTTATGTATAGTATATACACTACTGTCATTATAAATACAGTAGTTTTTTGTCATCAATAAATTTTAACTTAACTATTTTATGTGAGCCAACATCAATCAATTAGTTTTGCTTATGTCATATTTAATTTCTTGTTTGATTTGTTTTAAAAATTTTTTGTATTCAAGACAATCGCGGGTCTTGTTATGGTTATTGCACTCCTTTAAAATGGTTTTATATGTGTTGTTGGTTCTCCTATTGAGTGAGTAAATTGGGTTGACAGTCACCAAGAAGTATATGTGTTAAAATGATGTATCGTTGCTACGCTAATTTTGTGCACCCATTATCTCAAAGATTCACCTTAACTTAATTGAATGCTGAAATTTGCTCTATCATCAACCAAGGCTGCACATGAAGTGGAGTTTTAATACCATCAGTAACATTTTATCCTCTTTAATCCTAAATCAAACAACATCACAAGTTGGTCCACTGGATTTGTTGAGCTAAGAGCAATGAATTAAAAGAGAGCAATATGAGCTAAGAGAGTCATGTGTTAGGACTAAGAATATAAATTCTAATTATTAACAAGTGAGTGGTAAAACACAACAAATATATGCAAGAACCATATATGTCCTTCACATGTCTCAAAAAAGGATGGGTAATGTTCATAACAACATACTATAAGGCATCTGTTCCTTTTCAAGTCTACAATAAAGAGTTGCTATCAAAAGTGCATCACAAGCAGTAAAGCAACAATGAAGATATCAGGTCCTTCACCGTAAACTAGACAAGATTGTTGATCGAGAGCCAAGACAGATTCCAAGCGTGAAGAAGATCCATACGATTGCAAAAAGGTCCAATGAACCAAGGAGCAAAATAAATATGAAAACATTGTCATATTTACCAACAAGAAAGAAACTTTGGAAAATAGAATAAAATCAAGATCTTAACACCGAGCATTATTTTCATTAGAAGAATCAACATACCTAGTATAGTCTCACAAGTGGAGTATGGGGAGAGTAGATGTACGTAATCTAACTCCTACTTTGTGAAGATAAAGAAACTAGTTTTAAAGGACTCTCGACCCAACAAACACTTATAAAAATGATATGAAAAGGAAATGTGTAGTAAAGAAGCCATGTTGAAAATAATGGAGAAAAGAACGGTAGCAATAACAAATAATATGATAGCCTAAGAAAAAGTCTATAAGAATTCAAAGAATAAGCTAGTATGAGAGTAATAATAATAATACTAATAGAAAATACTAGGCAACGCTTGACTACCTACTAGCCTTCTATTCTAATCATCAAACTCCATATTTACCTATTAGGGTCATATCCTCGAAAAGCTACATGTGTGTCATGTCATGTCTAATCACCTCTCTCCCATTACTTCTTTGACCTATATTTACCTCTCCTCAACCCCTTCATATCCAACCTCTCACACCTCCGTACTGAGGAATCTAAGCATATTCTCTTCACATGTATGAACTATCTCAATCTCACCTTCTTCATCATATCTACAAAAGGGGTCACTCCTACCTCATCTAGAATATCATTGTTTCTAACTATCTCTTCTAGTATGTCCACACATCCATTACATCATCCTCATTTATGGAACTATCATCTTCTCAATATGCAAGTTTTCTTGACCGTTGAATACGCTTTCTCATACAACATAACACGTCTAACCACCACTTCTTATAATTTTTATTATTCTAATACTTACTAAAAATATTTTTTTTTAATTATTTTTCATTTCCTTCTCATTCTCAATCTTTACTTCATGCGATTCTATAGTTTACTTTTTTCATCAGCTTAATTTTGTTAGTATTCTAATTTTTAAATCAAAGTAGACACATTGTTGAATAAGGATATAAACTTACATTTTTCTTTTCTTTAAATCATATTTATGTACGTTATTGAAATTTGACATAAGAGTATTATGCTAAATTTTTTGTTTTGAATTTAGAACTTATGTTATATTTTTAGTTTCATGTGTTTTAGTATAGTATTGACTTGTTATTTCACATTACAATTTATAATATTAATCTTTTTTATCAAACATGCATTTCATGATCAGGGTCGTCTTAACCCCTAGACTACTAAAGTCATCGTATTTTTTTAAAAAATAGAAAAAGTACTTATACATATATTTAAAAAATAAAATTATATGTATTTCCATTTTTTGAAAAAAAAATATATGGAAAAGAAGTAATTATTCGAAGTGGTTAGTTTCCGCTTTCCCAAGAGAATAACATAATTTTTGGAAATTATTTCATTATGTGGGAAAATTGTGCTTCCTTATTTATCTCCTAATAATTTGAACCTGTATTATTATTTATCATATATTCATCTTTTTTATTCTCTATATTTTATCATTTTTATTTTCAATATTGAACTCTTTCCTACAAAACTTATTGAGTTACTCTTGCTTACAAGTTACAAAAGAATAAAATCTTTTTTTTGTATCTTCTTCAAAATTTCAAGAAGTGCAACAATCATTATGTTGAAGAAACGCAACACTATTTCGATATCTTTATATCAACTTATCAAATTCTTGTGCCATATTTTATTATTCTAACTTTATTTTGTAGTTTTTCCTAAAAATTTGTAATCGTTGATATTCTTAGTTCATAAGTATAATATTCTTGCTTTAGTTATTATTAAAATTTATTCAATTTAAATATGTTAACTAAAAAATATGAATTTGATCTTACAAAAAAAAAAAGAGAAAAAGAAAAAACTTGAAGAATTAAATGAATCTCAAAAAAAAAGCATTTTGTAGATTTTTAACAAATAATAAATCTTAAATCGAAAAATGGGGATGTTCTTCAAATGAACAAGTTTCTAATATAGTTGAGTTAGATGATAATAACATCCAGGAAGAAAATGTAGAAGAAGTTGGTGAAAAATGTGGCATAGTTTCCGATAATCAAGAACTCCTAAATAATTTAAATTGTTGCATCCTTAAAAATAAATGTGACAATCTTTTTTTAAAAAAAAAAACTAAAGAAATAGATAAATATTAGGGCCCCTCTCTAATGTTTGGCTTTAGCCCTCCAATCTTATTAAGTTGGACCTGTTCATGATGTTCATAGAAATCTTGTACCTTTATTTTTTATGATTAATTTAATTAAAATATATTAATTTGAAAAATATAAATCAATCTTTTATAACATTAGTAATGATATATGTTTATTAAATAATATATTTAGAAAATACAATATTTAATTTAATATCATTTATAATTAAGACCTTTATTTGTCTAATATAATTTTTTTAATTTTAGATAATTAACTTTTATTTTTAAAATTTTATATAACATGATGATTGCACTTGTGTAACCAAACAATACACTTGTATATTATATTGCAATAAACCAACAAGCAACAGGTCATCATAATTACTAAGTTATGTAATTACTATTCTAATAATTTTACCAATTATAATTACGAGATGAATTACCAAACACACCCTAACTAACTATATTTTTGAATGAAAATAAGTTTTCAACTCTATCATTGTATACAATTCAAATAAAAATAAAATGACATGAAAGAACAGAATATGGATGACTGTATCATGCTTGAAAAGTGAGCAACTTATCGAAACTTTAGTCTAGAGAAAAAGACAAAAGTTAAATAATTGAATTATGACCACAAAAGATAAAAAAAGAATAAAAAAAAGTAGAGAGGTACCTCCATTGATGAAAACTTCAGGAAAAGAAGTGCAAAATCCACGGCAAGAGGCCGGAGCAACTTCAGCAGTGTAAACTGGAGCTATCATAAGAGCATATCCAACTCCAATACCAGCAACAAATCTACCAAACATGAGGAACCAATAGTTTGGGGCAAAACCCATCAAGAGGGCTCCTACGAAAAATATTAGAGATGCCAAAATAATAGTGTATCGACGACCTATCCAATCTGATGTTCGACCAGCAATTGCAGCACCTACAAGAGAGTATATGTTGATTGTTCCCACAAGGATTTCAATCTGAACATCAGATATTTTGAGATCTTCTTTTATGTAAATCACTGCTCCGCTCATCACTCCTGTATCTACATCAACCAACCACTAACACATTTAACTTACTCATTTTGAACTCAATCACTCTAGATGAAGAAATTAAATTGAATATTATAGTACATAATCTTACCATATCCTAATAAGACGGATGTCATGGAAGCTAAAAGAGAGCAACCTAATGCATATTTGTTTCTTTTTGGGCTTTTCAATTCTGAAACATTTTGATTTGCCATTACAAGAGAGAGAGAGATAGAGTAATACTCTCTTCCTTTCATAATAAAAAAGAGTGACATCATTTTTTATTTATTTATTTTAAAAAGATTTATTTTTTTTTGTAATATTTTAATTTCAATATTTCGCGTGATATGTTTAAAGCCACAAAATTAAAAGGTAATTTAGTACATTTAACATAATTTTAATTTAGGACCACAAGATTAAAAAAAAAAAATTATTTTCTAAAATTTTGTATCAAGTTAAATTAAATCACTCTTGATAAAATGGAGAGAGTAACTAATTTCTGCACACAACAGAGACTTAAAAGTTGGATTTCAATTATACTCTCTCACTTCCAATTTGATTGATTGATTGTTCAATTCGTTTCATTTTATATTAATTAGTTTGATTTGATATGAAGTTTAAAAAAAATTAAACTTATGATTTAAAATTGAGAGTATATTTTTACTTGGAACAAAATTTTAAAAAGTAAATTTTATATATATATATTAAAATAAATTTTAAATTTTGTTGATTTTAAATTTTCTATGTTTAAAATTTGAAATTAAAAAATTGTCAAAAATGGGATATTTATTATGATATAAATTTTAAAAAATGTAAGATAAATAAATTAAAATGCAGAGTATAAATTAATTATGTGAGGGTTGTTTAACTTTCTATTAGTTAGTAGTACATATAAACTTTCTATTAGTTAGTGGTACATATAAAATAAGATTCCTCATTATTTTGTGTTGGGCAGAGCTTAATGATTGTGGTCTTTCTTTCCAACTCCACCAGAGGGGGACGAGTCCAAAAAGAGTTTTTTCTTTGTTTTTTTAAAAACTACAATACAAAGTTAGATACTTAGATTAGATTATGATGGGAAGTTATCAAAAACAATTTGTAATTGTGGTGATTAAGTAGTTTTGAAATGCTCGAGTAAATTAAAAATATTTTTAATACTTGTTTGAAGCCAAAATAGCGAAAATAAGTTAAAGAATCATAAGTTAGAATTTCAAATTTAAGAATTTTGACTTATAAATTATAAATGAAAAATTAATTCAAACAAATTCTAAATAACATAGACTTTAATCATTCTGAGTTTGGTTTTGTCAGGGTTCAAATGATCTAAATTAGATTAAATTTGTCGGTAAAGAAAGGAATGTCTAACTTATGTGCACGTGTAGAACTTTTAATAAGAAAATAAAGTACATAAATAACTATACCAATAGTGCATATCCCCTGCTACTAATATATAAGGGAGAATAATCAGGCAGGGCATGGTCAACATGCCTGCCTGGCAGCATATCAAGAAAAGAAAAATGGCATTTTAAGGGTATTTCATTTTAAGGGTATTTTTGTAATTTTTGATAGTTTTTCCGTTTTAATTTGTATGTGTTATTTTTTAGTCTTTTATATATTTAAAAATTGTGTAAAAATTAATATAAATCATATTATTTAGAAACTACGTAAAAAGTATTATAAATCTCAATAATTAAGAACTTAAATTTTTTTAAATCATTATAAAAAAATTGCTCTTGAAATTCTATCGATGCTACATAAATTAAAACAAAGGAAATCATATATATTATTTGAAAATTACGTAAAAAAAAATACTATAAATCACAACAATAAAAAACTTAAAAAATTTGAAAGACATAGAAAGTCCGATTTGATCCTCGAATTAGTGCCGAATAAATAGGGATATATGAGTAATATATATTATTTAAAAATTAAGTAAAGGTAATATATATCACAATAATTAAAAAATTAAAAGACAAATAGAAAATTAAGTTAGATTCGCAAAATTTTATCAGTGTCATATAAATTGGGACAAGGGAAATAATATTATCATGATTTATAATATTTTTTACATAATTTTTAAATATTTAAAAAATTAAAAAACTACACAAACAAATTAAAACAGAAGGACTACCAAAAAAGAGAAAATAGTGCAGCTGCCTTGCAGGCATGTCGACCATGACTTGCCTGGTTATTGTCACTTATATATATGTCATAAATATTTTAAGTTGACAATTATCATGATTTATAATATTGTTTACACAATTTTTAAATATTTAAAAAATAAAAAAATTACACAAACAAATTAAAACGGAAGAACCACCAAAAAGGGGGAAATAGTGCAGCTGCCAGGCAGGCATGTCGACCATGACCTGCCTGGTTATTGTCTAGAAAATCATAATAATTAAGTACTTAAAATATCTAAAAATTATATCAAAATTTAATTAATTCTCTAAATCTATATATATCGCATAAATTGATATTAAAAAATAACATGTATTGGGCCCGCATGGACACTTGTGTGTAGTATAACTTAAATTGAAGAAAGAATGTCACTGACATTTAAGAATCTTATTTTCCAAACTAGATTTGGATATATATTCCAAATACAGTGAATTGGATACCATGATTATTGTGGTTATCCAACAAAAAAAAATTATTCATATTCAATATTTATATATACCAGTTATAATAAATTATTATAATTTAATGAGAACATCAATCAATAATAAATACAATAATAATTTGTGTTTTATTTATACACACATTCAAAAATCTCTCACGAGCCTCATATTATAATGTTTCTTGTTGCATGCAAGGGTGGATGTAAAATGGAATTGTATGGATTAAAACTAGCTAGTATCATCTATATTGATGAGTGATATCAAGACTTGTGACGCAAGCTTCCTTAGGATGGGATAGTCAGGTGATGCTGAGTGAAACCTTCCAATGATAAAGATAAAATAAGCTCTCTAATTGAAAATCATACATGAGTGAGATTGAGATTCTCATCATCTAGTATTAGTGCTCAAGTGGGAGACCATGAGGGATCTGGATCCTACGAAATTAGTTACCTAGTTTGTTATTTATAATTAGCTCAGTAGACATCAATGTTAGGGGCTTCATATTTTTCGATTCATACACTTGTTAATGCAAATATATATCTTCTATAACCAACAACTCTTAGTAATTTAGTTCATAAGTCATTCGGCCAGACACAATGTACTTAGGCCTTAAAGGTCAATTAATTGTACTTTTTTGTTAAACAATTTGGCACACATAGGACCATTGTGGTGTTGTTTTAATCGTTCAATCGTCTATATGCATGCTATCTTTTTAGAATTTGCTTTGCAGGAAATTCTACAAGAATCACAGTGTGAATGCCAACATTGATAAACAACTAATATGCCAACAAGTGAAACAGTCACTTGGCCCAGAACAACGAATAGGCACCCCTCAAGCTGTCTGGGGTTAAATATCTATTGAAGAACAAGCCCAAGTGGTAGAATACATGGTAGAGTGTCATAGAGAAATTTCGACTCACACGTTCTCAGTGACACTTTTGAGTAGGATGATGAAGGCAGAAGGAACAACACAAATAACATGAAGTTGAGCCTAAAGGATACAGTGAGACTATCCAATATATAGGGGGAAACTGATAAAAGTCCTCAAGTACGTAGTTTATGAAAGAAAACTCCAGCCAGGCAATTGAAGACGATAGGTCGAAAGGCTCTAGAACAAGATCATTAAAATAGAAAGACAACTTGGAATTCTCCTGATCTAAATTGTTGAAGTATGACATGAAAATTCATGCCAGGATGGACCAGATTTACAAAGCTCTTCTAGTTTTGAATGAGCGGACTTGAGAAACCATATTTGGTTCTCATACATATCAAGCGTAATACTAGCAGTCTTGATCCCAAATAGGTATACTGTGTTTGTATGTTGCAAAGTATGATGGATGAAATCAAGAAGGTTTTGGCAAAAACATTCTGCAAAACTTTGATAGCGAGAGCTCTGACTTGTTATTCTCACTTAACGCAAAATCAATTGATTCCTTTGTTATGCTTTGCAAAGTTTATAAAGGCACACACTAGGGCCTTTAAACTATTCACAAGAGGTCAAGTATAGGAATTACAAACCATTCAAAGTTTATTCACGAAGATGAAAGCGTCTGAGCACATCTCCAAGCAATCCAAAGAATTCCACATTTTGATGGTTGAGTTAGATGTTGAAAAGAGGAAGGAGAGCGAATGGACTATGAGTGACGATTGTCATATATATTAGGCATCATAGGGGTGAAGGACATCACCTTGGGTGTCACTTGGTGTCCAAGAAAGTGTCTCATTGCCTTAAGACAGCTAATTTAGCATATCAAAATTTCTTCTTCTCACGTTCTAAGAGGGGTGTTTTCATCATTTCTTATCCCATAATCCTAACCTACAACTATTAAGTTGGGAACCCAAAAAAGGTTAGGCATATATGTTGGGTTTGATTCACCCCGTATGATTCGCTACCTTGAGCCATTGACAAGTGATTTATTCACTACAAGATTTGCAAATTGTCGATTTGATGAAACAACTTTTTCATAATTAGGGGAAGAGAAATTGCTTAGAAAGCTTCATCATTATCATATTTTGATCCACATTCCCCTATGTGTGAACAGGAGGTCCAGAAGATCATCTATTTGCATAATATAGCAAATTAAATGTTAAACTCATTTACTGATTTTAAAAGGATAACTAAGTCACATATCCCTATAGAGAATGTGCCTATCCGAACATGACCATCTACTAGTGTCATAGTTCTAAATCTCATACATGCCTGAAGCATGGTAGACCATTGGGTTCAAAGGATAAAAAAATCCTAGAAAAAGAAGCATGAAAATGACACCATAAAAGAATCTCAACGAAGAGATTCAAGATCTAATTAATCCTGATATTCACGAAGAAATCAATGATCCCGAATCTCAAGTATCAATAAGTCCTTCTGATAATGACATAAAGTGAATCGATAAAAAATTATGGAGGATAATATTTTTGCATATAACATTGCACTTAACATTATGCAAGACAATGGAGATCTTGAACCTCTGTCTGTTGAAGAATGTCGATGAAGATGTGATTGGCCAAAATGACAAGAGGCAATTCAATCAGAATTGAATTCACTTGCTAAACGTGAGGTTTTTGGACTAGTAGTCCAAACACCTAATGATGTAAAATCAGCTGACTATAAATGGGTCTTTGTACGAAAAAGAAATGAGAGAAATGAAATTGTAAGGTACAAGGCACGCCTTGTTGTGCAAGGATTCTCTCAAAGACCCGACTTTGACTATAAAAAAACATATTCACCGATTATGAATGCAATAACTTTTAGTTATCTCATCGATTTAGTTGTACATGAAAGTCTTGATATACATCTGATGGATGTGGTTACAACTTATCTTTACAACTCACTTGATAATGATATTTATATGAAAATTCCAAAAGCACTTAAAATGTGTGAAGCATATAGTTCAAAATCTCAAGAAATGTGCTCAACTAAATTACAAAAGTCGTTATACAACTTAAAACAATTTGAGTGCATATGGTATAATCGCCTCAGTGAGTACTTGATAAAACATGATTGTATAAATAATGTCATTCGTCCTTGTATTTTTATCAAGTAGACAACATCAGGTTTTGTTATACTTGATGCTTATGTTTATGACATTAATCCCATTGGAACTCCAGAAGAGGTCCAAAAGACAATTGAATATATAAAGAAATAATTTGAAATGAAAGATCTTTGAAAGACAAAACTTTATCTTGGTCTACAAATTGAACATTTATTAGATGGAATTTTTATCCATCAATCTGCCTATACTGAAAAATTCTTAAAATGATTTTACATGGACAAATCATATCCAATAAGTACTCAAATGGTTGTTCGTTCACTTGAAGTGAGTAAAGATATGTTCCAACCTCAAGAAGAGATTGAGGAACCTCTTGATCCTGGAGTACCATATCTTAGTGCAATTGGTGCACTTATGTATCTTGCTAATGCTATGAGACCTTGCATAGCATTTTCTGTTAATTTGTTAGTAAGATATAGTTCTTCCCTACACGAAGACATTGAAACGGAGTTAAACATATATTGCGATATCTAAAAGGGATTAGTGATATGGGTTTTCTTTATATTAATAAAGTTAGTGCAGATCTTGTTGGTTATACAGATGTAGGTTATTTATCTTACTCACATAAAACTCTATCTTAAACAGGCTATTTGTTTACATATGGAGGTACTACTATATCATGGCAATTTACGAAGCAGTCCATTATCGCTACTTCTTCAAATCATGCTGAGATAATATCTATTTATGAAGCAAGTAGAGAATGTATATGGTTGAGATCAGTGATACATTTCATCAAGGAAAGACGTGGCATAAAGTATGATAGCAAGGTACCACAATCCTCTTTGAAGACAATGTTGTATGCATAACTCAATTAAGAGGAGGCTTCATAAAAGGAGATAGAACCAGACACATTTCACCGAAGTTATTCTTCAAACATGATCTCCAAAAGAATGATGATATTGATGTACAACAAATTCGTTTAAGTGATAATTCAACAAATTTATTTATCAAATCTTTATCAGCCTCAATTCTTAAGAAGATGGTACACAAGATTGGAATGCGAAGACTTAACCATCTGAATCATGGTCTTCATCAGGGGAGTAAAATACGCGTTGTACCTTTTTTTTCCTTGTCTAGATTTTGTCCCATTGAATTTTCCTAGCAAAATTTTTAATGAGACAACAAGCAATCCATATTAGGAATGACTATATATATTTTTGTTCCTTCAATTTTTTGTTTACCTGAACATCCAAGAGAGAGTGTTGTAAAGGTGGTGAATGTCCATATGAAATGGGACCCACCCTTTGTAGTCGAGAAACAAAAATTGATTTCTTAACTTTTGGACGTTGGTTATAAATAACCACTTCACGGAGAAATGATATACAATACAATATATTCTATCTCTTTGTTTGTGTTTAGTTTAAGTACTCTCTTTATTGTTCTTTGTTTTTAATTTAGTTTTGTTACGTTATTTATTTTACAACAATATATATTTTTTATATGACAAAAAGTGATCCACACAAGAGGATTGTATTGTCTGTTAATTTTTATTTGTATTTGACACATTTATTAAAAAAATAATTACTAATACATTTATTTTATTTATTTTTATTAATTAATATTTAGTATTGAGTTTTAAAAAATATAGAGAATAATATCCAATGCTAAGAATAAAATATGGAAAAAATAATTGTCTTTTTTTATATGTCAAAAAGTGAATAGAGGGAGGAAGTAATTTATTCAACTCCCTTCGTTCCTTTTTATAGATCATCCTTACTATAAATAATTGATCCATAATACTTGTCATTTCATAAAATCAGTGCATAAATTACAATATTCTTCTTATTTTACCCTTGTGAGTTATTAGCCTTGAAAATATACATTTGACCAACAGAGAAAAACTAAGTTAATAATTCATGTTCATTGCTCAAATTATTAATTCATATCCATTGATTGAAAAGTTGACTTAAAAAAATTAAATAAGGATAGAATAGTAAACTTACTCAATTTTTAAAGGGGAACTTTCGCATATAGTCACTCAAAAATAGCATAATTACTCTCCATATCTATAGTTTGTTAATTACGATTTGTAGATACATGTTATAGGGAGGAGAGTGACAAGCGAGATTGGGAGAGAGGCGAGCAAGAGAGGGAAGAAAGTGGGAGAGATGTGAATTGTATATGTATATTGGTTAGATAATTGTATATTATACATATGTATTTGTATATCTGGCAAGGGAGATTGGGAGAGGGAGGAGAGAGGCGAGTGAGATTGAGAGAGGGAGGAAAGAGATGAGAGAAAGAGGGTAATAATTTGTATAATTCGTGGGTACATTTGTATAATTCGCGTGTTTTTGTATAATTGAGTAATATAAAGTCTCGAATTATACAAATATGATAAAACTCAAAATAATGAATTGATACAAACATAAACATATGAACTTGAAACAGTTGTATACAATATATTATAAAAATTACATTATATAAATTATATTATACAAAATTCAAAAACTACACGTTTATACAAACTTTAAAAAATTAACAAAAAGATTTTTAGTGACAAAACTGAAAAAACCAAAGGAAATCATCGTATACAAATACAAATCAAACAAAGAATTGTTAGTTGCGAATTATACAAATGTGGCGAATTATACAAACATGGCTAATTATACAAACTTGAAGTCAGTCCACGTAATTAATGGTTAATGTTAGTCGCGAGTGGTAATTATAGCAAATTATAGCTATGATTAAGGGTGACAATTTCTGCCCATATTAATGAAATGAGTCAATTTAACTCATATTTAATGACTTGGATCACTCATATTTTTAATTAGGTAAATATAAGCTTCAAGTTATTTTAAGAGCCCCAACAAATATGATCAAAATGAGTAAAAATATGGGTATTCATATAGACCCAGAATAGATCACTCAATTCTCACTTCAACTCACAATTCTTAATTGTGCTAAAAATATAAAAATATTAATATTAATTTTTAATTTTCAAAAGTATTAATTTATTTTTCAAAAAATTGGAGGGTGGGTAGGGTTGAGAGGGGGAGGGGGGACAGGTTTTGTTTTTTTTAAAAAAGACCTAACTTTTCTTTTTAGAAAAACATACAAAATTTGGGGGAGGGGGGGGGGGGTCGCAGGGCGGAGGAGCAATTTTTTTTCTTTTTTGCAAAATGTTTTTTTTTGTTGAAAAAAAAAAAAGGATAGGTTGGGTGGAAGGTGGGGGTGCCGGTTGTGTGGAAGGTGGGGTGGGGCAGCGAGGGGGCATTTTTTTTTTTCGAAAGACATAATTTTTTTTTAAAACAAAAATAAATTAGGGGTGGTTGGGTGGAAGGTTGGGGGGGGGGGCAGATGGGGTAAATTTTTATTTTTTTTTTGAAAGACATAGAAAGAAACTCAATTTTTAATGCATGGAAATACATTAAAAAAAAAAATAGAAATGGGGGGGGGGGAGGGGTTAGGGTAGAGTTTTTTAAAAAAAAAAAGAAAAAAAAGTGGGGTGGGTGGGTGTAGGTGGGGGTAGGGGGATGAAGGCAGGGTGAGGTGGAGGGGGATAAAAGTAGGGTGGAGTTAGAAAAGTAATTAAAATAAAATTAGGGATGGGTGAATTGGAGGAAATTTTTTTATGATGGTAGAGAAATAATTATGACTTGGTATGTGAGGGATTATTTTTAGATAAATATGTGGGTTGTTACAAATCCACTTAATTGTGGATGTTTCTCTTAATTTATCCCCAACGTAATGTATGTATTTATTGTATTTATTAAACTTGTACTAACATATTTGGTCAAATGGTGTAAACGGGTGTTTTCTAAATCCTATAAAGGGTGGTCTTTTGACCCTTGTGAAACACACTTGAAGAGATAAAAGAATACTCTCTACTCTATACTTTTCATTAGCTTTCTTATTTAGTATTATTGTATTTTGCTATATGTTTATAACATCTCTAACAGGATTTGCATAAATCTTTCATCTATAATGTAATTACTGCATATATAACTTGATTTAGGTATTATTATGATACTTTACTAAGCATAATAATCAATACATTTCAGGTTTATATTGTTATGTTATTTATATTCTACTAACTTATAACTCTAAATTAATTACTAAGTAATATGATAGCATGCTAGTTAAAATAACTCGTAAGCATTTTCATACATTATAATAAGTATATTGGTGTGTCATAAAGAAAAATAATAGTATTATATTAAATATGACTTGAAAATCTTACTGAACTTTGGCGTTAATAACTATTAAACTAGTAACAAATATTGTAAAACAATTAGAATATATATTAAATTTACAGTTTCATACTTTATGAGTTTACATGTTTTTGTAACATTCCATGTTCATGCATATAATTTATTTTATACTAATTCTTAATCATTTGAAACATTAATTTATCTTTTATTATAAATAAATCAAAAGCTTGTTATTAACTCAACTATTTTATGATACTTTTCATCCTGTCAAATTTGTCAAAGCTTGAATTTGTGGCACTTGACATTTCTGGAAAGAACTATTTGTCATGGGAACTTGATGCTGAAATTCACCTTATCGCTAGGGGTCTTGGTGATAGTATAATCGAAGGAAGTAAGGCAAAAGCAAAAGTTATGATTTTCCTTCGTCATCGTATTGATGAGAGCTTGAAGGTTGAATACTTAACAGTGAAAGATCCACTTGAATTGTGGATAGGTTTGAAAGGGAGGTATGACCACCTCAAGGCAATGGTATTGCCAAAGGCTCGTTATGAGTGGATGCACTTACGGTTTCAAGATTATAAAATCGTAATTGAGTATAACTCTGGTGTATTTAGAATCACTTCCTAATTAATATTATGTGGGGAAGTTATAAAAGATGAGGACATGTTGGAAAAGACACTAACTACTTTCCATGCCTCCAATATGATATTACAACAGCAATACTCATGCTGTTGGTGGCTGAGCAGATTAATGACTTTTTAATGAAAAACCATGAAATCCGTCTAGCTGAAAGTGCTCCATTATCGGAGGCACACGGGGTAGAAGTACATGGTCAGTTTGAAATAAGACAAAATAATCGAGGCCATGATAAAGTGTGCGGGCGTGGCAAAGGCAAAAGACGATATAATAATCATCTAGGTGGTGGTCATAACAAAAGAGAAAACAATATGGGTTCTCAAAATAATCCTTCTAAAGGAAAGGGTGATCATTGTCATCGTTGTGGCCTTAAAGGTCATTGAAAAATGAATATTGGGCACTTGAGCATTTTGTAAAATTTCTTTAAAAGAAAAGGAAATAAAGGCGGCGCCTCCTCTTCTAATGCCCGAGTAGAGTCACATTTGACTCTCAAAGATGATGCTCATGCAGGGTCTTCTCAAAAATATGATGAGAATGTTAAGGCAAATTTAGCATTGAAACATGATGCTTTTGATAGGCTCGATGATATTACTCATCTAGAAGCTAAGGACTTCTTTGAGGATTACAATTGAAGATTAATAATTGAACCGGGAAATGAATAATGTTGTTATGTGTTTTTAATGTCTTAAAGTTCATGTACTTAAATTTCCTTTTTGTTAAGTTTCATACTTCTTATTATGTATTTATTTTTATGAAGATAAATAAATTTTTCGAGTCTTCAGTTGGGTCCAAGATGAGTAATGGAGATATGTGTCTTTTGGACAGTGCCATAACTCATACAATACTAAGAGAAATTTTTTTTTTCTCTCATTTGATTATGAAAAAGGCATATGTTAATACAATATCTGGTAGTACAAAGTTGATTGAGGGCTCTGGAAGAGCACCCTTATTACTGGAGGAACATTATTGGTAATTCATAATGCATTGTATTGTAGTAAATCTCAAAGAAACTTGTTAAGTTTTAAGGTTATTCGCCAAAATGGCTATCATGTTGAGATTGCAAATGAAGGAAAGGTGGAATACCTTTATATTACTACAATAATGCGGAGAAGAAAACTGTGCATGAAAAATTTCCTGCACTTTCTTCTAGGTTGTACCATACAAATATTGGTACGGTTGAATCACATGCCATAGTAAACAAAAAGTTTACTGGTTCTAATTATTTTATCATTTAGCATGATTGGTTGGGCCATCCCGATTATAATATGATGTGCAAAATAATTGAGAATTCACATGGGCATACTTTGAAGAACCAAAATGTTCTTCAATCAAAGAAATTCTCTTGTGTTGCTTGTTCTCAAGGAAAGTTGGTTATCAAACCATCAGTGGCTAATGTTGGGGCGGAATCCCCTACATTTCTGGAATGGATACAAGGGTGATATATGTGGACCTATTCACCCTGCATGTGTACTGTTTCAATATTATATGGTCTTGATATATGCATCTACAAGATGGTCACATGTGTGCTTATTGTCAACTCGCAATATGGCTTTTGCGAGGTTATTGGCTCAAATAATAAGGTTAAAAGCACAATTTCAGATTATGCAATAAAAATAATTCGTCTTGATAATGCTGGTGAGTTTACATCTCATGCATTTAATGATTATTGTTTGTCCACTAGAATAATAGTTGAACATCCTGTTGCACATGTTCATACTCAAAATGGTTTAGTAGAGTCATTGATTAATCGTCATTAATTGATAACTAGACCATTATTGAGAGGACAAAGTTGCCTGTTACAATTTGGGGGCATGTTATTTTGCATGCAGCGGCACTTGTGCGCATAAGTTCAACCAGTTATCATGACATCTCCCTATTGCAATTGATTTTTGGTCAAGAGCAAAACATTTTCCATCTTAGAATTTTTGATTGTGCGGTATATGTTCCAATTTCTTCACCACAACACACAAAGATGGGTCCACAAAGAAAGTTGGGAATATATGTTGGGTATGAATCTCGCTCCATTATAAAATATTTAGAACCTAGGACTAGAGATTTATTTATGAAAATGTTTGTTGATTGTCATTTTGATGAATCAATATATCCAACATTAGGGGGAGAACAAAAGTAGTTGGGAAATGAGATAAATTGGAATTCACTTTCACTGTCTCATTTAGATCCTCGGACAAATTAACGTGAGCAAGAAGTTCAAAAGATAATTTATTTGCAGAATATTGTAAATCAACTGCCGAATACATTTACTAACCTTCCATGGGTTACTAAATTATATATCCCAGCTGCTAATATTCAAGTTCGAGTTGATGTCCTAATAGAACAAAATGTTAAGGCAAATGAGTCTGGACCATGCTTAAAATGTGGTAGACCAATTGATTCCAAGGATAAAAATCCTCGGAAAAGGAAAGAAATAAATGGTCACGATGATAATTATGTGGAGGCAATTGCTCATGAAGAGCTTCGAGACATAATAAATGATGACACCACTGAGGAGGTTCATGTACCTGAAAATAATGAGAATGAGTAATCTCTATACACTATGTCTAGACGAGAAAAAGGTGAAATCGAAATAATATTGTGGTGGATAATATTTTTGCCTATAATATTGCAATTGAAATAATGCAACAAGATGAGGATTTGAAACCAAGATCTGTCAATGAATGTAGACAGAGAGATGATTGATCAAAATGGAAGAAAGCAATTCAAATAGAATTGGCTTCACTTGAAAAATGTAAAATTTTCGAGTCAATAGTCTGAACACCTGAGGTGTCAAGCTAGTGGGATACAAATGAGTTTTTGTGCGAAATCACATTTGACATTTGACAAATGTGATTTATCCATTTTGTCTTGGCCTTCAGATTGAACATTTGACAAATGGACTATTTGTCCATCAATTAACACATACTAAAAAGGTTTTGAAGCGATTTTACATGGATAAATCACACCTATTGAGTACCCCGGTGGTTGTGAGATCTCTCGATATAAATAAAGATCCATTCCGACCTCAAGAAAAGGATGAAGAGATTGTTGGTGATGAAACACCATATCTCAGTGCTATTAGGGCACTAATATACCTTACAAACAATACCTGACCATATATTTATTTTGTAGTAAGTTTATTGGTGAGATTCAGCTCATGTCCAACAAAAAGACATTAAAAAGGTGTTAAAAATATATTTAGATATCTTCAAGAAGCAATTGATATGATATTGTTGTATTCTAATACATCCAAGTTAGAATTGATCAGTTATGCAGATGCGGAATATTTGTCTAACCCACATAAAGTCCGATCTCAGACAGGCTATTTATTCACATATGGAGGTACAACTATATCATGGCGTTTGATGAAGCAAACAATAGTTGCTATGTAACACTCATGAATGCTAACAAGAGTCGCATGTCGATTTATCGTTGCTTAATTACTACAATATGTTTTACTCTTATTTTGGGGACTTGAAATGTTGTGATAATTGCTAGCTTGCTTAGCATAAATTGTATCGTAAATTGAGGGTTTGTATTGGGATATTTAAGTAATAGTCTAATTAGAATTTTGTATACTTTTACAAGGAGGTGAAGGATATACATATAAGAGTATATGTATGCATTTTGGGAAGCTCACAACACTATTTGGGCAGCCTTGAGGGACAGCTGTGCATGGGCTAAATATCACTTTTGAGCTTATATTTTGACATCTTTTCTAGAGAATTTTGGTTCCTTCAAAGTTTAAGCACCTTAGAACCTTAGTTAACCATTTTTTCATCAATATCACAAGAGAAAAACTTGGTTCTTTTGGCTGGAATTCAAGACACACACTGCTCTTTGGTAAGTAGTCGAAATTTGTTTTGTAGCTGAGTAGTGTGTATTACTTGTAGAATATCTCGTTCTCTAGAACTCATTTTTGGTGGATAAATATGATTTGGAAAACTAATTCATATATCTACAACTCTTATGTTTAGGTGAAACTCTAATTTAGTTGTTATGGATTCGAAATATGGGACGCATCATAGGACAAGTTTTGTCCATATTTCGGGTTTGGAAATCTTGTATGGACCACTGTTAGTGTTTTGAATATATCTTTTTGTAAAAATAGATTTTATGGTGATTTTTGTTTGTTTGCAACCTTAAGAAATGTATCTACATCTTTCATGAAGGTTATAAAGTCTAGTTTTGCCGTTTTCATTTTCAAATCTAAGTTGCAACATGAGGTACTAGGCTGGCGAGAATCACTGTTTTGGGAGCAGAGTCGTTTCTGTACGGGTTAAACTTACTTGTGATGATAATTTCATTTTACTTCGACATTATTGAGATACTAAGAATTAAAGAAGCTATTTAATTGTATTAGTTTAAGGTTGTATACACTCGTGAACAAGTTGAGGACCTTGATACATTGGTTGGTCTATAGTTTGAACTTGCAAAGTTGTGTGGACTGTTTCTACGATAAAGTATTGAGGTTTGTGTATAAACTTGTACTTGCACTCTTTTAATTGCTGGTATGTCTGAAAGTTGATCTTGGTACCTTAGTTACCTCTTGTCACTTTACATTGTCGTGTTGGTATGACGCTTGTGTAACTCGCCCACTTTTACAAATTATTTGATCACTTGGCACTCTTGTTGGAACCTTGTCCTTCTTCTGGCTGTGACTTTGTCACCATTGGCATTACTCTTGATTCGGATCATTTGCCATCTTGATTCTGGATTTGTAGTCTGTCTTAAGAATGGAAGTTATCCATTTTAAGTACGAACTAGAAAGTCATTTTTAATATGGTTCTGGTTCTCTTGATTATTAGGCTTTGACCCTTCTTGATATAGGGCGTCGGCCCTTCTTGATACTTGTTTGTGCTTGGTGTGACGACATGATGTATATATTGGGCGAGTTTTGTTGTTGAATCTCTTAGAAAATGGTGCCTTGAACATTCTTGACATTTGGATCTTTAAATATCGAATTTGATACTCTTTATATATTGTTACTTGATGTATTTATTATGTTTCAATTGCGTTGCTCATAACTTGGGAAAGATTGCTTGGTAAATTTAGAGGGCGCCGAACCTATAGTTTTTACACCACTAAGCTATATATTTAGCGATAGTTGTTTCTATCGTAGGGAATGATCGAGATAAGGAGTGAAGCTGGCCAATGGAGATGGAAATTTTGAGAGCCTTAAGGAAGATCATATTTGCATATAGGCATCTATATTTTGTATAAACTTTGGGACTTATACATGATTTATGTGTTGTATAATTGCATGAAACTTTGAGGGCTAATCGGCTCAGATCACCATGGTTTGTAATATAAGTATGGCTACATGTTTTGTTCATTTGGGGTGTGTAAGCCCAAGTCTTGTAATATATTAATTTTACTACTTGTTTTTAAATGGTTGTATGAAGCATAAACCACTTGATTGGGTACTCGGAAGTTGACAATATTGGTTTTATATCATTTTACTAGCGTGAGGACAATATATGCGTAAAAATCTCGTAAGTTTTACAAGTTGCTACTTCTTCAAATTATGTAGTGATAATATAGCTATTCATGAAGCCAGTCGAGAGTGTGTATGGTTGAGATCAATGACTCAACACATTTTACAATTATGCAATCTTTCTGTGTAAACAAAGACTCCAACAATATTGTATGAAGATAATGTTGCTTGCATAGCTCAATTAAATGGAGGATATATAAAAGGAGACCGAACAAAGCATATTTAAGTTCTTTTTCACCCATGATCTTCAACTAAATGGTGAGATAAATGTTCAACAGATTCGTTCGAGTGATAATCTTGCAAATTTATTCATTAAGGCATTGCCAACGTCAACATTTGAGAAGCTAAGATATAAAATTGGAATGTGTCATCTCCAAGATATCAATAAATTTTCCATTGGGGGGAGTAAAATACGCGCTGTACTCTTTTACCCTTAACCAAGGTTTTGTCCCATTGGGTTTTCCTGGTAAGGTTTTTAATGAGGCAACACTCAAGGTGTATTACAAGATGTGTGCACTCTTTTTCCTTCACTAGGCTTTTTCCCACTGAATTTTTCCTAGTAAGATTTTAACGAGACACATTATCTATAAACATCCAAGGAAAAGTGTTACAAATCCACTTAATTGTGGATGTTTATCTTAATTTATTCCAAACGTAATATATGTATTTATTGTATTTATTAAACTTGTACTAACGTATTTGGTTAAATGATGTAAACGGGTGTTTTCTAAATCCTATAAAGGGTGGTCTTTTCACCCTTGTGAAACACACAAAGAATACTTTCAACTCTATACTTTCCATTAGCTTTCTTATTTAGTATTATTGTATTTTGCTCTCATTTTATAACATGCGTCCTATTTTCTCATTTACATTGTTATTTCTCTCTCCTACCCTTACTTAATTTTTATGAGTAAAGAGTTGGGTGAGACATATTCTTCTTATTTTACATTGATATTCTCTTTCCCTTACATTTTACTCCACAGACGTTCTATTCTCCATTTCTTTTTTTTCTTTTTTTTTAAATAATTAATTCTTCTTTCCTATATTTCTTTGACTAATGAATTTTATCTACTCATTCTTTTTATATCATTCATATATTTATCTTTTCCATTTGATAATTAGCAGGTATATTATTTTTTATTTTTTAAATTATATTGATAATTAGCAGGTATATTATTTTTTATGTTTTAAATTACATAAAAATATGGAAGAAAATGAGAATAAAACTTTCACCTACGAACTAAAAGTTTAGGTAGACAATCAGCTATTACTATTAATATCCCCCATTTGGTAGTGTGTATTTAAGTCTGATTGATCAATTTTTTCACTTATTAAATTGAACTATTTTATCATTTGTAAATTAATAAACCACACCAAATATATTTTTGGGAAAAAGGTCTAAAAAATACTTCAACTTTGGCCGAAATTGTTGTTACGACACCAAACTTTATGGAGGACCTTTTACCCCTGCATTATTTAATAGTGTATTTCTTTCCAAAATTCGGTATTGTTACAACAATTTCGATCAACCTTTTCCCTATATTTATTTAATAGAGTTTTCTATTTTCTCAATTTTCTTGAGTTTGAATATTATAATAAAGTGTATTTGATTTTTTTATGACATATGATGCAAATACACACACTATTTTGTACAATTATTTAAATCAATTCATTGTAAACAATAATAAAAGTGACTCTATACCCAAGGAGACTTGAACCGAGACCTCTTGATTAAGGATGAAAGAGTACTTACCACACTCTACCATTACCCTTGTTGGTAAACAATTATATATATATACAAAAATATCAAAGAGTAATGCACAAAAAAAGGAAAAATGCATTATATGATAAATATTTATATATGCAAAATATTTTTGTTTTCCTTTTTTAATAAATTGAATTATATATAATTGTATGGAAGTGTGCCATTTACATCATATTTTGTAAAAAATAAATTAATTTTAGTGTAATACTCAATCAAACTTCTTAAAAAATTGAGAAAATAAAAAAACTTAATTTTATCGATTCGGTTGGTTTAATAAGTGTAAAAACTAATCAATCCAACGTATATATATGTACCAAATGAGAAATTTTCATAGCTTAGTTAATTAACTACCTAGGCGTTCATCTCGTAGGTTAAAATTTCAGTCTTCATTTTATAATTTTCTCCCCAATTTTTCCTTTTCATATTCTTGATATAATTTTTTTTAAAAAAAAATAAAAATTACAAGCCAATTATCAAATGGAGAAAGATAAATAATATAAGAAGAATTGAGTAAATTAAATTCACGATTGAGAAAAACTGATCTGAAATCAACAAAGAATTAGAAAGGAAAAAAAAAGGCAAAAGGGAAGAAATCGAAAAAAAGAAGTATGAGAAGCAAAGTAGGAGAGAGAAAGGCCCCCTAGTATCATTCAAACATAATAAATTTTTATTCATAAAAATTAAGTAAAGATAGGAGAGAGAAATAGCAATATAAAATAAAAAAGTAGGAGCCACACAGTTTTATTAAAAATTAATCCCTCACACATTATGTCATACTTGTGCCTCCATCACCATAAAATTTATCGAATTGAAGGTAGAGGGGAGTGAGTAGAATAAAAAATTACTTTAGAAATTTAAAATATATAAATTTATTTTTTAATTCTTCAATCAATGAGGATGAAATATGGACAGTCCATTAATTATTCGAACCATATTTATCAATATGAGTAGATTGGATAATTACTCATTTTTGTTCAAATCATTTCAAACCCATCCAAATTCAACCATTTGCCACACCTAATTATGATGACTAATTAAATAATATAAATTTATTTAATTGCGTAATTTTTCCGTTTGTTAAGCGACATAAATAAGAACGGAGAGGTTAAAGAGTTTTCTCAATTTTGGGGGGAAATTATATATTTTTCACGTTTTTCAATGAAAGGGTGACAGATACTTCTGAATTTTGATTCAGACTCCAGTTTATGAAATCGAATTGGCCGACCCGACTCTCTCAAAGACTCAAAGTAATTCAGTCTTGTCGTCTTCCATCAATGGTGGTGACCAGCAACTCTCTCGTTGTCCTATGACCCTTTGAGGTATGCATCTGAAAGTGTCCCTTTATTGGTGTTTTAGTTCATGCTCTTGAGGTATTTGTCCCACAACAAAGTCTTTTCATGGGAAAACAGCACATCCACTAGAGGCAAATTGGGGTTACTCTTTATATTTTCTTCTTACATATAAATGGAGCTATCTCAACTTTAAGAGGCATAACATTCTAGGTCTTACCACTGTTCTATAACTCTTGCCTCTTTAACATCGATACATATTCTTCAACTGCATAGCAGTATTAATATAGTAGCAGTTTTTCACTTCAGTCATGCTATCTTGGGTTCTATGTGTGGCAAGTGGCTGAGCTGGGATGTTTATTAATGGGTGCCAAAATATTAAGTAGTAAGCGCACAAAAGAATGAAAAAAAAAAAACCTTGAGCCAGGGTATCTATACAATGTTTTTTTCCAAAACCATTGCACCAACTCTTTACTTTGTTTTAAGAGGTATCAACATTAATATACATGTATTAAATCAAAATTTGGCGTATCTGTACAGTGTGATTTTCCGACGAAGGGGGCAAGGGTAGCTCCGCCCCTGTGTGTGGTATCGTTATCTATACAATTCTCTTGGACTATTGGAATTGTGGATTTAGGCACTGTAATGCCATTTAATCTTACCTCAACTTCACTCTTCGTAAGCTTGTAGTGCATATGTTAAGTCTTATGTCTATGCTAAACCCTTGCTTTGTTGAGTGTTTCTCCATTTTTCTATATTCAAGCTTGTGGTGACACTCTCGACGGTTTATCAATTAACAGAACTAGTCTATATCTATAAATAGCATAAACATTGGACCTCATCCTAACTTTTTAATAAATATCTTATGTAATTGTACTTGATCAACATTTGAAGAAGCTGCAGCTGACACAACTGAAAAGTTGAAAGGGGGAATTTCTTTTGCTTTGGTAATTGGAAAAAAGCATCAAACATTATGAAATTGTGGCTATAATGAGGAGGAAAATGTTCACTAGGACCTTTAATTTTTTTTTTTTTTTTTAATATTATGGTTTCTCTGTTATACTTCAAATATCAAATGACACAATAACACATCTGCTCTCCGAACTGTGCTGGATAGTCACCCATCACACGGCTCTCGAACCCAACCTGTGGTGGATCCCGGGAGACAAAGTCAAAATGCATTGAGATGCTCTTCTCCTGTTTTATGAATCCTACAACTCTCTTTACTGAGCAACACTATCTCCTAAAATGAAATATAAATAATTTAGAAATATTCAGCTCTTATGTCCTCAGTATAAAAAAAGAAGTAACAAATGATTTTGTTTTTGAAATATATGTCTGTTCCTGTTGTTTTTGCAATCCCATTGCTCATACTGATTAGAAGTTTAATGTTGTTTTGAACTTTTGTGCCAACTGGTGTTGGGCCAGTTAACTAGTGAGGGATTTTTATCGGTCGTAACAAAAAAAGAAAGACTGATGTTTCTTTAGATAGAGGGGGGAGGGGGTAGATAGTGTTTGGATGTTGGTGAAGAAAATGAAGTTATTTTAGAAAAAATGGGTGGGAGGGGGTCGGGGGGGGGGGGGGTGGAGTTAGTGTTTGGATGTTGGTCAAGAAAATGAAGTTATTATAGAAATAATGTTTGCTAGTCTTAGATGGAATTTTTTGGGGAAGTGAGTTAAGTGTGTATATCATTCTTCCAAGCCTATGACCGTAACTTTTTTAAAAAGTTGGGGAACTTTCAAGTTCTCTAGTAAACAACATACCCAGTGGAATCCCACAAATAGGTTTTGAAGAAGGGTAGAGTGTATGCAAACCAGAGCTTAACCCTACTTTGTGGAGGTAGAGAGACTATGGCAGAAGGACCCTCGGCTAAGGTGCAACACATCAAAGTAGTTATAGAAAGGAAAAACAACAGTGAAGAAAACAAGTTGACTTAAGGAAAACAATGTAGACCATTCAAGAAAGGAACAACAACAACAAAAATAGTGAAATAATCAGAACACAATAAACAATAGATGGTAACAAATATCAAAAGCAAGAAATTACATGAATAAGGTTCATACTACGATAGACATAGTGCTCCAGATCACTACCAAGCTTAATTTCGCTGAAAAGTAAGGCAACACTTCACTACCTATTACCCTAATTCGCGACCTCCAAACCCTTCTATCTAAGGTCATGTCCTCGGTAAGCTAAAGATATACCATGTCCTTTCTAATATCCTCTTTCCAATACTTCTTTGGCCTACCTCTACCTCTACCTCTCCTCTTACCCACTATATCCAACCTCTCATACCTTCTCATTGGGGCATTTGTGCATCTCTTCTTTAGATGCCCAAACCATCTCAATCTTGCTTTACTCACCTTTCCCATCATGGAGGACACTCCCTCCTTGTCCCAAATATCTTCATTCCAAATTTAAAGATTGAAATAATTTTGTATTTCCATCTTTTAGTTTTTGCTTCTAATTTATTGATAAAGTTGTCTTGCATAGGAATCAACTAATATTTTTTGATCAATTTTTGTTTTGGTTGCTTGCTCATGTTATGTGGTTGTAATTTGAGAGAAAAGTTACTCTGTAACCGTGTTAAAGGTTTTTTTTTTTTAAAGAAAGATAACTTGTATTATAAACAAAAGAATACAGAAGGAGTATTCTAGGAATACTTACATCCAAAAGTTGCAAAAGAAAATAAACTCCTATGGAGGTCATAAGAACTCTAAAATACTAGGAATATCTTCTGCATCTTGAGGATATTCATGTTTGCACCAAAAAAAGAAAAGAACCAGACAATTCAGCTTCAAATTCTGCATAGAACAACTTTTGTTTTTAAAATTCTGCATAAAGGTTTAGATGCAGCTTATTCATCCACAACAACAACATACCCAGTGTAATTCTAAAAGTGGGGTTTGGAAAAGGTAGAATGTGTGCACACCTTACTCCTACCTTTGTGGGGTAGAGAGACTATTTTCGATAGATTCTCGGCTCAAAAAAGTGTATTCAAAGCAGGAATGAAAGGAAAATAACATCACAATAACAAGATACAGAGAGCAAATGAAGCAACATATAGTAGTGAAAAATCAAGAATAAGATGCTATGTGACTATTAACTAATATTTCCAAATACGGAGAAGACCCTTGCCTCTCGCACATAAAAGTGTGACAACACTTTAATACCTATCCCCTTCTACCCTAATCCTACCTCCACACCTTCCTAGCTAGGGTCACGTTCTTAGTAAAAGCTAAAGATGTGTCATGTCATTTCTAATCAACTCCAATAGTTCTTCTTTGTTCTACATCTATCTCTCTGAATACATGCTGTAGCCAACTTCTTACACCTCCTAACTAGTGCATCCTCATCCTTCCTTTTTTACATGCCTAAACCATCTCGATCTCACTTCCCTCTTGTTGTCCGTCACAGAGGCCTCTCTCACATCGTCTCGTATAATTTCGTTTCCAATTTTATCTCTCCTAATATGCCCACACATCCATTTGAGCATCATTATTGTCGCTACCATCATCTCTAGAACATTACATTATGTGGGTCTAACCACCACCCTGTAGAACTTACCTTTAAACCTTGACAACATTCTTATCACATAGTACCCAGGACGCGGGCCTCCATTTCAACCATCTTGCTCCAATACAATATGCGACATCATGGTCAATCTCTATGTTTCCTTAGATAATAGAGCCAAGTTACTTGAAACTTTCTTTCTTGGGAATGACTTGTGTATCGATCTTGACTTCCATCTCCACTTCATGCCTCATGTCACTGAGCTTGCACTCTAGATTCACATCTTAGTTCATCCATTATGGAAATTTGAAATTTTCATGTAGGTGTTCTGCTCTCTGGTTTTGTTGTCTATTTATAGCACCTTTATGTCTTCTATCTTTGCGTTAAAACTGTTCTCTGGATAACATAAATGTAAGGTGGACTGACAATCAAATATATGATCTTGAAGCATTCCAACAGCCTTCATGGATACCAAGCATAGCACATCAAATCTACCTTGGATATGGGTGATTGAAACATTGGCAACTTCCAAAGAGATAGACACATCTTTACTCATTGGTATGTATGAAATTACAGTTACTTTGTGACAAAAACTGTTGTATCAGCTGTAATGATGGTTGCTTTGACTATTCTGGTTCATGATAACAGATTTGGTTAAGCGGACTCCAGAAATTTCTGATGAAATGGGAAGAAATGCAAGGGAGCTTGTCTCCTTGAGAGTTTTAGAGACCTTGTCTGTCCAGGAAATCTCAAATGCAAATAATGATGCTTCAGTTCCCAGTGATAAAGTTGAATTGGATCGATCAGTGCACTGTGAAGATGTCCTTCGCCACTTCTTGTTGGGGGTAAGTACCTCAGTTTAACTTATCAAGGTTGGGTTTTATGGTTCAGTAACTCAGTTTATTAAATGAATTTTTTCTGTAATTTAAGTAATTTGCTTACAAGGGACAATCTATGCTTGAGAGTTTTGAATAATGCTGTTTTCACATGCTTAAATCGGCATCATGTGTACATTTGACCAGGTCTCATCAGATCAAAAAATGGATGGGCCAGAGGTGTCAAAATGGGATGTTCAGTCATTTATTACCAAAAAAAGATCTTGCTTGCCAAA
Source organism: Solanum bulbocastanum (assembly GCA_037074985.1). Lineage (NCBI taxonomy): Eukaryota > Viridiplantae > Streptophyta > Magnoliopsida > Solanales > Solanaceae > Solanum > Solanum bulbocastanum. The sequence goes on from CM073599.1 coordinate 24,373,230, forward strand.
ATGTGCTTTGCAACAAGTGAGCTAATCTTTTTTTATATGTGGAATTCAGTAAGTTCTCACATTTGTTATCACCTGTCTGATTGTCTGGGATTTTCTGTGTTTCCAATTGACAATCAGATTAAGGATACTGTAGATACTACCAATCCTCTTTCTACATCCTTGGAAGCAAATAACAGATCGGAGGTCGGCAGTCACTCCAGAGATGGAGATCGTTTTAATGCTGTTGATTCTAATGGCATTAACCAGGGTTGTGAAGTAGGCGGTGATGCTCAGCATGAACATGTTTTATCAAGTGGGAATGCAACTCCTTGTTTGGGGGCCAACACTAATGGCCTGCAAGAAAATCAACCTAGGACTCTGGTTCCTTCTAAGAGGACGATTGATGCCTTTACTGCTCATGAAGGAGAACATAGTGAAACTGAACCCTTATCAGAGAACAGTTCTGATACTTGCATAAGGCCCTCCAAAAGGTTTAAGCAGGAAGTCATTAGTCCCAGGTGTGATGCTGTTCATGATTTTGAATCATCTCAAAAAGATGGTGCTTCAACAGAGTTGTCTGCACAAAGTCCCCATGCTACTGTCCAAAAAGGGAACTTGGAAAACGGAGCTCTTGTTGGGGGATTGGATGGTAGTTGTGAGGGTGCTGCATCAAAAATGGTTAGACAGAACATTGATACCAGTAACCATGATGATCGATTGCCTGAAATAATGATTTCAGAGGAAAAGATCCAAAATGTTGTAAGTAGCAGCAAAGCTTGTGATGAATTGAGAACATCAAGTTGTTCATCACAGCAGCAGGTAATTCATCAGGATTCTTGCATTCATGGAGCTAAAGATCATCGGAAGTGCATTCGGGGAAATTTGTTCAAAGATGAACCTTCTGAAGGAGCCAAAAAGAATATTGTGGGAAGTGATGAACCTGATTTCTCTAGTGACAGTGATGGATATCACAATGAAATGACTGGCCTTTCCGCAAAGAGAAATGATTTTCTTAGCTCTCAGGGTCAAGATCCCTTGACAACTGAAAATGGTAGAGTGCTCAATCTTTGTGTGAAATGTAATGAAGGTGGGGACCTGTTGATTTGCAGTTTGAACACCTGCCCGTTAGTGGTTCATCAGAGCTGCTTGGGTTCTGTTCCCAGCTTTGATAATGGAGGAAACTTTTACTGTCCCTTTTGTGCATATTCTCGAGCGATTTCTGAGTACCTAGAAGGTAAAAAGATGTCTTTGCTTGCAAGGAAAGATTTGGCTTCATTCGTTGGCGTTGGGGTTAGGCGACAATCAAAGAAATCCTCACGTAGATCAAAGAAGAACCAGTCTAGAGAGGATGAAGAACTGTGCCATGATAAAAATAATAAGGATGTTTTGAATGATGTCATAGAAGCAAGGAGTGCTCCAGTCTGTACAAATTCTTTGAATGGTAAAATTACGGCGATGCCTTCACCTCAACCAGAGGCTTCTGTGACTCATGAACCCGTGGCAGCTGGACCAAGATCCAAGATATCACCACCTAGATCACGTAGATCAAAGCAGAAACTATCCAGGGAGGAAGGAGAATTGTGTCACAACGAGGACAGCAAGAAGAAATCCTTGAACCAGGTCCAAGAACGAGGAAATGCTCCAGTCAGTATAAGTTCTCCTAATGCTGAATTTACACAGATAGGTTCACCTCAACCAGAGGCGTCTGCACCTCCTGAACTTGTGAGCGGACAGAGTGGTTTTGAAGAAGAAAGTTCTGAAGATGAAGACACAATTGCTTCTCGATATTGTGTGCGATTTAGGAATTCAGACAAGAACTAGTAAGTCTTTTACTTGAAAGTGCTCAATTTTGCAAATTCATGTGTTTAGCATGTGTATTCTTCCAAAAGAGTCATCATTTTTCTTCCGCTTCAGGAATCCATTTACGCTTCATCGGAACAGTGTCATGGTTGTTATCACCGTTACCATATCTGATGTTTCATTTGTTATGACTGTTCTTGTTATCCACTTTTCACCTTTCATTATGGAGAAACATCATCATTGCTGGAGCATTGTAATGATTTTGTATGCAGTTTCTTCAAATTTGCAGTACCTATCCTGCAATTTCTCAAGTGAGGCTGAAGCACCCCCTTCAAAAAAAATTAGAGGAAGAAACATTAAAGGTACTTGGATCCTCGTTCTCTCTAAAGGTTCTCTTTTTTTATTTTTTTATCCTTTCTAAGGGTTTGCCTTTTTTTCTGTTTTCCACTTCTCCTATGCTAGTTCTGTCCTTCGGACTGTCATTACAAAGCACGTGATTTCTCTAGTAAAAGAGAGGTGATGTTAAACTATGTTTCATATATAAAATTTCAAGGTTAATGTTTATTTTTTGTTTTACGTGAGATTTACAGTGGGGTGCAGCTTTATTTTTCTTCTATCAGGAAAATGTTTATTATTACTGATTAATAGGCCTTCCTGTCCCATGATACATGTATGCCATTGTACCTAATAACAGAAAGATGAAAGTGTTTAGCACTTTGCGATGCCCTGTGGTTTCTCAGTTCTGCTGCTACTGCAGGTGTGTAGATATCTCAAGTTTTGGATAGGTGGAAGTAGATTTTGGAGTTCAGAAGTTTGATGTTTTCCTGAGGTTGGATCGACTTCACCCTAGTTGGTTAGGGGCTCGGTCTTAGATGGTTCCCTTTTATGATATTATCGGCTAGGCTGGTTCTCCTCCAAGCTTGGGGTCTTAATCTTATGGGTGCTTAAACCGGGCCATTTGTCATTTCTCCTGACATGTTAGTATCCGAGGCTAACTAAGAAAGGCACATTGTTCTGTTAAGTTTTTGTCCTTGGGTGGGTATAGAAGGGCTTAGATAGTGTACTTGCGCCACTTTACCAGGTTTTGTGGTATGCTATCCAACAATGGCATGCTTTGTTCTTGTAATTTTTGGATTCATGTGGGTATATGAAGGTTTAAATAGTTAAGCATGCCTATTTTAAGGTATAGTGGATTGTGAGCCAATGATGCTAGCCAAGTGGATATTGTTGTAATTTTTCGCCCTAGTTGGAAATAGAAAGGCGTAAGATGGTTTACCTACAAAATAATACTCTCTTCGTCCTATTTTATGTGAGATAATTTGATTCAACACGAAATTTAAGAAAAAAAGGGAAATTTTTAAAACTTGTGGCTAAATGAATGATAAAAATTTGTGTGCTTATAAATTATTTCATTAAGGGTACAATGGACATTTTAAAGTTAAAGTATTATTTTATATAAAATGTGTCATTATTTTTGAGATTGACTAAAAAGGAAAGTGAGTCATATAAATTGGATTCAATTCCCTAAATGGTCACCCCCAGTTTAGGAAATTGTCTTAAAATATTATGTATGTTTTCTTTAGGATCAAAATATTTTTCACCGCGGATACATGTATGTCAGATACATATCATTAAACTTATCTATTTAAGGATTATAATTGATAGCCATAAATTAAGGAGGAATTCAAGCTTGTAACAATTATGAAATACTCTGGTGTATCACAACTTCTAAAAATAATTAAAATTCTTCTATTTTTTTGGAGATTCAACAAGTTTTACACTTGAATAATTTCGACCTTTTTTGTTCAACAATGCTCACTGTCATTATTTTATTATGAGATATGTCACAACATTTATCTCTAATATTATCTAAATCAAGATGCATAGTTGATTGTAGTTTAGATACATAATATGAAACTATTATAGATGCACTGCCTAACTAATCCAAGTACATTTACTAACTTGTTTAAGATAGATTATGATATAAGCTAGTTCAGATATAAATTTTCTATTATATAAGATATAGATTGGTGTAACTGTGTCAGATACACTGTTTAACATATTTCATTTAAACTGTATATGAGATAATTAAAATACATTAAACTAATAAGTATGACACATACGTTGTTGTTAATATTAGGTCAGATACATGTTACATAAGTAATTCTGATACACTATAGAACATATGTAATATACATGAAGTTCTTTGATTAATTATTGAATACTTCCCCTTGTATATGATATAACACAAATATCGATATTTCTTAGATATACGTGTATCTGATAAATAACATTGTTATATATTAGATAAAAAAAAAAAAAATGAGAAATAGCTATATCAGATATATGCCATGGTATCTAATATCACACAAAATTTAAAATTTTTGAGATTGTAAGATAGATACATAAAGTATACTGTGAATTATGCATAGATCTTGCATTTTTTTTTACATAAATATTTGAAACACCGTCTTGCTCGGCATGTGTATCTGAATTTTGGGCTGTATCAGTTCTAGTACGTATGTCTTCGTAAAAACAACGAAGAAATTCATAATAGATGGTCTATTTTTAGTAGATTAATAATAGTGTATTCTGCTACTTTCAGTAGATTAATAATAGGGTATTGTGCTATTTTTAGTAGATTAATAATAGTGTATTGTGCCTGTGATGTTCAAGTACTGTTCATCAGAACGTCACTTTCCTCATGCAACCACCTCTCTCTACAAAAATAAACATGATTAAATGCTTCCACCCAGTGTTTCATGGTTTGCAAGTTTGGCTTCGCTGCAACATTGGAAAAAATAATAATTAAAGAATATTAACAATCTTTTTGTTTGGAGAATAATTAGTCATGAAAATATCTTAAGTAAATCTTAAATCAATGAAGTTTTATCTTAATTTAATAAAATTATTCGAAAAAATTAGAAGACTAAATTGAAAGCTACGGAAAAATCAAATACATGACATAAATGGTGGTTACAAACCTTTTTGTTCCTTTTTTGATTCGTAATTTTGTTGTTTAATAGAGAAAAGTGGTTACAAACCTTTTTCTTCTTTTTTTGACTCGTAATTTTGTTGTTTAATGGAAAAAAATCGTGTGATATAGAAGGAAGAAAGAAAAACTTTTTTGATTCGTAATTTTGTTGTTTAATGGAAAAAAATTGTGTTATATAAAAGGAAGAAAGAAAAAATGTGAGTTGATTAAGATGAATGCGTTAATTTGTTGAATGTAGAATCGGATCAAATATTCAGCAATTAGCAAAATTCGATCTCGCGACCTCCACAGTCAGTATATCACCCTTGCCACTGGCACCATTTAGTGCTTTGTTTCACTGGGTGGCACATTTATTATTTTTATGTTTGTTATATATATATATAGTTTTTGTCGAAGCTTGTGGGTGATGTGACACCCCACGAGCCTTCATTGATCTGCCCATGGTAATAAGCATGAAATAATAAAATTAATTTATAAATATAAGAGAAAATACATAAAAACATCCTTGAACTTGACAACAAAAATTACTTTAACACTCAATTTTATGGGTAATTATTTACCCCCTAATCTTATTATAAGTGAATTTAATATCACGCGAATGACTGACGTGAAAAATTTTAAAAATATCAACGTGTAAATAAAGAAAAAAAATTAAATGGGGCCTTTTTTTTTCCTTTCCGGCCAATACAATTTTTTCCCATTTCTTCTTCTTCTTCTTCCTTGCACCCATCACCCCAAACCCAACTCATTTCTTTTCTTTTTAATTCTTTCTTCTTCCTCACAGCCTCCACACCCTCTCCTCTCGCTCCTCTATTCATCCTCCATCTCCGATTTTCTCCTTCTTCTAAGCAGTGGCGGAACTAGAATTTTTATTAACGAAGTTTAAAATCTAAAGAACTAAACGCACGAACTAATCGAATGGGTTTGACATATACTATATATACATAAAAATAATTTTAACCAGGGGCGAATTTAAGTACAAAAAATGGGTCACACCTGAACCCATGGTCATCCGACAAAATTCAATATAACTATTTGTATAATTTGTAAAATATATCAAATAGCAACTGAATGAATCCATAATCACAAATAATTGGATGGCTCACTGGTTTGAGTGTCTGCTTTTCACTGTGAGGTTGAGAGATCGATTCCCAATTACTACATTCCTTTCTTGCAGTAGGCCTTTTTTTGACAAAAAAAATTAAAAAATGCAGCATTGTTTTTTACTTCTATTCTTATTTTTACATAAATAGTAATAATAATCTAAAAGTAGGTTCCATTGCAAGCATTTTATTTAACAAAAAACATGAAGTAGTGCTCAAACTTTCCAACTGGAAAAACCCATTTCTTCCTTCTTTTTCGTTCTTTCAACTGAAATCACCATTCTTAGTAAGCAAACTAGCAAAATCAATTATAATATTTTAGATCTTATCTTATGTGCAATGATCAACGACAGCTCAAACACACAAGTGGTTTCAGACAAAATCAAATCGAAGCCTTACACTTTTAAGAAAAACTAATATTATTTTTAAGGTAAAGGGATATATAAACCCCAGAACTATCGTAATGGTATGCAGATACCCTTCGTCATACTTTTGGGACATTGGTGTCTCTGCCGTCCAAAAACTAGAGCATATATACCCTTTATACCAACGGATATACACATGTCATAATCTTATCCGTCGATCCGATATTTAATATATCGGATCGATGGATAAGATTGTGCCACATGTCCCTATTTAGTCTTTCGTTAGAGTGAAGGGCATATATGCTTTAGTTTTTTTATGGCAGAGGCACCAATGTCCTAAAAATATGACGGAAGGTATCTGCATACCATTCACGATAATTCGAGGATATCTTTGTCCTTTTCCCTTCTTTTTATAAAGTCTACTTTTAAATTTCTTGAGATGCAAAATTGTATATTTTTTTATAGTTGGATTCTTTTAATAATTAGTTTTCAATCAATAATTCATATAACTAATGCATTTAATCTTTCTTGCGACGTAGTACTCTAGGTATATTAAATTTCTTCTAATAACTTTTTCTCTTAATAATTTTTTTTTTTCAAATGATATTTAATATTTTTCTTATGAAAAAATTATATCTATTATTGCTAAGATAATTGAGGTCCTTTAAATTTGGAAGCCTAAAGTAGTTGCCTTTTTTTTAGAGGGGCAGAGCTGTCCCTGACAATGGTGCACCCGTCTTCTTGAAATTGTAGATTCGCCTCTGATTTTAACCATATATAGATACTAATATTTTCACCCTAACAGAAGGCTGGCTCCGCCCCTGCTTCTAAGTAGTTTATAATAAAAGAGAAAATTTCAAATCAAAATAGCAAATCTTTAAGAAATTTCAAATATGATTTGATTAATAAATAATTAACAAAGTGCAGAACGTTAAAAAATAATTAATCATCTAACTTTAAGCATTACTTATTCTATACCTGGATATGTATTAGGAAGTTAAACAAGAAAATTAACAATAAATCTAAAAAATTAAGCACACTGATTTTGCACAAATCTAAAAGCGCCATTGTTGATATAAGTTGAAGCTTCACTCAGCTGAAAAAAGAGATTAATGGAAGTAATATAAATCATTACAAAGTAATGAAAATAGGATGAATCGGTCAGAATTTTAGAAGTTAAGAAATTGATTAAAATGATAACAACTGGATGGGTGAATAGTTAAAATAAAAATTTTAAAAAATGTAGGGAAATAAAAATAAAGAAAAAGTATTTTTTTTCAATTATCCGACGTGTCATCTATGGACAATCAAATGGCACGCATGCATTTCATCCATAAATATGAAACTGAGGTTATATGTGTAAGGTGCTACTAAATTCACTTAAAATAAGTTTAGGAGGGTAAATAATTACCCATAAAATTATGATGCTAAAATAAATTTTACTGTCAGTGTTTTTATGTATTTTCTCTAAATATAATATTAAAGTCCTAAAAAATATGTTTTGCATGCATTAATTTTTTAAAAAATTCACCTAATGTACGGAGGACATTGAAGCCTCGAGTATATCAGAATTTGCATACTACTCATGTCAATCAGAGGCGAATCCAGGATTTCAAGAAAACGGGTGCACCATTGCTTTAAAAATAAGTCATCTTGAGAACGGGTTCAACAAGTTTTAATTTAATATATTCTTTAATAATTTTAGAAGTAATATATCGAGTTTAGTCGGATGAGTACGGGTTCGAGTGACCCAAAATTTGTGCATAGATTTGCCACTGATGTCAATTGTCAAGAACGAACTAATTATTTGCATCCTTTATAGGTGGGTCCACCATAATAAATATCCCTAATAATTTATGTGTACTATTTGTTTTTTGAAAAAATCTAATACCAAGAAAATTTGATCAGATTAGATCATTAGAATGATATTTATTTTACATTTTTAAATAGTTTTATCTTTTTAATTTTAATATCTTTTAATTAAAAATAAAAAAAAAATAATTTATTTTAAAATAAAAAAAATATTATAATTTTTTTAAATTTCTAACTAAATTCTAACTAATTTTTTTGGTCATATAACATTACCGGCTTTTTGTGGGTCGTGGCTGAGTATCGTGGAGCTGTCACGCCAGCTACCGAGGAAAAATTTATTGTGGAGCAGAATGTTATTTTAAAGCTTCTTTTCATATATACACGTCTTGGAAATGATAACCACAACTAGGGGTGTTCATAGTTTGGATAAAAATCAATTCAAATCGAAAAATCAAATCAAATCAATAAAATACAACCTATTTTATTTAGGTGTGGTTTGGTTTGATTTTAGATTTTTGAAAATCGATAGTATTTGATTTGGTTATGATTTTATTCAAAAAAATCGAAGAAATAACCGAAGCGAACCGATGAATTATATACATATATTTTATTAATATACATATTTTATTAATATTATTTTTATAAATAATTTTAAAGAACTTATAAATATTTTCATTAAAATTTCTTTATAATTTAGTTATTGAAAGCAAAAATGCCCAAGATGAAACATTTATCTTATTGATTTCATATATATGAGTGCCTATGACAATTCTTTGTGGGACTGAAAATGTTATTGCCTCTTCCTTCTAGGCCAATATAGTGAATTTTAAAGTTTTATTGTTAGTAAATTTAGTAATTGAAATTTCAGTAATTTAAGTCATTTTAACTATTTTTCGTTTTGAATAGATTGTTGTCACTTTTTCACATTTTGAATGAATTGTTTCTTTTATTTTTATGTATGGTTAATAACCGAATAACCGAACCAAACCAAACCGAAATCGATAACCACCAAACCGATAAATGAATATTATAATTGGTTTGATAATTTTAAAATCAATTAAGTTGGTTTGGTTTTGACCAATAATCGATCCAAACCGACCCGTGAACACCCCTAACCACAACAAAGAAAAGTTCAAATGACAAGTAGTGTTCGTACCATTTTATACATAAATTAGTTTGATTTGACACAAATTTTAATTTTTTTTAAAAATTTGTGGTTCAAAGTAAATGATAAATATTTGTGTTACTATAATTTTTTTATTAAAGATAAAATAAATATTTTAATTTTAAGCTGTTAATAATAGTTAATATAAAAATGTGTCATTCTTTTTTAGATTGATTAAAAAAAAAGATGAGTCATATAAATATAAATTGAAGTAGAAGGTAAAAATTTCTCAAGTGAATTTATATTTTTGTTGCTCCATTTAGACCTAACTCAATTTGATTATCAATTATTATTATTTCTAGCACTATAGCTTAGACTTACCAGGAATGGAGAGATGCGATGATTGCGCAAAAAAGTATTCTTCCATTTTAATTTTATTTGATCTATTTTAATTTGACATATAATTTAAGAAAATAAATATAGGTTTTTAATTTTTTAATTTTAAATTAAGAATATGTTAAATATATCAAATTATGTAGAGAATTGAAATTACAGAATTTTAAAGAGAAAATAATATAAACAGAGAATCTAGAATGGTATAATATAAAGAACGAAAATAGAAAGCCAAATACCATTTGATATATTCGTCCCAACTTACATTCTTGGACTCACTCTCCGTTCACTTTTACTTGTCACTTTTTTTTTTTTAAATAATTTTTTATTTTTACTTTGTCATTTTTGACATATCAAGAAAATACAATAATATTTTTTCATATTTTACTCTCAGCATTAAATACTTATTTTTCCAAATCAATTTCTAAGACAGCATTTGATAAGGAATAATTTAGTAAAATACCTATATAATTAATTATTTTCTTAAAAGATGTATCAAATTAAATTGTGACAAATAAAAGTGAACGGAGAGAGTAATATTTTTTTGTCGAATTTATTGATACCAACACATCGTTATCAAATTTGTGTGTTAAAACATATATGATATCAAAGATGCTTTGTATTACTTTTATCGTTTAGGCACAAGCTAAGTTGGAAAAAGTTGAGAAACGGAAAAACTCTCCTAAATTAACCGTAAGTACTGTAGCTTTTCTCTTCTTCTCTTAATTAGCTTTTCTCATTCATCATGTTTGTTTGTTTCCATGAATTACATACTTTTAGGTTTACCATCATTTATATATGAATTCGTTTTTAATAAAATTAAACTTGTTTATCGATTTATGTTTATCATTCTTGCACAGAAGCCACGTAAATTTTCTCTGTATCGTTTCGATTCTATCGGAATGTTTTGGAGGAGGAGATGAAAAAAGAAATAAGAAAACTTTGAATTTTGTAAGATCTGTGTAAGTATCTCAACTTTATATCTCTCCTTTTTTTTTTCTTTCTAATTTGTTTTCTTCCATTTCTCACGACATCACACATTTCTCTTCTAATCTTATCCAAATCTTATCTCCCTATTTATATATATATATATATATATATATATATATATATATATATTAGAAAACATTTCATTTTAAAATTTTTCATTTATGAGTGGTTAAAAGATATCATCAAATTAAATAGGATCGCATAAATTTAATATTGGGATAATTATTACTCCTACTATATATTTTCTTTGAGCGTAACTTATGTATCGTAGTCTAGTATTTCAGATTGACTACTAATCTCTTTTTCTTTATGAAGCAATTTTTTCTTTTTTACAAATTTATAAGTATAAAGGTAGAATGACCGAGGAGATTTCGGTACTTGACACCGTTTATCAGTTTGAAACTCCTAGTCATCATACTTTGTCAACTGATTGATCGAACTTATATGACATTAATATTGCACAATATTTCATATAATATTTTTTTCAAAATTAATCCTTTTACAAAATTAAGAAAAACCTGTCTAATCATCCTTAATTAAAAGTTAAGGAAAAACTGTCCTTAATTAAAAAAGATTAATTACATGTTCGGAATTGATGGAATATACTGACATTACGTGGTTTGGTGGAATGTAAAGACGTGATTTGAAGCAAGGGGTTTAATTATGTTATTTTAATGCAATGTAACTGTATTTTTTATTTGATGTCATTTTCTGAATTTATGGAATGTTAAGGTATTTTGGTGTTTGTAGTGATGAATTATTTTTGTTATGATATATTATGATTGTTGTATCTACAACTTATAATTTAAATTGTATAAAATAACTCGTTAGATTGCTTTAAAATGGCTTAAAATGTGTGTATCATGTCTTAAATTGGTGAAAAATATTCACTACAAGACCAAGTTGCTTCATAAATACTTCACAAATTGTTGCATAATTGCAGTTAGGAACTAAATATGCCTTTGATGTATGTGTATAGGTCTAAATATGCTCTCCGTTAAATTCTGTATGAAATAATGATATTTTTAACCTAGTTAATATAATAGAGATAAAATTGAGCCAAGGTAATGTCAACTCCCTCGTTAACCAAGGATAATTCCCTTTTGGTAGCTGAAAAAACACAAGTTATTCATGTATTAATTTTCTTATAACTTATTAGGAAATAAGTTGTTCATATATAAAATTAAGGAAAACTTTCAAAAGTAGCGAACATTAGATACTCTATAGCTATAATTTGCTTAATTGCGAATAATAGAAAAATATTAGAGGAGGAGGGAGGAGAGAGGCGAACGAGATCTAGGAGAAAGAGGAGAGTGTGTTTTTTCCGCTAATTTTGGAGAAAAAAAATACAAACACAAACTGATTTGTATCAAAATGATACATATTAGAGGAGAGAGGGAGGAAAGAGGATTGTATTTTGTATTTATTTTGCATTGTATTTTGTATCAACTGTATTCAAAATACAACAAATTATATTTTGTATTTATTCTGCATTGTATTCTTTATTTATTTTGTATCCGAATACAATTGTATTCGAAATACAACGAATACAATTGTATTCATCCTCTCTTTGATTAGATACAAATACATTTGACAGAGAGGATGAATGCATATTGTATTCATACAAATACAAATACAATTGATACAAAAATTCAAAATATAGTTTTTTGAATACAATTGAAATAAAAAGACAAAACTCTCACATATATTTGATTTAATACAATTGATACATAGTATATTTGAATGAATTAGTTCTTCTTATTGACATGAGAGAGAGAAGGGGTGATAGAGAGGAGAAAGCAAGAGAGAGGGCGGAGAGGCAAGGTAGAGAGAGAGATAGGGCGAGAGAGAGGAGAGAACAAGAGAGAGGGAGGAGAAGCAAGGGAGAGAGGATAACAGTTTGCTATAAAAACAACATATTGTTTTTTTTTATATATAATATTTTTAAACTATAGCTATTTTCCATAAATAAGTTGCTAATTTTGACTAGTTCCATAATTTTCCTAAAATTAATACGAATTGTGATTGACAATTGAGAAACACGCATAACTAATGTATGTATTCATAAATTTCTTCATAACTAATCCCTATATTATTAAAATATTGCATAAGTCTAACCATTATCAAACGACTCCTACGTTCAGTGGTTCGTATTTAATAGATTCACTTACTTTTTTAAAAATAAAAATAAAAGATTGTACTCTTTCTTATGTGTGTTAATTACTCTTTTCTTCCTTTGTTTCATATTATTTGACCTCAATAGAAAAAAAAGTTGTTTCATTTGATTTGTTTAGTTTAGAAAATCAAAAAAAGTTTTATTATATTTTTTTTTCTCTATCCTTAGTGTTAAATATTATATAAAATCGTAATAGTCAATTTTAGAGTTCTATAGTATAACTAATAATGTTTATTTAGTAAACTACACTAGTAATAAAAGCTTTGTTAAGGGTTGTGCCACGTCAACATACAGTGGCGGAGTCAAGAATTCCAAAGGGTGTCTAGAAATAGCACAATAAAAATTATTTTCAAGAAGTAGAACTAGTGAGATTCAAACACAAGAGCACTACCTCATTCCAAGGAGGTGAAACCACTGGGCTTAATAGCTTCTTGTGTTAAGAGTGTTCAAAATATGCTATTTAATCATTCCATGTATCATTTTACTTGTATATACAATAGTTTTTTCGACAATTGGACACCCTAACCACCATGTGGCTATGCCACTGTCAACATAAGTCAAGTAATATGAAACAAATAGAGTATATTTTTTCTTTGATCATGAATTTCTCTATATACTTTCTAAATATTTTGAATTGTTAATTATTTTGCATATAATACTTTTTACGTAGTTTCTAAATATGAAGACATTAATTTTAGAAGATTAAAGATTTTGAATGTCCAAATTCACACTGCACATAAATTAGTTTGGTGAATCAAACCACAAAATTGAAAGAGGGAGTATGCAACAAAGTTGAGTGTAGACAAAATAATCCTGATTTTGTATGAGTACAAATTTTAAAGAATTCATACATTAGTTTGTGTTATCCTTGTAAGGATGTTTTCATATGGAAAAGAGTTGTCCAAACACTTTATTTGGAGGTTTGAATTGAGAGCAAAATATGACGCGTTGGGCTAATTAGTCTGATATATACATGTTGCAGAGGTTGATCGTACGAATTAAAAATGGAAGGTGATAATATTAGTGAGAAGCTGTTGAGTAAAGTGCTAGTGGAAGAGAATGAAGTGAAGATTAAGGAGAAGATATTGACGGAGTGGAAGAAAATGTGGGTGATAGCTGCTCCTGCCATTTTTACTAGATTCTCGACGTTTGGAGTAAATGTCATTAGCCAGGCATTCATCGGTCATATTGGTTCTATCGAACTTGCAGCCTACGCCCTTGTCATCACTGTCCTCCTCAGATTTGGGAATGGCATTCTGTTAGGAATGGCAAGTGGATTGGAAACACTTTGTGGACAAGCATATGGTGCTAAACAGTATCACATGTTAGGCATATATCTTCAAAGATCTTGGATTGTCTTGACTGTAACAGGAACTCTGCTTTTACCAATCTTTATTTTCACAACTCCGATTTTAAAAGCTTTAGGCCAGGAAGAAGCTATAGCGGAAGAGGCAGGAGTTATTTCGTTATGGTTAATACCGGTGATTTATTCCTTCATTGCATCATATACATGCCAAATGTTCTTACAAGCACAAAGTAAGAACATGATTATTACTTACTTAGCAGCATGTACTCTTGTGATTCATATCTTCCTCTCTTGGCTTTTAACGGTCAAGTTCAAGTTTGGAATGACTGGTGCCATGACGTCTACACTCTTGGCATATTGGCTTCCTAATATTGGTCAGTTGATATATGTGACTTCTGGAGGTTGTGAAGAAACATGGAAGGGATTTACATCTCTGGCTTTTAAGGATCTCTGGCCTGTTATCAAGCTTTCTTTCTCTTCAGGTGCCATGCTCTGGTGAGATGAGATTTCACTCGATAACATTCCATGTCGTTGACTAGTTACGTTGTTTTGATTTGATGAAAAATATTCTTTTGACAGCCTTGAACTATGGTACAACACTATACTCATTCTTCTTACAGGAAACCTCAAAAATGCTATGGTTCAGATTGATGCCCTTTCTATATGGTAGCTAGCTACTCCACTTCTCTAATTTCATTAACACATTCCTTTACATTTTACATCGCTCATCTTATTCACTTTCTCAGTCTTAACATCAATGGTTGGGAAATGATGATTTCACTTGGTTTCTTAGCTGCAGTATGGTACTATTCATAACCACCTCTCTACTTCTACAGATTTTTTTTTCTCATTGTCATTCATGTTCACAAAACTATTTTTTAGTGTACGTGTATCAAACGAGCTGGGAAGAGGGAGTGCGAAAGCAGCAAGATTTTCAATCTTGACAATAGTGATAACCTCATTTGTTATTGGCTTCATCCTGTTTCTGTTCTTCCTTTTCTTGCGCGGACGCCTGGCCTATATATTTACTGAAAGTGAAGATGTGGCTGAAGAAGTTGACCACTTATCTCCTCTATTAGCATTTTCTATACTTTTGAACAGTGTTCAACCAGTTCTCTCTGGTAACTTGTTTGATACATAGACTTAATTCTATATAATATGAAAATATAAACATAGTTAATTCTCATGATTTGATGTCACAACTTGTTACAGGCGTAGCTGTTGGAGCTGGATGGCAGAGTATAGTAGCATATGTTAACATTGGATGTTACTACTTGGTTGGCATTCCAGTTGGAGTTGTACTTGGTTATGTTTTCAAACTGCAAGTTAGAGTAAGTTGCTCATTTTTGTCCACTTTTTTTTAATTTATGGTTTTCTACTTTTGACTGAGGGTTATTTGTCCTTTTAATATAATTTTTAGGGTGTTTGGATTGGAATGCTGTTTGGTGTGTTGGCACAAACTATTGTGCTACTTGTCATCACTCTCAAAACTGATTGGGACAAACAGGTATTTCTTCATTTTAATATACTCAATTAATGTTAAAGCTACCTACTAAATACTCCCTCTGTTCTTATTTAATTGTCACCATTTTAGGTTTCACGTCCCTTAGATAATTAGGTAACTTTACCATTGTACGCTTATTTAGTGTTTTATTGAAGTCAAGTTTTCAATAAATGAACATAAATTAATTTATTTTGATTAATTAATTTCAACAATGAACATGAATAAATTACTTAGTTTTCACCGTGAGACTGCTTCACCCTTAACCAGAGGTATCAGGTTCGAGCTCTGGGTATGGAAAAAATCATGTTGGGAGTATCACCCCGAATGATCCCTGTAGTGCGCGATTCAGATTTAGTCGGGACTTTAGTGTGGACTCTAACCATCGGGTGGGAAACCAAAAAAAAATTACTATGTTGGTCAAATTCATACTTTCAAGGCTAACAACTCTCAAAGATAAAATAGGAAAAATAGTATCATTTATGCATTGATTTTGTGAAACAATAAGTATTATAAATATTTATTTTTAGTAAGGACAATATGATAATAGAGACGAAGGGTACTAATTATTTTTTATTCAACAAAATGTCTCTTGCAGGTATTAATTGCTCAGGAGAGAGTGAAGAAGTATTTTGTAGAAGCTGAACCTAATAGTGATTCACAAAATGCTTGAAGTTGATATTTATAGTTTTTGTTTAATGGTATTTGTTGCCATATCATTTTATATTCATGCAAGTAAGGGTTCATTGTATTAATATCTGCTTCTCTTATAGATCTTCCAAGCAAAAGTTTAAAAATTGAAAAGAAGTGGCTTGTCATAGAAATTTTATTTGATATAATCAATATAATAAATTATTCATGAACTTTGTTGGTTTTTTGATAAAAAAATTAAGAAAATAATGGAGAAAGATTTTGAGAGAAAAAAATATTGAAGTATTGTTAAAAGAAATTATTTTATTAATAATTCAGAGACTCATTTTTGGATATAATTCCTAACTAAAAATAGAAAAACATATTACTAACTTGTCAGTAAAATTTAAGTAACAAATAAAAAGAACGAACTCCTAAATTCAAGTTACATAGGACTCTAATAATATAATTTAAAACCCTAAAAGTAGCTAACTGTTTTATTTCTACAATATACTGAGATATATTCTCAACACTCCTTAGATCAAGAATTGTAGATTATGATCTTGTGAACAAATCTGACAATTCATCTTTTGTCTTGCAAGCTTGTGTACATCTTCTGTTGGATTAAATGAGAAGCTCTTGCCTCTCATTTCAACTTGTAAATCTCTTGCTTAGTGGAATCAAAGATTCGACAATATTTGTCTCCAAATAATAATTTAAAATTATTTTTTTATTAACTGACCAACACTAAACAAACTTTTATCAATATCAGGCATATAAAGAACATCTAAAATTATTTTTCTACTTGAATTTATTTTAATTGCAACATATCTTTTTCCTTTTGCAAGAATATAATCACCATCCTCAATTCTGACTTTCTTATTCATAGAAATGAACTCTTGAAAAAAAATTCTTTAATATGCCATGTGGTTTGTACAATCACTATCAATCATTCAAAAATCAGGGTTTTTGGTTGAAAAATAAGTTGCCACAAATAAGTGGTCTTCTTTTTCTTTAGTAGTGACTTGAACAATTGTTTCATCTTTTTGAAATTTGCTTTTGCAAATCACAACTTCTTGACCGAGTTGTTTGCAGATCTTGCACTGTGCATCTAGTCTTTTTCAACATTTATATGGAGGATGTCCATTTTTTCCACAGTGCTGACAAAGTGGGTAATTTTCAAAAAATTACCATTGCTTTGTGTTTTGTGGTTGACTACTAATGCTCCTTCAACCATGCCATCTTGCTTCATAAACCTCCTTTGTTCTTATGCCTGTAAAGAATTTAACAATTCTGCCAAGGTAATTTTGGACAGATCTTGTTTGTTTTTCAAGGTAGTTATACATCCTTAATATCTTTCGGGAACTGTAATAAGAATTTTTTCAACAATTCTTGTATCCTTAAATTCAATGCCTTGTAATTTTACCTTGTTGACAATACCAAGCAATCTGTCAGAGTATTCCTTGACTGTTTCTGACTCTTTCATTATCTGCAATTCGAATTCCCTCATTAAATTTAATACCTTCATTCCTCAAATTCTTTCATATCCAGCATATTCTTTCTTCATATAATTCCAAATTTGTTTTGGTGATGTGAGAGTCATGATTTTCGTAATAAACAATTGTCGAAACAACAACAATCAAAGTTACTTTTGCCTTGGACTAAATGATTTTCTTTTCCTCGTGACTCTTGATTTGGGCCACGGTGAAATTATTTGGAAGCGGATTTATTTCATAATCCTCTTCCACATCTTTCCAAAGATCAATAGCCTCCCACTAGGTTTTCATTCTCACTGCCCATAGTTGATGATTTTCACCATAAAAATAGGAGGAGCCATTCGTGCAAAACTATTTTCGGAATTCATTGTTCTACTCATATGTCCCTCAAGAAGAAGACTCTAAATACCAATTGTTGATTTTTAATAAAGAAATTAAGAAAATAAAAGAGAAAGACTTTGAGAGAAAAAAAATACTAACGTATTGTCAAAGAGAATTATTTTATTAATAATTCAGAGACCTACATTTATAGAGAAAATTCCTAAATAAAAATAGAAAACTACATTACTAACTTATCAGTAAAATTCAAATAACAAATAAAAAGAACTAACTCCTAAATTAAAGTCACATAGGACTCTAATATAATTTAAAAATCCTAAAAGTAGCTAACTATTTTATTTATGCAATATCCTGAGACATATTCTCAACAAGCTTGCATATTAGCACTTGCAAAACAAATATGCATTTTACCAGATTATATGACCTTAATTCAAGCAAAACTAGTTTGAGAATCCTTAAAAGTGCTCAGGTTATGCTATGTTGAGATTAGAGTCCTACAACACTTCAATTAAGATGCCTGAATAGTGTTTATAGAAAAAATTGTTTGTTTACAATAATAGTAAAATTTGTAAAAATGTTGTTAAACACATAATAAGATACAACTCCTTTCTTTTTTCGGGCTAGATCATTTGAACAAAAATTAACAAGAGAGCATAAATTTTACTAAAGAACAAGAATAAGAACAAGGGTAAAAATCCGAATAGGCAAGAGTCAACATATTAAGAAGATCATGAATTCTTTCTTTTATTAGAGTTTGATAATGGAGTTATGTTTTTACAAGTGAAGATAAGATGTCTAAGTTTTCCATGCAAGGGTTCACTAAGGATGAAGAACCCTACAAATCCTAGTATGACAAAGGCTACTATTATGATAAAGTCTAAGTAACCAAAAAACCTACGTCGTGCCGCAACGTTAAATCAAGCGCTACTTGGGAGGTAACCCAAGAAAAGTTAAAAAAAAACCAATGGATGTGAAGTGTGCAGTTGATGAGAGAATTTTTTTTAGAAAATATCAAGGTAAGTGAGTTTCTACGTGTAGAGTCTACAAGTTGTGGTTCACTCCATGCCTCATGAATACCACTCGTAGGACTCCGATAAAAAATTAACTTGCAGGACTTTTCTATGAGACTTATTTATGAGTCGTAGTTAAGTTTACAGACGTAGATGTCTTTTGTAGAAAATAGGGCATAATGAACAACTGCAGGTTTAGATCTACGAACCCTCTTTTGAGCCATAGAGACAATCACGATCCATAAATAGTGTTTGTAGGTCTCAAGAATGTTTTTAAATCATTTTAGTTTCAGGACTCAATCCATGAAACCATTCCATAATCTGGGGAGTCTTATATGGATCGTGAATGGTGTCGTAGAATGCAGTCTTGAGAAATGGTGATCTACTCGACCCGTGAGTCAAAACCTTTAAAACACATTCCAATAAAAAAATTCCCATACTTACGCCCACTTCTTACACTCACTTGATCGTTACAACTACCCACATACATCCCCCCCTCATCAAAGTCATCTCATTCCTAAATCAATTCAATTGACAATATCACCACCTTCACACATAACTACTGAAGCATTGTGGGTCCTAGAAATGGTTTCTAGTTTTGGCAAAGTTTGCACTTTTCCTCTTAAATTCACTCACAAATCTCTCCAATTTCATTTAGGTGAGTATTCAATATCACTTCTTCTTTGAATTTTGGTAGATTACTTAACCTACAATTCACAAATTGTAAATTTCCATGCTAAGAACCCATGAAATGATAGTACGTGAGTTTTTTGTGTTTAAATATGTTTTGTTGATTGTAAAGCTTATTTTTGGGATTGAAATTGAGAGGACAAAATTACCAAACACTGAACTGGGTTTTCAATGAGTACAAGGGTCTTCTATGAGCTGTGGATTACACCATGACTCGTAGTTTCCCTTCGTACACCATGCACTGTAGATTTAGTAAGTAAATATTAATTTAACAAACAGAATGTGTTCCATATAGGACTTGCAGATCCAACTATGGATCGTAGATTGTAACACCTCAGAAATTGAAAGTTGAGTTGGAAAGGAAAAAATTGCATTTTGAATGGGTGTAGGTTTCCACGAGCCAACCTACAGACCATAGGAAGTCTTACGGGTCATAGGAACTAAGTTGAGATTTGGAAATATCAAGTCTCTGATAAGTCCCTACGGACCACCAGGATGGTCCATAGAAGTTTTTACGGGTCGTAGGAATGAACGTATAAGTGATCCATACTTAAGGTAATTTTTGGGATTTTGGTCCTATGGATGGACCTACGAACTGTAGAATTTGTTACGAACTGTAGAAGGGTGCTTGCGGAAAGTAATTGAACTTCGAGGATTTTTTGGTACATAGGTTCTACGAGCCGTAGAAAGTTTGACGAACTGTAGAAGGCTTCAGTAGGAATCGTTCAGAACATTAGTTCCACTAATATGTTCTACGGATGGACATGAAGGATTGTTGGAATTCCTACGATTCGTAGGTCAAAGCCGTAAGGTCTTTTTGATAGTTCTTAATTAATGGTATTTTGGTATTTTCTTACCCATTAACCCCTAAACTATGTCTTTTTGACCATATAACTACATGTATAACTGATTTTACCCTTCAAAATCTAATGATTTTCTCTCATTCACTCAAACTCACAAATTCTCTCAAGGATCTTCTTCTCCAATTTTCTCTCAAGGCAAAGCTAGGGTTTCATCAAACTTAAAGGTCTTTTTCTCCATTTCTAGGGATTTGATTGCCCAAGATATGTGGGAAGTTCACCATTGGATTCCTTTCATCCATTGGATCTCCAAAGAATTTCAATCTCCAATATGGTTTCAACCTAATTCTCTTAGGGTTTTTATGTATTCTTCATGTGTTCAATTTATGAGGATTCAATTACTTAAATTCAATATTATTATGCATGATTTGATTCAATTACATATTTTTAATTGATTTCATATGAGCCCTTGCCTCATTGTTTTTACCATGATTATGAACTTATGAGTTATTATTATGAATTTATGCATGTTTTATGAAATTGTTGATTTATGACCAAATGATGCTTTTAAGATAAAGTATCAATGATTTGTGAATGATATCTCACATTTGAAAGTAATCATGATTTAAATATTTAAAAAGGAAGTGTCTTGATGAACAATTACATGATCATGGTTTTGAAAGGAGATATTCTAATATGAACATGCGATTAGATTGATAGTCTTTAATTATTGCTTTTCCAAGTATTTTGATATGATTATCGTCATGCCTTTTTTGATTGGGAATACTTAGCACTGGGAGTACTTTGAAATGGAGGTCTTACGGTTAGTAGAAGTTTGGTCTATAGTAGCTATTCTCTTTTCCCAAACTACATGCCCCTGTAGGATTGCCTTGAATGACCTATGCTAGTGGATCCAGTTTAGCAACAATGATACAAATTTCTTACCTAGGCATGTAGGATTCTCTCTTTTCGGTGTGAAGGTTACATCATATTCTATGTTATATCTCACATGATCTATTATCAGTTAAATGGTAAATATTCCATAAATGAACTATGTTTTCTTCAAAGGTTTTATTAAAGCTTTTCTTATGATTTTCAAATGGGCATTTACCATGTCTACGATTTATGATTTCACTTTAAAGGCTTTACTATCACACATATCATGTTTAAGTTTACTATATTATCGTATTTATGTTTTTATATATTTTTACCATATTCAATACATTCAAAGTACTAATGCATATTGTGCCTATATTGTTTCAAAATATAGGGTCTGACACTTTAGATGTGGCTAGATCGAGATTGCTCAACGATTACTTGTTGGATTGGTCAGTCTTCATGGTTCTAGAGCTAGGCTATTGTAAATTTATTGTTTTAGTAGTCTTTCAATTTTTAGCTTATGTTTGTGGCTTAGGAGTTTGTCCTAGTCACATCTATGAATAGAAGGGTTATGTCAGAATTAGTTGATGTTCCGCATATTATGATATGTACTTTGTTGGTATCTCTTATGTCATCTAAATTATCCTTGAGACGTATGTTGTCTTATCTTCTCTTCTATTGTATTTCATTACGTCATGCTTATGTCAAGTGGCTTGTTTAGGGCATCTTAGTGTCCTATTCGCCATGACATGGATGTTGCTCATGATTTAAACTCTTAAAACATTGATAATCACTCTGATAACTATGAGTCCATTTACGAGCTGTAAAATACTTTCGGATAGTAAATGGTGCTCATAGTTATAAGTCATGAAACTTATAATGCACAATTCTAAGAACCACAAGTCCATCCATGAGTCGTCAAAATATCTACAGATCATAGATAATACTCGTAGTCCAAAATTATGAAACTTACTACTTGATACTTACTTTCACAAGAGGTCTTTACGGATCGTGGTTCATTCCACAGACTGTAAATGACCATTCGTAGTACATGTACAATAGAAAAATACAAAAAGATTTTTAGTTTTCTTTTTTATTTTCTTTAGTTTCTAGTGTTCTAATATCATTCCTACAGGCACAATGCCTCCAAAATCAACACCAAAGTGCGGGGTGTGACCAGGACACTATTAAGGATGGTCATGGCTCGTGAGGTTCTCAGTCTCTTCAGGTTTCCTCTCCTCCTAGAAAACCTAAAACTCTTACTTCTCCACAGTATGAAGAGGGGGAGTAATCATCAATGGAAGTCCGTGAGGAGAGTCGATCAGGTTCAACCTTGGGGTACAACACCACTCCATCGACGTTGTTACGAACTGTAGAAAGGTGCCCACGAAAAGTAATTGAACTTAGAGTATTTTTGGGTGCATAGGTTCTATGGACTTGTTCTACGATCCATAGAAAGTTTGACGGACCATAGAAGGCTTCCGTAGGAATTATTTAGAACGTTGGTCACAGTAATGTGTAGTAAGGACTGTAGGAATTTCTATGATTCGTAGGTCGAAGCTGTAGGGTCTTTACAGGTAGTTTTTAATTAAGGGTGTTTTGATTTTTTTCTACACATTTAACCCCTAAACTATGTAGTTTTGACCCTATAACTACATCTATAACTGATTTTACCTTTCAAAATCTAACCATTTTCTCTCATTCACTCATACTCACAAATTCTCTTAAGGGTATTCTTCTCTAATTCTATCTTAAGGCAAAGCTAGGGCTTCATCAAGCTTCAATGTATTTTTCTCCATTGCTAGGGCTTTGATTTTCGAAGGTATGTGGGACTTCACCATTGGATTCCTTTCATCCATTGGGTCTCAAAAGAATCTCAATCTCCACTACAGTTTCAACCCAATTCTACATTTGAAAGGAATCATGATTTAAATGTTTTAAAAGGAAGTGTCTTGATGAACAATTACATTATCGTGGTTTTGAAAGGAGTTATTCTAATATGAACATATGATTGGATTGGTAGTCTTTAATTATTGTCTTTCAAAGTATTTTGATATGATTATCATTATGTCCTTTTTTGTTGGGATTTAGAAAGTCACTTAGGAAGTTTGGGCTTGCCACCTACGACCCTTCCTATGGACCGTGTGCCATACCATGGACCGTTGGTGGCTCCGTTGGTGTTGGCACCAAATCCAATATAAGCTGCAATTTTTCGATCTTTCAAATTCAAGGTGTTACATGGTGCATCCAGAACACCATCAAGGATGGTCATGGCTCGTGAGGTTCTAATTCTCTTTGGGTTGCCTCTCCTTCTAGAAAACCTATAACTCCTACTTCTCCCCAATCTTAAGTGGGGGAAGAGTCATCATTGGAAGGTTGTGAGGGGAATTGATTAGGTTCAACCTTGGGGTATGGCACCACTCCATTGATGGCAGATGATCAGGGTACACCTGATACATAAGTCAAGAGGGCAGAAAATGCTGGAGCTCTTGAGGGCATAAGATGGTGTGTCCCCCACATGTTCCATATTTACACTTAAGGTTCCTTCCTCACTAAGAATGTAACACCACTAAAATACTAAACAAGAGTCTCATGTCG
The DNA here is from genome assembly GCA_037074985.1 of Solanum bulbocastanum. Lineage (NCBI taxonomy): Eukaryota > Viridiplantae > Streptophyta > Magnoliopsida > Solanales > Solanaceae > Solanum > Solanum bulbocastanum. Next base: position 24,397,197 of record CM073599.1, read on the forward strand.
ATTTATCGTTGATTTACTATAATATGCTTTACTCTCTTGTTGGGAACTTGAAATTTTGTGAAAATTGCTAGCTTGTTTAGCATAAATTATATCATAATTTATGGGATTTTTATTGGGGTATTTACGTAAGAGTATAATTAGAATTTTGTAGAATTGTAAAAAGAAGTGAAGGATATATAGATATAGGTGTATATGTATGCATTTTGGGTAGCACACAATACTATTTTGGGCAGCACCTTCATTGGACAAGTGTACAAGTGATAAACTTCACTTGTTTGACTATATATTTTCACTTCTCTTTGAGATAATTTCAGTTCCTTGAAGATTTAGAACCTTAGAACCCTAGCTTACCATTTGTTCTTCAAAATCAAAAGATAAAAACTTGGTCCTTTGGCTGGAATTCGCGACACACACTGTTTTTGGTAAGTAGTCAAAATCTTTTTTTGTAGTTGAGTAGTATGTATTACGTTCAGAATATCTCATTCTCTAGAACTCCATTTTGGGTGAACAAATATGATTTGGAAAGATAATTCATATACCTAAAACTCTTATGTTTATGTGAAACTCTAATTTAGCTGTTATGGATTCGAAATATTGGACGCAACACAGGACAAGTTCTGTCCAAATTTCGGATTTAGAAATCTTGTATGAACCACTGTTAGTGTATCTATGATATCTTTTTGTACAAAATGTATTTTTTGGTGATTTTTGTTGGGTTGCAACCTTAAGAAATGTACCTACATATTTCATGAGGTTATAAAGTCTAGTTTTTCTATTTTCATGTTTGAATCTACGTTACAACATGGGGTATTAGACTGGCCAGAATCACTGTTTTGGGAACATAATTGCATCTGTGCAGGCTGAGCTTACTTGTGAGGATAATCCTATTTTATTTTGATATTATTAAGATATTAGGAATTAAAGAAGTTATTTAATTGCATTTTTAAGGTTGTATATACTAGTGAACAAGTTGAGGACCTTGATACGTTGGTTGGTCTATGGTTTGAACTCGCGGAGTTGTGTTGGACTGTTCTACGCTAAAGCATTGAGGTTTGTGTATAAACTTGTACTTGCACTCTTTTAACTACTGGTATATCTAAAATTTGATCTTGATACCTTGGTTACCTCTTGTCACTTTGCATTGTCGTGTTGTCATGACGCTTGTGTAACTCGCCCACTTATACGAATTGTTTGATCACTTGGCACTCTTGTTGAGACCTTGTCCTTCTTGTGGCTGTGACTTTGTCACTATTGGCATGCTCCTTGATTCAGATCATTTCCCATCTTGACTTTGGATTTTTAGTCCGTCTTCAGAATGGAAGTTGTCCATTTTAAGTATGAACTAGAAAGCCATTTTTAATATGGTTCTTGGTTCTCTTGACTATTGGGCTGTGACCCTTCTTGATATAGGGCGTTGGCCCTTCTTGATACTTGCTTGTGCCGGGTGTGACGACATGAGGTATATCTGGGGCGATCCTTGTTATTGATTCTCTTGGAAAATGGTGCTATGAGCGTTCTTGTCATTTGTATCTTTGAAAATTGAACTTGATACTTGTTATATATTGTTACTTGATTTATTTATTTATTATGTTTCAAGTACGCTGCTCATGGACTTGAAAAAAAATAACTTGGTGAATTTTGAGGACTCCGAACCTATAGTTTTTACACCACTAAGCTATATGCTTAGCGATAATTGTTTCGATCGTAGGGGCTGATCGAGAGGAGGCATGAAGCTGGCCATTGGAGATGGAAATTTTGTGAACTTTAAAGAAGATAACATTTGTATATAGGCATCTATATTTTGTATAAACTTTGGGACTTATACATGATCTATGTGTTGTATATTTGCATGTAATTTTGAGGGCTAATCAAATCATGTCACCATGGTTTGTAATATAAGTATGACTACATGTTTGGTGTATTTGGGGTGTGTAAGCCCAAATTTTTTAATATATTACATTTTCTACTTGTTTGGAATGCTCGTATGAAGCATGAACCCATTTAGTTTGGGTATTCGAAAGTTGATAATATTTTTATTATTATCATTATTTACTTGCTTGAGGACAATATATGCATAAAAATATCTCATAATTTATTTGCGTATAGTAATTGGAAAGGGTCATTACAAATAAGGTACTCACAAAAAGGAGTATATTTAAGGAATCGAGGAATATGATGGAGGGCTTAGCTACCATACCTAGAATCTTGGTTACATTTACCTAGTACCATTTTGGATGGATGGCTGAGCCGGTTGGGAGTTATAGCCCAACCATGGTATGCACATCTTATGCCTCTTATGTAGGCTTAGTAGGTCAGATTAACCCAGAGGGTGAAATGAATATTAATAAGACTTTTCTCTATAGTACACCCATTTGCGGGGCACCGGTGGACATTTTAGAGCATAGTATTCAGATTTTCTCATATGGGCTAGAATATGAGCTTATTTTCGGTACGACTGAATTGGATCATTGAATAAGAATGGTGAGGTACTAGAACAAAATGAAGGATCTGGCCCAAAAGGCCGATATACTGAGGTGGAGTGTAAGTTACATCACTGTCAGAGGTGAAAATACAAGTAGGTGACAAGATTGGGACTGATTTAGATGGAATTATTGAGTTTTGCTGGAAAATTTTAATGGGCCATAGTCCTCTCCCATCTTTTCATAACCTTGGTGGGTAATACTCTAACTCTTGACCCGATTGTTCTAGTGGTAAGCCTTGTGGCGAGGCATAATATAAATATCCTGAGGTGTATCATTAAGGATATCCACGAGCGAGCCTTCAGAGCAAGCACTAGTATTCCATTCCCATGATTGGTCTTTAGATTATGACAAGATTTCAGAGTGCAGATTATGTAGTTTGTAGACCGTTTGATCGAGGTGACTCTAATTGAAGATTTAGGGTTGATAAAAGATGAGACAAACTTAATCACCTAGAGACGAGCTATTCAACTTTGGGTTCAGTTGCTAAATTTGTTAAAGGGACCTACTTTATACCCAGGTATAGAGGGTGCCATATTAGAAGTGGGTGCTAGTATAGCAGAGTTGAAAGGAGCTGCCACCACAACTTCTATGCCGACTACCATCATTCCAATAGGAGTCCCATGCCTACCGTCTTCGGGCATGTTTACTGTCACTATGGAGTTCTTACATAATCTAGTACAACGTTAGGCATGGACCAAGACACATTTATCACAATTTATCTAGAAGGTGAATCTATGGTTTAGAACCTCTATTACCCAGGCTAAGTAGCGAGGGGCTATGAATATGCTTTCAATAATTGATGGGGGTGTCCATGAATTGTACAACCGGGTTGATACTTTTGGGCGCACTGTGCCTTATTGAACTAGATATTTGTAGAGCCCGAACATGCGAGCTCTCTAGGTAAAGATAGCCCAACTTAGGTCATATATCACTTCTCTAGCCACCATACAAGCACCAATCATATTTTCCTCCCCTATGTCAATATGTCGGATGCTCCTTCGATCATTATTAATTTATTTGCTTATGAGGATCTCCCGTCAGTGCATGTGAAGTGAGTGTGCACTACAAATGATGTTTTATCTAAATAAAAGGGCAAGAGAGCCCGAAATAGGGAGAGGTTGAGGTAGCTAGACAGTGGTCTATAGTTGAAGAGAAGATAAGAGAGGAGAAGGATCAATAGTAGATTGCTTGTTCTTATAGTTCAACACTAATTGCTGATGGTACCACCCTGATAGTATTTAAGACACTGGGCGAGACTACACATGTGGACATCGTTGTTTAGGTGACATATGTATGACTTCACTTCTTAATTTAATTTAATTTTTAGTATATTAGGGACTCTATACATTTATTTTTAAGGGGTGAGGTTGTCCGTATACCTTGACAAGTATTCTGGTGATAGTATGAGTTATAGGGGTACTTGTCCAGGTTTTGTTATGTCCTTGGGGTTTTCTTGTTGTGTTCTTTCCCTGAGGACTTTGCTTTCTATTGAACCAACATGTTTAGTATGTTTTTTTTTTTTGTGAATGTAAAAGAGGAATAAGAATTGTGAATGAAATTCATGGCATGTTTTAATCTGAAATAAAAGGTTTTGACCCTTCCTGAAACTTGTTTGTATTGATTTTGATAGATTGACTGTATTGGATCTTTGCATGAAATGATGTATGTTGATATGACAAGTGTGACTAAAGCTAAGGTATGAACCTTGTAGTTAGGATTAAAAGGGAGACTCTGTTCCATGTGTGAGCAAGGCTTATTTGTACTAGTCTTACTTTGGGTGCTGATCTAGAACCTTCCCTATTAGTCTCACTAAGATGATAGAGTTGTTAGTAAGGAAATGATCATGGGTCGTTTTTAAAATCAGTCTACTTAGCCTAAGTGACTGACCAAATGAAAAAGTGTCACGATCCAAAGTATACCCTAGGCGTAACATAGAGCATAGGAGCTTGAGAGGCCCTACACAAACCACTTAGCATACATCATACAAGATAATAGAAAATCAAGTGAATTTAAAAGACAGTTTCAAAACATAAGAGTTGATAAAATGGATTGAAAATCTAACATAGTCTCAAATCCATCTAGTACATCAAAAGTGATTGGGACATAACCCATACATCACATACAATATTGAAAGTAAATACACTAAGAAATAAAGGGCTTGTTGCGCAAAACATGAGGACTCACCAATCTTCAATTCTACTAAAGTGATACCTAGCCAAGAAGATGTGGGACGGGCGTGTTGGACCCTACATTAGTGAATGTAGGAAAGAGTATGTGTTAGTACAAAGAATGTACCAAGTATGACAAAAATGCATAAAAGATATGAAAATCATATAAAAAAGGCTTTTCATGTCATGCAAGTACTAAGATAAAAACATAAGATAAGAGGTTAGGAACATAATAGTGATCACGGTCAATGCAAGTAGAAATCATCTTAGAACACATGTGAGATACTTTTATAAGTAACCTTAGTTCATTATTATGGGTGATTTACCTTTAATCGACATAGAGACCATGTGAGCTATAACATGGAATACGGTGTCTACCCACACCGAAAAGAGGTGTTCTTTCTTTCCAAGGTAAGAACCACGAACTTCTAGCTTACGTGGATCCACTTGCTAATGTCTATCTTGACAAACCTATAATGGCAGATAGTTTATGGGACATATGTAATCTCCACTTGTCTACTCGGTGCTAAGCATAAATACCACATAATTGTTATTAGCCGTATCTTATCTTAATATTCATGAGACATTGGTATTCTCCACTTGTCTTATGATTGGAGGACACGGGTAATTGCTGTTTGCCTCATTATCTATGGAAGGGCACATCAAATAAAAAATCCTAGCTAATTTTTATTATAATAGCTCCTTAAATGTTTATTCATCTTATATGAGAAAATATTTCAACCCTATGAATACTTTATCTGAGGAAATCCTTTCACAACAACAACAATCACTTTGATACTTCATTCTCAAAGCATCCTTAAAACATTTACATCAATTTCATGAAGAACATTAATATATTCATAAACTCTTATTTCATGATTCTAAAGCTTCATTATACGATCAATTCTAGAAAACATGGATTTCACATGGGTTCTTGGGGATTTAACTTAGAAACATGCAATTACTTCAATTCATACATAAAAAGACATAAAACAATCAATTAGATGATAATTGAAAAACACCCATCAGTTTGAGTTAGAATAAGAGGTAAAATGACATAGTATTGGGTTAGAATAATTAGGAAAAGATCTAAAAGCCCCTTTAAAAGATCTGTCGAACATTCACCAACTTCCTGACCTGTGGTCTGTATGTCCCACCATAGATTGTCTTGGTTGGCCGTTGGTGGGCTCAAAGACCACCATCTTTGGATGAGACCCACGTATGATCCATGGATCCACCTACGGATCGTACCCCACGGTCGTGGGTTCCAAGTTTTTATCCTAAATTTTCTCTAAGTCTAGGACTCACCTACGAGACCTACCTACAACTCGTGCACTGGATGATGGATCATCCTGGTGAATCGTATAAAAGTACTGGGATTTTGGCATTCTGAGGACGCTTGGGCTTGCTACCCACGACCCCACCTATTATCTGTATGCCAGTACACGATTGTCTCAAACAGTGCTACACAAGACTCAAACATGAATGTACACAATAAGGCTCAACTTACTCATGTAAGAATCAATTGTATACTCAAAGACTCAAGTTATGACACATCATTATCAAAGATTCTCAAGCTCACTATACTTGCTTCAAATGGAAGTTCAAGTTCAACAAAGGTATTCAAATGCCCTCACACAAAGAATGATTCCATATTCACACACAATGGTTTAATCATTTAAAATTCTGGAATCAAATGCAACACACACTCTCAAAAAGAAGAACACATGCATGCTTTCACCCATTGGTTTGCCCGTATTTTTCAATCAACAATTGTTTCAGCTCACTCAAGATCAAAAAGGTTTTTTCAAGGCTTGTAATGGGGCTGAGTGCAAAGGTATGGTCATTTAGGCTCAGTGACTTTCATCCTCGTGAAATGTGGTGATTTCAACACTCCCTTTCCTCTTATTTCATCATTTTCTTTAATGCTCATAAGTTATCCCATTATTCACTTCCATGGATTGTTCGACACCCCATTTCTTTTGACATTTCTCATAACTTTATTTCACTACTTTTTTTTTTGTATGGAGGAGTTCCATTTTTCTCAACACCATGGGTTAAAAGGGACTTTTCTTGCACTTCTTGACTTGCCTTTTCTTTTCACCACACCCCCAACTTAGGCTTTTTGCCTAAGTTGGCTATTCAATCAACCACAAATAACGAGGATTATGGGTAGTGGATTTAATAAAGGTCATGTTTTCATCAAGTTTCTTCCAAAGAAAGGTAAGGCTCAAGGGGTGTTTAAAAGAGGTTCACACACTTACAAGGTAGATAACAAAAGAGGTATATGTCAAATTGGCTCACACTCTTTTGAAGTTGCCTATGATCATATCAAGAGATAGCCTTACTTAGTCGACTGTACCAACATTCATAGTAAGCTCATCACACAAGACATCGACACCAAAGTCAAACAGGACTCCATACTTTCGCTAGTGTGCAACGTTCATTACAAGAGAATCAATTCGATAATTGGCTAGTCATAATGAGATGCAAAGAGTTCACATGTTGACTATGCAACTTCAATTGGTCTCATCGTAGCTGCACATTCATGTTCGTTTTATTATGAGCACTATTTGTGTCATCGATATTGTTCAAAACCGAGACTCAAATTTGCTAAAGAACAACCACATTCCACACGTACAAGAGGTGGCAAAAATTTTAAAATTTTTCAGAAGGGCCAAAATCATTTACAATTTAAAATAAAAGGATCCAGAAGGTCAAACATCTACAAAAAGCAGTGTAAGACACAATTATAAGCAAAAACGACCCAATTATATACACATAACAACGAAGCATCAATATTCACACAAAAGGTGGCCCTCACCCCACCATAATTAAAAATCATTTGTCATCAAATGCAAATGAATTAATGTATCCAAAAGTGAAAAAAAGTAAGATAGAGAGAGAGGTAAAGAAAGGGTCCTGTCTATGCAATTTCTCCATCTTAATGCCTGGTGTAGCAGTCTGTACTTGGGCATCAGTGCTCGAAATAACCTCCGAAGGAATAGCAGTGCCAGATCCACTAGGAGCTAATGTGGACATCTTAGTTGGCGATATCTGGATAACCTGCTGCACAATCGTCTCCACCAGATCTGGAAAATCTCTAAATATGCTCTCCTCTCGGCTCTTTATCATCTCATCATCGTGTACTGCCATCTGCTCCTCGTTAGTCTCTACATCCGACTTCTCACCTATTGTTCCATCCCCCTGTACTTCTACGGTGGTAGCCAGAGGAATCACTGAAGTCTCTGGGGCATCTTCATCATCAATAACCTCTATTAATGAATTGAAGTCGGTAGACTTTAGATAGTCTACATCCTTCCTTATATCTGCTATGTCGGCTTTCAAAGCCGTTACCTCAGAGGCTTCCCCTTGTCTGATCTAACAAGCTGTGACTCTCACCGTCAACGCATCAACAGAATTCTGGAGGGGGTGAGTGCAACAAGTATGACACTCTCGATCATCCCTGGGATGGATCTCTCGAGTCGGGTCACCTGCATATCAGCTGATTAGGCCAAATACGCCATTTTCAGGATCATGGCCTGAGTAATCCTGACAGGCTAGGAGGAGGAGGAGACACTTGGGACCTGTGAAGAATAGGAAAGAGCAGATGTACTTGAAGGCCCAGAGGCCGGAGTAGGCGAATATGTGGCTGCAGGTAATGAGTCAACATCAACCTCTGGAGAAATGTTTGTCGGAGCTACTCTCCTTCTGTCCACCTCCTCTCGTGTGTACTTTACCTCAATACGCCAGATGTCAGTAGAGGATGTAGGGGTGACCTCAATATCCCTCGAAGTATCTCGGGGTACTCCAGCATGCTGGCACAACTCAGTGATCAGGACTGGAAATGGCAGAGAATTCTGTCTTTGCTTTGCTCTCATGGCTATCTCCTGTGAAATTAGTAGTCCTTGATCGATATGCTTCTTAGACATGATAGAAACAAGGCAAGCTTCTTTCGGATGGTGTAAGACAGACTCGTTCTGGGATGGCATTATGGTGCTGCTGATAAAGCCAAACCAGAACCTGGCAGCAATACTCAAGTACTTCTTCTCAATAAGGGCTCTTACCTCGATCCACCTTGGGGTGGTGTTAGAAATCAGAGGGGCCAACCAACCCTTCAAGTCATCTAGGGACTGAGCATTGGGAAATTCCTCGTAAGGAAGTGAAGAATGCAGCGGTCTATCCAATATAGTGTTAATATGTTCACTACTGCACCTAACTTCCCTGCCTCTAACCATGACCGACTTCACTGGTCTGAACTCGCTCGCCTTATTCTTGCTCTTGGGCACCAATTCCGCATAAGTTGTATATAATTCTCGGACCCAAGTTGGAATGTAAGGGCCTCGAGGCCTGGTGAATTGCTCAAATGCATGGTAGCGGAGGGTCTCCCTCACTTCTGAATACTTCCCATCAAAGCCTTCTGTTGAAAGTAGCTTCTCCTCAAGGATGGTTCGTAAACCATCACCTTTTAATCTATTTATAGCATAGGAGGAGGAATGACAGGCGGCATGGGGGTCATAAGAGGTGCCTGAGCTGGCACTGAGTCTGTTGCTGGAGGAATAACATTTGAAGTGGCTTTGGTGGATGTGGTTTGAGATCTAGCCTAGAGCTCATCCCTTCAGGAAATCAAGGGTTGCTCGTTTTCAGGTTCAGACACAGTCCGGGTGTCAACATCTACTCTGTCAGATGTGTGCTTTTTTCGTTTGCCTTTGGAGGATTTGCTCCCCCTTCATTTATGGTAAGGCCCCGAGCCTTTTTCTGGGGTGGCCTATCTAGATTTTTTCTCACCATGTCTGCAAAACATCAGAGAAAAGTTAGTAAACATTCATATCATAGCATATAAAATGTACTACAGACAAATTCATCGATCAGGTCGGCGAATCGCTGAATCTCTTTGGTGGGCTAGATCGGGCTCGTCGAAGGGATTGGCTAAGAAATTATAGCGATTCAGCGATGGGAAAGTCTTATCGGCAAATTACCAAATCTATCGGCGAGCAAGGGTTTGTTCGTCGAAAGTCACAATGCAACAAGGGTTCAGGGGTGCAGACAAAGGGCAATCAAGAATACTTTCGGCGAGTTGCCGAGTGCTTTTGGTGACCTCAGACTTGTCGCTGAATATTATAAAAACCAACAACACATATAGCATGGATTTTAAAGGCGATGTAGGGATATTAGACGAACCGCCGAGTGGTTCGGCAGGCTCGACCTAGCTCGTTGAATGGTCCAACATGCCTATTTTCAACCCATCTTCTCGAATTCAACCCCGTAACCCCCGAAAACAAAATCAAAGCATGTAATAGTATAATTAAGAGCAGAGCCATAACACCCATCACCCCAGGATATTCAAATTTTTCCAGTTTTGCCAAATTTAGCCATATGACGGCTTTTGCCCTTAGGAATGGTGTACACCACTCCATCATTGTGTAATTTACTCCATTTAGCACAAATACGGGCTACTCAGACTTCACCCAAAAAATCTAACCAACATGCAAGCATACCCCCACAAAATTCAACTCAATTTAAGGCACAAAAATATGAGCATTTGACGATCAAAACCATACAGGCAAGATTATCGAATTAAAATTGGCATTTAAGCATTCTAATTCTATCATAGGGGCCTAGCACATGACAATACGATATGCTTATTTGGAAATGAGTACAAAATGCAATAAAAATAAATACTGAGTTTGGAAAACCAACCTTTTATGCCGAACAATATAAATTTGTGATGCTAGGCAACAAAGCTTTCCAACTCCGAGCGCAAATCAACAACCAAAATAATTATGGAATGCAAGAATGTTGAAACTACTAACTTGGTGTGAGTATGTGAAGCTTAAAAGTGAGGTAAAGTGCAGAGTTTGAAAACTTTAAAACCTTTGGCCTTTAATAACCGTCTAGGTCGCGTCCATTCGGCGATGTTAGTATTGCTTGCCAATTTACTCGGCGGCGCACCAAGTGGTCACTTACCTCACCGAGTTTTATAGGACCTTCATTCAAAGTGAGGATCCAAACGAGGGTTTACATCGGGATCACTGATCTGTTCGACGATTCGCTGAATGGACTCTTAGTTCGCCAAACACAATTTCCTCACACTCTCCACACTTTAACCTGCACAATCAACACACCGTTATTTCTAAAATAAAAATAAAGCATTTAAGGGTTTTTAGTTCCTCCCAAACAATACCTTAGTTAACGTCGTGGTACGACGCAAGTACTTTTTCAAACTCCATTTATGGGATCAACCCTAGTTTCATAAGGGCACCTCGACTTTGGCTCTGGGTAGAGCGAGGACAATACTTGGTCCATTTGGGATCCCAGTAGATGAATGAGCATCGAGTGGGAGTTGTCATCTGATTTAGCATCAAGGCATTCTCTCTCAATTCTTCCAGCACCCTATGCTACTCATTTGCTTTTTGGAGTAGGAGCATGAGCATTTCGTTGATCTGCCCATCCTCCTCTTCTTAAGTTTCCTTCGTTCATGAGGAGGAATATAGCGTCCCTTATTGTTGCATTGGACTTCAAGATCCCCAATCTTCTTAGTTAGCTCATCTAAATGGGTTAAAAAGATTGCTAAGTTGAAGTCTCTCCTTTCTATTGCTTGATTTAGCTTGTTTAAGTTATCAAGCAGTTTGGCTGCGTTCACATAAGGTTGTTGTACTAGACTACCCGGGATAATTTGATCAACCAACATTCTGTTCCCTGAATCCATACTTCTATAAAAGCATTCGAGAAGGACTATATCGAGAATTTCATGAGTAGGGCATTGTATCAGAAGTGATTTAAATCTCAGTCACGCCTCATGAAGTCATTTACCTTCCGATTGCCCGGAACATCATCACCTCTGCTGGAAAGTACTCCATTTGTTCAATCTCATCAGTTACACTCATTCTTCCTTCTTCAACACACAAAATCAACCGAAACAAAACTAAAAATTAAGTAAGTAGAACTACAACTAGCAAGAACGAAAATCCTACTTAACTACAATTTTTCTAATAACACCACTCCCTGGCAGCGACGCCATTTTGATGTTCGACGTAATCAACTGACACTATTTCTATTCAAGTGCCAAATGATCGCGTGTAGTGATATAACCCAACCAAGGGTTGGGATCGTTCCCACAGGGAGTGGTTTTGAGAATTAGTAGAAAAATAAAATCAAATTCTAATTAGTCATAGCTATAAATATTAATGAATAAAAACATACTATATATAAGGAGTGACACAAGCGTAAATTATCAATGGGGGTTTGTATTAATTAACAACTAAAAAAGGGTAAAAGTATAAAGAAACGCGATAGGGAGATGGGATTCTTGGGATGTGATAGGAATACACGTTAAACTAGACTATTGGGTACATGCTTTTAATAGTAAATTGTTGAGAGTTTGTGACTAGGCTAGACTATGGTGGGGTAAATTCTCTCTTGAGCAACTTACCCCGAATCAATTCGGTTTCTCCCGAACACCGAGTTGCGACATTAAGCACAACCTCTGCCTTAGCCCATTCACTCTCTAAAGCTGAATGTGTGAGAGAAGGACTAGGATTCACTCTCTCGAGCTAAACCTATCTTGACCCAATACCACCGATTATCAATTTAGTAGTCTTAGTTTTACGACCTCTCTCTTGAGCAAGCCAGAAATACTAAGAAGAAATCGTATTTGCAACTGCAATCCCATTAAGTTCATACACAACTACTAAACAAAATAACATTTAAATAACAAATAAACCATCAACAAGCAACACCCAACATATAATTTAGCCCATATTCACAAAATCACACCCCAATAATGGGGGTTTTAGCTAGACATGTAAAAGAGATAAAAATTTGTACCAATATCAGTTTCCATCAACTGGGTAAGAAGAATTAAGTCTTAAAACATGTCAAGAGTGAAGAATCTTCGAGACCCACGTCCAATTTCTTGGAGTTGAAACCCTTTGAATCTTCAAGGTTTTAGAACAAAGTCTCCAAAACCTCTAAAACTTAGACTCTCTCAAAAACTGTAAAAAGTTCAAATAATAGAAGTCATATGATGTGATATTTAAACAAGTATTTATACTATTTGAAAATTTGTGTTGTGGAGGACCATTCGGAATAGTTAGTCAAAATCATCGATACACTCGACGATCCGCCTTTTGGTCGATTTCATCGCCTTTCTGCTTTAGCCTTCAGCCTGTTCGCATTTTGAGTTGTTGAGCGATATGATACTACTTCGCGGAACTGATCGAAGACACACTGATTACTCCATTTCATCGCCAACTTGACCTTTTCCTTCAGGGCTCAGCACACCGGAACAAAAGGCGATCTCCAGGCCAATAGAGACTCGCCACTTGGGCTCGACGATCTTCAAGCCTTCATTTCTTCGTTCTTTTCAATCATTTTGTTCCCTTTTGCCATGTAGTGTCCATGCTTTGCCTCAAACTTCAAATACCTGAAACTTAAAGATTTACTTAAGTTATTGAGACAAAATATGCATTTGAGGACACTAATTCTATTAAAATAAAGCCCTAAATGAGTGCAAATTGTGGACTCATCAAGCGGTACATGTTTAATATTCAATCAAGAAGTATGAACATGGTCAAATCAGTAAATAGGCTTAATAGAAAAATGGGTAATTGCAACTATTAGTAAATAGCTAGATAGTAGTGAGTAAGCTAGGCAATAGTGGAGGTAAATTTTCTCTCGAACAATTTACCTCGAATCAAGTGATTTCTCTTGAACATCAACAAGCATGAAAAATAAGACCAGCCCACACCTTAATCCATTCACTCTCTCGAGCTAAATGTAAGGGATTGGGTTTAGGATTCACTCTCTCGAGCTGAACCCTGGTCAACCCAATACCCATAAACCATCAATCAAAAACCTTAGTTCTAAAACCTCTCTCTTGAGCAAGCCAAGAACACAAAGCTAGAACTGCATTTGCAACTACAATTCTTAAATTGAACCATAATTAATGATTGAACTCACTTCTAAATAGCATTTAAACTAACAATTAGCAATATCCATAAGTTAAATCAGCCCATAATCACACCCCAAGAATTGGGGTTTTATCTAGACATCATAAAAAGATAAAAACCATTACCAAATTGATTATCCATCAACTAGGTAAGAGTGATTTCGTCCTTACAATGCTCAAATTTTAAGATTCTCGAAGACCCACTTCCAATTTATCAAAAGTGCATTTCTTCAATCCTTCAAAGCTTAGGAAAAATAGAGAAAAACTGTCTCCCAAAATGTTCTAAAGAGTAATTGATTTATTGATAAAATTGATACTAAAATAAATGTTCAAAAATTTATTTAGAGTTGCCAAAAATGTGTTGTGAAGAGTCACTCGGTGAAGTAAGTCGGGTTCATCAAACCACTCGGCAAGCCACCCTTTGGTCACTTCCATCGCTCTTCTGCCTTGGCATTCGGCATCCTCAAGGTCTGTAACTTTTGGCGATCTAGCACTGCATAGCAGAACTACTCGGCGATCCGCCGACTGCTCCTTTCTCTTGCCTACTTGGTTTTTACCCTTAGGGCTTGACACATTGGAACTTTACGTAGTCAGATAGCCATTCGGCAATTCGCCAAGTGTACTTGGCGATCACAATGCTTCCTTTCTTCATCCTTTCAACCTGTCTTGTTCCTTTTTACTTGTTAGTGTCCTTGCGTTGTTTCTTAATCCATATACCTGAAAATCAAGGGTTTTACATTAGTAATTGGCACAAATTAAGAATTTGAGAACACTCAATCTATATAAACAAAGCCCTAAATGAGTCCAAATCTCGGACTCATCACATAGTCCTCCGCTGAATAAGAAATCTTGACAGGAATGAAATAGGCTGATTTCGTCATTTGATCCACAATAACCCAAATTGGGTCATGTTTTTGTCGGGTGCGTGGTAAACCAAGAATGAAGTCCATATTCAAATCTTCTCACTTTCAAGTTGGAATGCTAATATCTTGGGATAAACCTCTCTGTTTTGATGATCAACTTTCACTTGTTCACAATTAGGACACTTAGCCACAAATTTTGCAATATGTTTCTTCATCTCATTCCACCAATAGACCTTATATAAGTCATGGTACATCTTGGTGTCTCTCGGTGTGAATGGAATATCAAGAACTATGGGATTTTGACAAGATCTGTTGTCTTAAGTCATCTACATCGAAAACACACAAATAACCTTGATATCCAAGAAGTTCATCTCCCCCTTTGGAGAAAGCCTCAATTGACTTCCTAAGCACTACTTCCTTTATTTAAACCAAGATCAGGTCAAGACCTTACTTGGCTTTCACATCAGCCACAAAAGACGATTCTGATCCATCATGAACCATAACACCACCTTTGGTAAATTCAACTAACCGAACACCCAATCCTGTCAATCTATGAACATCTCAAACCAACTCCTTCTTATCATCCTTAATATCAGTAACACTACCCATCGATAACCGACTAAGAGAATTCGTCACCACATTTGCCTTGTCGAGGTGATAGATAACACTCATATCATAATCCTTTAGTAACTCGAGCCACCTTCTTTGGCGAAGATTTAGATCTTTTGTTTAAACACATATTGAAAACTCTTGTTGTCGGTAAAGACATCGATATGTACACTATATAAGTAATGCCTCCAAATCTTTATAGCAAACACAACTGCCGCTAGTTCAAGGTCATGGCTAGGATAATTCTTTTCATGAATCATAAGTTGTCTTGAAGCATTGGCAATGAATTTCCCATTTTGCATAAGGTCACATCCGAATCCAATTCCTAAAGCATCACAATATACAACAAATCCACCAATTTCTTCTGGTAAGGTTAGCACTATAGCAGAAGTAAGTCTATCTTTCAATTCCTGAAAACTACTCTCCCATGCTTTCGACCATATGAACTGAACCTTCTTTTGGGTCAATGTCGTAAATGGAGAGGCAATTAAAGCATAAACCTTCTATAGTATCTAGTCAAACCCAAGAAACTTCTAATATTTGTAGGGGATAGAGGTCTAGGCCAACTCTTAACTGCATCCATCTTTTTAGGATCTACCTCAATACCCTTGCTGGAAACAATGTGGTCAAGAAAAGCCACAGACCTTAACCAAAACTTGAATTTACTAAATTTTGCACAAAATTGTAGTTTCTTGAGGACTTGCAACACAACCCTAAGATGATCGGTGTGATCATATTTACTTCTTGAATAGATCAATATATCATCAATGAACACAATCACAAACATGTCAAGGTATTGTATAAACACCCTATTCTTCAAATCCATAAATGCAGCCTGAGAATTAGTCAAACCAAATGACATTACCAAAAACTCATAATACCATACCAAGTTCAAAAAACCGTCTTTGGAATGTCATTTTTCGGTCACCCTTAATTGGTGATGACCCGACCGAAAGGTCAATCTTAGAGAAGTAACTTGATCCTTGAAGTTGATCAAGCAAATAATCTATCCTTGGAAGCGGATATTTGTTCTTAAGAGTAACTTTGTTCAATTGCCTGTTGTCAATACACATATGGAGTGAACTATCTTTCTTCTGAACAAAAAATACCTGGAGTACCCCATGGAGAGATACTCGGTCAGATGAATCCCTTATACCTAAAAGCTTTCTACTGCTCCTTTAATTCCTTAAATTATGTTGGAGCCATTTGGTAAGGAAAAATAGAGATAGGTTACGTATCTGGGAGAAGGTCAATATCAAAGTCTATTTCCCTTTCGAGAGAACACCTAGTAGATCATCGGGAAACACTTATGGAAACTCATTTGTAGCGGGGACTGACTCATGAGTAGGTGTTTCAGAATCCATATCGCTAACACAAACAAGATGGTATATGCAACCCTTAGAGATCATACTCATAACTTTTAGTCAAGAGAGAAACTGACTCTTAGACGTAGAATTTCCCCCTTTCCACTCTAAGATGGGTTCATTTGGAAAATGAAATTAGATTACTCGGATTCCACAACCAATAGAAGCATAGCATGAATGCAAGCAATCCATACAAAGTATAACCTTAAAATCCAACATGTCAAGCTCTACAAGATCAACTTGAGTGACTCTATAGGATAAGGAAACAAGACACTTCCTATAGACTCTCTTAGACAAAATAGCTTCACCAATAAGAGTAGAGGCTAAAAAAGGATCTAACAACACATCTAGAAGAAAATCAAATCACATGGCCATATATGACATCATTAGCAACAAGGTAGTACCAGGATCAAGCAAATCATAAACATCAAGATGAAAAACTTTCAACTTACCGGTAACCATATTGGGGGAACCCTCTTGCTCATGATGAGTCTGAAGTTCATAGAATCAGTTTTGCTTTTGATTCCTGCTAGATACTGGAGAAGGGTAAGGTTGAGCCCGCCGACGGTTATCTCCTTCATTCTTAGTAACTGAGGGACAACCCCTTATCTTATGATCCATCTTCCTCAACAAAAGAATGCATTAGAACCAGCTAGACATTTAGCCTCATGCTTTCTTCCATACTTGGAGCAAGTAGAGAATGAAGATCCACCATCATTCCCTCCTTGAGGCTTAGGGTTAGACACCCTATATTTATTGAATTTAAGAGGAGCATTTGGAAGATTCTTAACTGGATAACCTTTGTCAGAACTTAGAATGACTATGTCTCTCGTACCTTGAATGTGCAAAGTCACAATCTCCGATATTGGCCCTCTTTGCTTCCCTAGACCTTTCCTGAAGTTTCTCCTCTTAAATTTGTTGAGAAAGATCCATGAGATGAGAAATGTATACATTTCATTGATAAGCATGGCAGTACGACATTTCTTAACCACCATATCAGACATGCCCGAAATAAACTTACTCATTCTTTCCCTAGGATCGACAACCATAGTCGAAGCATATCGAGACAATTATGTGAACTTCAAAGAATATTCCTTCACACTCATAATTCCTTGATGAAGGTTGATGAATTTAATTACCTTAGACTCCCTTATCTCAAGGGGAATAACATATCAAAGAAAGCAACATAAACTTTTCCCAATCACAAGGACCCACATCATCCGCCCTCTATTCCTTGTATTGATTGAACCATATTGGACAAACACCTTAATTTAATAAGCATCCAATTCCTCTTTTTCCACCTGCGTCATCCCCATGATCATCAACATCTTATAAACTTTATCAATGAACTCTTGAGGATCTTCCTTAACCTTAGAACCATGAAACTCTGGAGGATTCATTCTAGTAAAGTCTATCACTCTAGTTGCCGTCGTACCCACATTTGGGTTTACGGGGATCACAACCTCCCTATTGGCTTGAGCCAATACTTGAAAAGATGCCTCAAACTCCACATTAGTCACTTGTTCGGCCAAAGGGTTGACCGAAACTTGAGGAGCTTGAGGAGGATCTTGAAGAGCTTCTCGTTCCACATTCTCTCCCACATTCCTTCTAGCATATGTCCTTCAAGTGGCCATATCCTAAAAAGTATCAGATAGGGATTAGAAGAGAAACATTATAGAGTTAAACTATATTGCATGACTTTAGAGTAATGGAAGAAGTGGAGTTTTCTAAACATCTTATAACTTCTCATTCATAAATTTGGCGTGCTTCACACTTATGAACAATACTCTACTCGACGTGGCTTATGAGACTTCCTAGGACCTTTCCAAACCTTGTGCTTCGATTACCAAATTTGTCATAATCCAAAGTATACCCTATGTCTAACATGGTGTATAAGACCCTGAGAGGCCCTACACAAGCCACTTATCATATATCATACAAGAAAATAGACTACCAAGTGAGTTTAAAAGATAGTTTCAAAACATAAGAGTTACGAAAATGTAGTAGAAGTCTAACATAGTCTCAAAACCATCAAGTACGTCAAGCGTGATTGGGATGTAACCCATACATCACATACAATACTGAAACTAAAGACAATAAGAAATAAAAGGCTTGGTCCTCAAAATATGAGGAATCACCAATCTTCAATCCTACTAATATGATCCCTAGCCACAGAGGTGCAAAACGAGAGGGTCGGACCCTACATTAGTGAAACAATGTAGGCAAGAGTATGCGTTAGTACAAAGAATGTACCAAGTATGATAACAATGCATCAAAGATATAAAAATCATGCAAAAATGGTTTTTCATGTCATACAAGGACCAAGTTAAAACATAAGACAAAAGGTTAGGAACATAATTGTGATCATGGTTAATGAAAGTAGAAATTATCTTAAAACACATGTGAGATGCTTTTAGAAGTAAGCTTAGTTCATTATTGTAGGACATTTACCTTCAACTGACACAGGTACCATGTGAGATATAACATGGAATCTGGTGTCAAACCCACATCGAAAAGAGGTGTTCTTACTTGACAAAGTAAGAACCATGAACTTCTAGATTGCGTGGATCTACTAGCTAACCTCTATCTAGAAAAACCTATTGTGTTACATAGTTTATGTGACATGGATAATCACCACTTATCCACTCGGTTCTAAGAATAAATCTCACGAAATTGTCATTAGCCTTATCTTTTCTTAACATTCATGAGGCATGGGTATTCTTCACTTGTCTTATTATTGGAGGACATGTGTATCGCTGTTTGCCTTATTATCCATGGAAGGGGACATCAAGTAGCCAACCTAATCTAAGTTTCATTAGAATAACTCCTTAAATCTTTATTCATCTTAGGTGAGAAAGTCTTTCAACCCTGTGAATACGTTATGTAAGGAAATCCTTTCACAACAACAATAATCAAATTGATACTTCACTTTCAAAGAATCCTTAAAACACTTACATCAATTTTATGAAGAACATGCTTATCTTCATAAACTCATCTTTCATGATTCAAAAGCTTCACTATATGATCAATTTTAAAAAACATAGATTTCACATGGGTTCATCGGGATTCAACTTAGAAACATGAAATTGCTTCAATTCATGCATAAAAAGACATAAAAATGATTAATTATAACATAATTGAAAAGAACTCATGAGATTGAGTAAAAACCCTAACTTCAATTGGAATTTCTACCTCGCAAAATTGGAGAATTTAGGAACCCTATGGAAGAAAGGACTCCATTGGTGAATACTATCATACCTTAGTTCTAAGAGCTTACAATCAATGGTGAATTTGGAGGTTTGACCTTGAAACCCTAGCCTTCTTCTTCAAACTTTTAGAGAGAGAAATATTTGGGGAAGAACTTTGATCAACTTTGAGAATTTAGAAGAATGAGTTCAATTAGAGAATTTTGAGGGTATAAGAATTTATATAGGTTCTATAATAGGAGGTAAAACAACATAGTATTGGGTTAGAATAATTAGAAAAAGATCAAAAAGCCCCTTTAAAGTAACTGTCGAACCCTTTCCAACGGCCTGACCTACGGTTGGTAGGTCTCACCATTGACCGTCCTGGCCTATGTATAGTGCATGGGTCCACCTATAGACAATACACCACGATCGTGGGTCCTTACATTTGATCCTTAAATTTCTCTAAGTTTGGGACTCACCTACAAGACCTACCTACGACTTGTGCGCTGGATGACGGACCGTCCTGGTGAACCATATAAAAGTACCAGGATTTTGACATCTTTTTGAAGTTTGGGCTTTCCACCCACGGCCCCACCTACAGTCCGTATGCCAGTACACAGACCGTTAGTGGCATGGTACTCACACCAGCTCCAGGAAAAGTTGCAATTTTTCCCATCTTTTCAAATTCGAGGTGTTACAGAAAGATTATCCCTTGATCCATAACGTTGAGCCTAAGCATACCCTTTTGTTGAATTACCATATTCACTATCCCAATTTTTTGATAAAAATCTGTCTTGGCCCTAGTCCCTCCTTAGATATTATGCACCTTAACTTAGGAAAAAAACCTAAGTTGAGGGTGGCTATAGTAGAGGTTGATGTGGAAAATAAGGTATGAAAAGAATAGGTGTAGATGCAGATAAGGGAAGTAAATGGGTGTGGCAAGTGACTTAAAAAATAAACAAAAGAGTGGAAAGAAATTACTGCCGCATTTTGATGTTAATATAAAATTGGAGAAAATGGAGGGCAAAAGATTGGGCGAATACGAAGTTAGATATTATAATGTCAAGGAGGGAAATAGTCACTATCTCCAAATACACCATACCCATCCCCAAACCTGCGCTACAAGTCAAATAAAGTCCTATAGTGATCCTAGCCTAATCAAGGTGTAGAAAATAAGGGCAAGCATATGGTATTTGTCATACATTGTTTGATTCTCATTTGTGAGCATAAGTGTTTCAAATTAGTCCTCGAAGTTTAAAAATAACGGTATCGGTGTGTGAGTGGGACTTCTTTTTGGGTGAGGGTACAAAAGTTGCCTTGTTGAGTTATGATTGTCTAAGCGATTGTTGTGTGTGTAGGAAGCCTTATTTATTAATATGGTGATGTCATTCATTGATATATATATATATATCAGTAATATGAGGGTTTCATGTTTGTGAATGGAATCATTAAAAGATATGAGTGAAGCAGACTATATATTGGGTGTTAAGATCCAAAGAGACCATTTTAAGAAATTTTTGAGTTTATTTCAAGAAATAAAGAAAATATTGAAATGCTTTCGAATGAATAGTTGCAAATCCATGGATACTCTTATAGAAAGGGGTGAAACTTTAAGCCTTGAAATGTGTGCAAAGACTGAAAAAGAAAAAAAAGACATGTCCCAAGTTTCATATTCTAGTGTTGTCGGGAGTTTGATGTATATTATGATATATACTCTCCTAAACATTTATTATGTTGTGAGTCTGTTTAGTAGGTATCAGTCCAATCTTGGAAGAGATCATTGGAAAGCAGCAAAGAAAATATTTTGATTCCTGAAGGGAACTACAGATCATTCACTATGTTATAGTGGATCTGATTTATTCAAAAGAGGTTATACAAATATTGATTGGGCCGGTGACCGGTGTGATAGAAAATAAACCTCTAGTTATGCTTTCTGACTTAATGGTGGTGCTATTTCATGGAAAAGTAAGAAATAAACTTGCACAACTCTTTTTTCACAACCCAGGGGTACCCCCTAGATGTAACACGGTGTACTCGACCCCGAAGGGGTCTCATACAAGCCCTTAGCATATCATGGCATAAGATAAATGGAAATGATACGGAATCAAAACTTTTTACAATCAAAGTCTTTTCATATAATCAATTGGAAGTATAGACATAGTCTCATTAACCATCTCATACAATCGAGTATCAATAAGGGTCATAACCCTTTTACAATATAGTCTCTAAAAAGAATGTAAGTAAGAAACTAGAAATGAACAACTGTCATCCTCAAACCATGAGGACTAACCCAAAGCATGGAGAGAATCAATCCAAGCTTTGGAAGTAGGAGAAGCACCCTTAACAACCGGGCCTTACACTTATAGAAAAATGTAGAAAATATGGTTTAGTACAAAATTGCACAAAGTATGGAAGCCATGCATAAAAATCCTTAAAACATGCTAAAAGGGACATTTTAGTTGAAACCATGCACTTTATCAACATTAAGAGTCATCATGAACATTAGTGTAAATACATAAGTCAAACCATTACATAAGCAACCCTAAGCTATACTTGTACAATGCATAGATAAGATCCCATAATCCTATCTAATACTAATTACCACTATTAGGCCACCATGTTCATGCATATCATACCTTGACCTCATCCATAGATAGCACTCATAGACAAGTAAGCATTCATGTTCATAGCTTATAAAAAGGTAAGACACTCTTAGCAACAATCTGTATCATACACGCATAAATTCATTTATCTTCATAGCATAAGAAAAAAACACCATAACCCATTTCAAAGCCTACTTGTGCAATACATGAATAAAGTCCCATACCCCCACTTACACTAAGTAGAGCTCCTTGAGAAGTCATAAGTATAGTTCATATTCATGTTCATGTTCATGTCATAATTCATATTCTTGTCATGTAGGGAAATAGCCTTAACCGACATAGACCATGTGAGCTACATGGAATCCAGTGTACTGCCCCACACCCAAAAGAGGTGTCCTACTTGCCTAAGTTAGAACTAGCTTTGTTAGCTTAGGTGGATCTACTAGATAAAGACCTATGTGGGAAAATAGGGATAGGGATATTGCTATTAGAAACCCGGACTAACTAAGGTTAAAGGCATCCATCTCATGAGATAACTGTTTTGGGAACCTGGACTAACTGGCGTAAAAGGAATCCGTTGGGAAAGTCGGACTGACTGATGTAAAAGCTTTTCATATCATAGTCAAATCCACTCGATGCTAAGCATAATTCCCTTTAATGTTCATGTCAAGTCTTAACTTAGGTTAATGTTCATGAAATAATGCCCTATCACTCAAACCAACATGGTATCATGATAACTCATAGATTCAGTAGGTGAGAATAGTCTTTCAACCTTTAGAATCATTAATATGTGAGTAAACCTATCTTATCATGTTCATAGTGTGTTCGTGATAATAGCCGTTCAATCAACCCAACAATATTATCATAGTCATAGACATTTCATGCATAGTCATGTGTAAGGGTATAGGGAGAATGATCTTTCAACAATACCACAATTACACCATAGTCATAAGATCTTCACTATCTAAGTGAATCATAAGCTCATACACAATTCTTATAAATATGTACAGATCCTCATAGTTTTCTCTTCAAGGACCATGAATCACATTCAACCAAAACATCTAGAATTTCTACATTAGATATGGATAATATCATGATTCAATAAAATCAATCAATATAGACATAATCTATTCACATGCTTCCAAAATCAATCAACCCACGTCATGATATCACAATTTAGCAATATAGGGAATTCATGGGTTCTTGGGAGGATTTCATCATAAATCAACAATTAATCATCATTTAAATCATAATCCATCATAAATCAACCATTGAAAATGTTTTAGAAAGGATCCCATGACTTAGAGTGAAACCCTAGCTTTTAGGGAAATAGAAAGCTTCGAAATCAAGTTTTGAATGGACTCTATGGGTGAAAGCTACCCATAGATGAAAGCCACCATACCTTGATAAAGAATCTTCAAAGAATTTAAGGAAGAACCCTAGCTCTAATTCTTCCTTTATTCTTCTTTGAGTTTTAGAGAGAGAAATATTGTGAGGAAGATGAACTTTTGGTTTGATTTGGGTGTTTGTGAAAAATGACTTCGTTTTTGGAATTTTGACTTAAAAACAACTTATATTGTGACCCCAAACTTACCTAAAATGGCCTCACTTTGATTGGCCTAAAAAGGAAAAGACATTGATCTTCATTAAGTGGCCACGCCCAGGTGCCATGAGGGGTCCCACGAGCCGTGGTCCCACTCATGAACTTGGGAAAGTAGCTAGGCACTTGGTGCCACAAGCTCACAAGCCCAAGGTATTCCCACGAGGGGTTCCACGAGCCATGGTCCCTCTCATGGTCCTTAAGGCAGTAGCTATGCTACTTTGGGCCTTAAGCTCACTTGCCCAAGGCATCTTCACGAGGGGCTCCACAAGCCCTAGTCAAGACCACTAGCAGTGGTCCCTCTTGTGGAGGCAGTAGCTAGGCCACTTGGTGGCTACTCCTCTTTGGCTAAGGCAACTCCACGAGGCCTCTCTCGATCCATGGTCAAGACCATTGGCCGTGGTGATGGCCGTGAAGTTGGGCAGTGTGCTCCAAGGTTGGGGTAGCCTTGGCCTTTGGATTTGGCTTGGCCCCTTTGCCTTGGCACTTACCTTTTGACCTTGACTCTTGTAACCCTCATTTCAACTCTAGATGGTCTACTAATCAAGGGGGGTCATTTTGTGATTTTTAACCCTTACGTTTAGCTCTAGTTTAGCCTTTTAGTTTTCGAAGTATTACATTATCTCCCTCTTAGGAACATTCGTCCTCGAATGATGATCTAGACACCTTACAAAAATTAAGACTCATGACTAGCAGCCCATTATGCATGCAACATCAAAATAATGCACAATTCAAAAGAGGAAACATAAACTCCATCTCAAGACATAATCAATGCAACACAAGGAAGTGCTAGCTACATCCACAACCCATTATGCACAAAAACTCATCATTCACATAATCATAGGAGGAACTACCTTCTCCAACTAAAAGCAAGCTGAACACATCATTATGGAGCCAATATGTCATTTCATCAAAACCATAACTAAGCATGTTCATCAAATCAGGTCATGAAGTCAAATATGCAATCATCATACTAAAATGCACAACAACATGAGTAACATATAAATAATGAAAACTCATTTTATACTAAACATGAATTCTCACAAGAACATGCATATCATAAGGAAAATCATGAAGAACATATATAAGTCACATGACTCCCAAAATACCAAACTCAAGAGAGACTACTTATCTCAAGCTTGGATAGGAGTAGAAGGAAAAAGATGAGGATAGAGGGACTTCATATCGGCCTCGACCTCCCATGTAGCACCCTCAACTAAATGATTCCTCCATAAAACCTTTACAGAAGCTATTTCCTTGTTTCTCAATCTTTTAACTTGTCGGTCTAAGATTTCTACTAGAACCTCTTCATATGAAAGGCTCTCATCAACCCCCAACCCTTCTAAGGGAATGATGGATACCGGATCACCACTACACTTCTTAAGCATAGAAACATGATACACCAGATGGACTGGAGCCAACTTATTTGGCAAGTTTAACTCATGGGCAACTTTCCCAACGTGTTTCAAGATTTGGTATGGGCCTACATACCGGGGACTAGGTTTCCCTTTCTTTCCAAACCATATCACACCCTTCATAGGTAAGATTTTCAAATAAACCCAATCATTAACTTCAAATTCTAGATCCCTCCTTCTAACATCGGCATAAGAATTTTGCTGACTTTGGGCCGTCCTCAATCTCTCTCTAATGAGTTGAACTTTCTCAATCACCTTATAAACCAGTTTGGGACCAATTAGAGCAATTTCACCTACTTCAAACCAACCAACCGGAGACCTACATCTCCTACCATACAAGACTTCAAAAGGAAACATGAGAATACTTAGAGTGGTAACTGTTGTTGTAGGCAAACTCTATTAATGGTAGATGGTCATTCCAATTAACTTTGAAGTCTATAACATATGCCCTCAACATATCCTCTAAGGTTTGGATGGTATGTTCTACTTAACCATTGGTTTGGGGATGAAAAGTCGTACTAAGCTTAATACCAAGCCCTTTTTGGAATGCCTTCCAAAAGTGTGAAGTAAATTGAGTACCCCAATTTGAAATAATAGATAAAGGAACCCCATGCAACTTCACTATCTCCTTGATGTACAATTTGGCATAGTCTTCCGCCGAAAATGAAACCTTGACGGGAATAAAGTGGGCTAATTTTGTCATTCTATCCATAATGACCCAAATAGAATCATCTTGCCTTCGAGTACGTGGCAAGCCCAATATAAAGTCCATATTCCCCTTTTCCCACTTCCAAGTGGGAATTGGTATATCTTGCAAAAAGCCTCCCGAGCTTAGGTGCTCGGCCTTAACTTGTTGACAATTTAGACACTTGGCTACAAAACCCTCTATATCCTTCTTCATACTTCTCCACCAATAGACTTCTTGTAGATCATGGTACATCTTGGTGGCTCTCGGATGAATAGAATACTGCGAACCATGAGCTTTTTCTAGAATTTTCTCTCTCAAGCCATCAATATCCGGAACACATACCTGACCTTAGTACCTAAGCACCCCATCTCCCCCTTAGGAGAAAGCCTCAACAAACTTTTTGAGTACCGACTCTTTCAACTCAACTAATATAGGATAAAGATCTTGCTTAGACTTCACGTCCATCACAAAGGATGATTCGAAATCATTATGGACCATGACACCACCCTTGGTGTAATCCACTAGTTGAACACCTAGTCAGGCCAACCTATGCACACCATGAACCAATTCTCTCTTTCCATCCTCTACATGAGCCACACTACCCATGGACAATCTACTAAGGGCATCTGCAACTACATTGGCTTTGCCAGGGTTGGTAAAGGACACTCATGTCATAATCCTTCAAGAGTTCTAACCACCTTCTTTATTGGAGATTCAATTCCTTTTGAGTAAATAGATATTGAAGACTCTTGTGATCGGTGAACACATCAACATACACCTCATAAAGATAATGCCTCCATACTTTAAGGAAAATACTACCGCCACTAATTCGAGATCATGGGTTGGGTAATTCTTCTCATGGATCTTGAGTTGACTTGAAGCATAGGCAATCACTTTACCATGTTGCATAAAGGCACATCCCAAACCCACTCAAGAGGCGTCACAATATACAACAAAACCATCGATACCCTCCAGTAAGTCAACACTGGAGCGGAAGTAAGTTTATCTTTCAACTCTTGGAAGATTTTCTTACAAGCCTCAGACCACTCAAACTTAGCTTTCTTTTGAGTCAAAGTCGTCAACGGAGAAGCAATGGAGGAAAAACCCTCAACAAACCTCCTATAGTAACCGGCCAAACCCAAAAAGCTTCTAATATCGGTAGGAGTTAGAGGTCTAGGCCAACTCTTGACTGCATCCGTCTTCTTAGGATCTACCTCAATACTCTTGCTCAACACAATATGACCAAGGAAGGCTAGAGACCTTAACCGAAACTCACACTTACTTAACTTTGCATATAATTGGTGGTCTTTAAGGACTTACAATACAATCCTCAAATGATTCATATGCTCATTTTCACTCCTTGAATATGTAATACCCCAGAAACTAGTAGACCTAACTAGAGCTTTCAACTAGGGTTCTAGAGTTTGATGTTACGAATTAGAGTCGTAGACAAGACTTTTCTTGCTAAGAATTAAGGGGCATAGTGCGTAAACGTCAAGGTACGTCTTAGACCACGTAATTTAGAAGACCATCTAAGGTTTGGGTAAGGGAAACAACGGCAAGTGCCAAGGCAAAGGGGAAAAGGGGCAAATCCTAAGACAAAGGTCAAGGCTGCCCCAACCTTGCCCATGCGTTGCCCAAGGTTCACGACTACTAGTCTTGACCATGGTCCATGAAGGGGCTCATAAAGTTGATATACTGTGAGTTTACGATATTTTTAATATATTTCACTTAAGAGTTGTTTGTGTCTAGGGATATTTGGTATTGGTATTAATGCATTTTTATCACGTTTGCAAGAAATAAGTTCGGAGTAGAAAAGGGAATCTACGGACGTAAACTATGGACTGTAGGTCCAGCCACATTTCGTAGGTGGTAGGCGTAGATAGACAGACAAGGCTTGAAGAAAAATCAGGGAATTCTTGACCAAGTGTGGAACCACGATTACAAACGATGAACCATAGGTTAACCTACGGGCTGTCCTGCAGTTCCATCAAATAATTCAGAGAAGTGGGTTCCAGTACCTGATTTCAAAAGTTTAAGTATGGAGCTACGGAGGTGGATCCATGGAATGTGGATCGAACCACAGTCCGTCCTGCTGATCCGTCGATTGTTACTGAGAGTTGGAGATTTTTAGTTTTGGAAAATTACCTAAGTCCCAAACCACGGAAAGGACCTACGGACTGTAGGTCAGTCCACGGTTCATAGGTCAGTGTAGTAGATCGAAACCGTATCCAAAAACTTTATTTCCTTATTTAGTTTCCTTTTTTAGTTAGGATATGTTTTTCTGTATATAAGGCATGTAAACCTCGTTTCTGGAGGTTAGACACTATTATTCTAGTTCTAGTGTTTGCTTGGGAGATTAATTTTGCAACTTGAGCAATTCTTGATTTCCAAAGTTCGTTTTGAAGATTTTAACTTTGCAATTCAAGTTGGGTTTTTGTATTTCTTCTACTCTAGTAGTAAGTACATGAATTCTTCGTATACAACTATGAATTGTGTTCTTTCTAGCATGAGTAACTAAATCTACAACTAGGATTGTGGGAACCATGAACGATTAACAAAGTATGAATAGTAACTAAGTAATTCTTGAATAGTGTTGTTGCATGCGTTGATAATTCCTTTGTTTAGAAGTCTTTTTAACTGTTGCAAACGTTAGAACTGGCCTTGTTGCTACTTGTTGGACCAAGGAGGTAGTTAATAAAAAAATAATTATCAACATAGATTTAGTGTGATACTATCAACAGTCTAATGTCAATTGGTGCGAGGGTGAAAACTAAGTCATACATTGATATGATGTCTTATATGAGATAAAGGTAAAGGTTAGTAAATTATACACACGTAGTCGGACCATGGCACGAGGTGAAATTATCTATTTGCCGGTCCAAAGACTTAGAGATACATAACTTTCCACTTTGCATGTAATACACTAAAAAGGATTGCTATTACTAGGATTATTGCGTTATAAGCTTATGGGGAGCACTTACACCTTAGTTTCTTTCACTCATTGATAACAACTAAAGTTTGAATCTTGCTCACTTGCTCTCTAAACAACATTTAGTTATTTGTTACACAACGCCCCCCCCCCCCCTCTTTTACTTACTTGTCCCAAAAATACGTTGACTAAATGAATATAATTGTAAGTTAAGTCAAGTGTAAACCATATTTCTTATGGGATCGAACCCAACCTACAAGTTGGGTTCTTTACTTGATAACAATCACTTATACTTCTTTAGGGAGGTGTAATTTGAGTGTATCAAATTTAGGTGCCGCTGCCGGGGAATAAGGATTTTAGATTAAGTTTAACTACATTATTGAACTTTAGTCAATTATTTCCTAATTTTACTTTTTATTTTGTTTTTGTTTCTCTTAGGTTCCTACTCTAATGCATGCCAAGTACACGGAGTCAAGTTGAACCACTGACTCCTTACGATCCAGAATTGAACAGAACTTTGGGAAGGATTAATAATCAAGGGGTCCCAGCCAATCCTATCGGAGGAAATCTAGGTAATGGAGTTGAGTTGCAGCCTCCTAGGGTTGTTAATGAGAATGGTTAGGTTCAAGGTGAAAATCTGCTTGGAGATGCATTGAGGGTGCAGAATCCACTACCAGAACCAAGGTTGGGTGATAACTATAGGGTCGACTTCAATACCGTGAATCTGAAGGACCTATTATTCTACCTCCACTACCTCCGGGGAATACATTCGTGGTGATTAGCAGTCTGATGCAAATGCTTAGAGCGAGGGGTTTTTCTCTGGTTTTGCATCAGAGGATCCACATGGATACATGGCCAAGTTGAGGAGTGTTTGCAAGAGTTGCGTGGGTCGACTAGAATTGGACATGAATGTTATTAGGTTGAGAGTATTCCCTCTATCATTGACCGACGATGCTGCTGTGTGGTTTATCGAGCTCCCATACAATTTAATTCACATATTGGATCAATTGCAGAAGGTGTTCTTGGCAAAGTACTTTCCAGTGTCAAAGAATCTGAACCACAAAGATAAACTCAACAACTTCATGGCACTACCTGGAGAGTCTGTGAGTAGTTTGTGGGATAGGTTCACTGCATTCATAAGAGGTGTTTTGAATCACTGTATTGATGATGAGTCACTGAAGGAATACTTCTACAGAGGTTAGGATGACAATAGACAGGTTGTGCTTGATACAATCACTGGGGTTCATATGGTGAGTGTACCTTTGAGCAGATTGCTAAGAAATTAGAGAAAATCTCCCAAAATAAAAAAGCTTGGAGCACTAGAAAGTCAGACACTGGGAGGAGCAAGTTTGCAGTCCAATCCACACCTAACCAATCTGCTGATGACATTCATGAGGAGATGACTCAGATGAGGACCGAAATAGGGTTGGTGTTGAAGCATGTGAGTGGAGGTGCCAAAAAGGTAAATGCTGTGGATTATTTGACTAGAAATCCACAACCGGTTGAGGAGTGCTACTATGAAGAGGATACTTATGTAGTGAATAATCAAACGGGGGATTTTTGAGCCAATGCCCAAGGTTCCAATTTGGATAATTGGCGCCAAGATCAAGGAAACCAAGGTTGAAACTATGGTAACTACAACCGAGAGGGTCAATATGTTTGGGATGGGAATTACAACCGTGAAAACAACTACGATTGGAACAACTATGGCAACAAAAATGATAGGACTGGACCTTATGTTCCCCCTCAAAATTAGGAATCTGGTAATAGGAAAGTTGGGGGTAGTATGTCACGAATTGAGGATATGATGCAGAAGATGATGAAGAGGTTTGATTCGACTAATGAGAATGTGAAGGAGATGCAAAATGACTTGTCTGGAATCGGTCAAAAAGTTGATGCCCATGCAGTGTCGATCAAGCAACTTGAGAAGGAGATGAATCAATTGTCCACTACAGTCAATCCACGTCAGCCTGGCACACTTCCTAGCAAAATCATCCAAAATTCGAAGAATAATAGGCGTTGTATGGCAATGACTATTTGAGGGGTTAAGCAAACCATTGATCCACCCATGTCGTCTGAGGTTGAAGTTGAGGTTAGTAAAGATGATGATGAGATCGAGGTTACTGGAGAGTTTGAGAATGCTACAGAGAAGGAAGTAGAGATAACCCATAAAGTTGTTCCCATGCATAGACCTCCACCTCTATTCCCACAGAGGTTAAAGTAGAAGACTCAATAAGGGAAATACCATAGGTTTATTAGTATGTTGAAACAACTTTCCATCAATGTTCCTTTGATAGAAGCCTTGGATAAAATGCCTAGGTATGCGAAGTTTATGAAAGATTTGGTGATTAAGAAGTAGGATGTGAGTTTTGAAAATGATGATAGGTTGCAACATTATAGTGTTATTGCTACAAGGTCCCTTGTGCAGAAAAATAAGGATCCTGGTGCCTTCACTACTCCATGTACCATCAGGTTGTTGCATTTTGCTAAGGCGCTGTGTGATTTGGGTGCTAGTATTAATCTGATGCCATTGTCCATTTGCAAGAAGTTGGGTTTGGGAGGTCCAAAACCGACTGCAATGCGATTGCTCATGGCCGATAGAACTGTGAAGAGGTCCATTAGTGTGTTCCAAGATTTACTAGTGAAAGTGAAGTCTTTTATCTTTACGGCGGATTTTGTGATACTTGATTGTGAGGTTGATTTTGAGGTTCCCATCATCCTTGGGAGGCCATTCCTTGCCATTGTGCATTGGTCGATATGGAGAAAGGACAGATGAAGTTTCGATTTAATTATGAAGAGGTAACTTTCAACATTTACAGATCCATGAAGCAGAGTAGTGATCTCAAGTCGATATCAGTGGTGAATCATATTGTAGAGAGTAGTTCTGAGGTGCCTATTGAAGATAAATTGGGTGTTGATGCACTAGCAGTGGTAATGATGAATTTTGAGGGTAATGGTATTGAATACTATGATGAATTGGTCATCGGACTTGATAGGTTCGAATTTCGTTCAAAACCAAAGAGGTTGGAGTTAGACATGAAGATTCACGACTCTTCTCTCGCAAGACCATCATTTGAAGAGGCTCCAAAATTAGAGCTTAATTCTCTACCATCACATTTGAGGTATGTATTATTGGGGAGAGATGGTTCTCTACCATTCATCATTGCGGCAGATTTGAATGTGACACAAGTTGAGGCATTGGTTTTAGTGTTGAAAAGGTTCAAGCGGGATCTTTGGTGAACTATTGCAGACATTATTGGGATCCCTACGGGAATTTTTTCTCATAAAATCCAACTCATGCCGGATCATAAGCCTAGTATTAAGCACTAGAGAAGACTAAATCTGCCTATGCAAGAGATAGTAAAAAAGGAAATCATCAATTGGTTGGATGTTGGGTTATTTATCCCATTGCAGATAGTAGTTGGGTTTGTCCTGTTCAGTGTGTGCCCAAGAAAGGTAGGGTGACTGTGGTTCCGAATGCGAAAAGCGAGCTTGTTCTGTTGCGGCCCGTGACTAGATGGAGAGCCTGCATGGACTACCGAAAATTAAATGCTTGGATAGAAAATGACCATTTCCCTATGTCGTTCATGGATTAGATGTTGGACCGACTTGCGGGTAAGGGTTGGTATTGTTTTTTTGATGGTTATTCGGGCTACAATCAGATTTCTATACATCTGGAAGACCAAGAAAAGACCACCTTCACTTGCCCTTATGGGACTTTCACCTTCAAACAAATTTCATTTGGGTTGTGTAATGCTCCAGCGACCTTCCAGCGTTGTATGATGTTGATATTTTCTGATATGGTGGAGGACACTATTGAGGTATTTATGGATGATTTCTCTGTGGTAGGTGACTCTTTTGATTGTTGTTTAGACCATTTGGCCGAAGTACTGAAGCGGTGTAAAGAGTGCAACCTTGTGCTCAATTGGGAGAAGTGTCACTTCACGGTGAAAGAGGGGATAGTTCTGGATCATCAAATTTCTGAGAAGGGTATTGAGGTTGATAGAGAAAAAGTTGAGGTAATAGAAAAGCTTCCACCTCCTATCTCTATTAAAGGTGTTAGAAGTTTTCTTGGGCATGCAAGTTTCTATAGGAGGTTCATCAAGGATTTCTCCAAAATTGCACATCCATTGTGCAAGTTGCGTGAAAAGGAGTGTAGGTTTGAGTTTGATGATGCTTGTCTGAGAGCATTTGGAGAGTTGATGGAAAAAATAGTTTCCGCACCTATCATTATTTCACCGAATTGGGAGCAACCGTGTGAGGTAATGTGTGATGCGAGTGGAGTGGCACTTGGTGTGGTATTGGGACAGAGGCGAGAGAATATTCTTCATCCTATTTACTATGCCAATAAAGCTCTAAATGTGGCTCAAAAGAACTATACAACGACTGAACATGAGCTTTTTGTGGTGGTTTTCGCATTCAAGAAATTTCGATCCTACTTGCTTGGTACTAAAGTCATAGTGCATACTGACCATTCTACATTGAGGTATTTGATAGCTAAAAAGGATGCAAAATTGAGGTCGATTAGATGGGTGTTGTTGCTGCAAGAGTTTGACTTTGTGGTGAAAGATAGAAAAGGGACATAAAATAAGGTTGCCGATCACTTGTCCAGATTAGAGGAAGAAGCTATGCTCAACCTAGGTGATAAGGCTAAAATTAATGATGCTTTTCTAGATGAACGGGTATTGGCTGCTTCCCATGATCTGATCCCTTGGTTCACAGACTTTGCTAACTACTTGGCAAGTGATCTGGTGCCATCAGATTTGTCGTTTCACCAAAGGAAAAATTTTATACATGATGTGAAGAAGTTCTTTTGGGATGAACCTTATTTATACCGTAGTTGACCTGATGGGATTATTCGTCGCTGTGTGCTCAAGGTTGAGAAGTTGAGTATACTAGAGGTGTGTCACTCATCGCCTGTTGGTGGGCATCATAATGATATTCAGACTGCGCATAAAATTTTGCAGCGTGAGTATTACTGGCCTACCATCCACCAAGATGCTCATGATTTCGCCAAGTCTTGTGACTGTTGCCAAAGAGAAGGAGGAATTTCAAATAGGCAAGAGATTCATATGAATCCGATATTAGTGATAGAGTTATTTGATGTATGAGGCATTGATTTATTTGTGAGCTCAGATGGGATGAAGTATATTCTTGTTGCGGTTGATTATGTGTCGAAGTGGGTGGAAGCAATTGTGCTTTCCAACAATGAAGGTAAAAGTGTCACTGCATTCCTAAAAAAGAATATCTTCTCCAGATTTGGTACACCTAGGGCGATTATCAGCGATGGAGGTTCCCACTTCTGTAATAAGTTGTTCAAGGTGCTACTTGAAAAATATGGCATCCGCTACAATGTAGGCACTCCTTACCATCCGCAGTCTAGTAGGCAAGTTGAAGTGTTCAACAGAGAGATTAACCAGATTCTGGCTAAGACTGTGAATGCGAATAGAACCGATAGCTCAAGGAAGTTTAATGATGCTCTATGGACCTCTCGCACCACATTTAAGACTCCTATAGGTATTTCCCCCTACCAACTTATATATTAGAAGATTTTCCATTTGCTGGTAGAACTAGAGCATAAGGCTATGTGGGCGCTAAAGAAGCTAAATTTGGATTGGGGCGCCGC
The DNA here is from genome assembly GCA_037074985.1 of Solanum bulbocastanum. Lineage (NCBI taxonomy): Eukaryota > Viridiplantae > Streptophyta > Magnoliopsida > Solanales > Solanaceae > Solanum > Solanum bulbocastanum. Next base: position 24,431,686 of record CM073599.1, read on the forward strand.
ATCGAATCAGAGAGTAAGTGACATGAATGCGCTTGATGAGTTTCTCTTAAAAGCTTATGAAAGTTCAACCTTGTATAAGGAGAAGATGAAGAAGTATCATGATCAAAGGATTGAAAAGCGATAATTTGTTGTGGGTGATCTGGTGCTTCTATTCAACTCTAGGTTGTATTTTTTTCCTGGCAAGCTCAAGTCCAAGTGGTTCGGGCCATTCATAGTCACATAAGTGTTCCCATATGGAGCGTTCAAGCTCGAAAACAATGAGGGGACAAGGTTCAAGGTGAACAGGCAAAGGATCAAGGTCTATCTGGGAAAAGAGGAGAATGTGCAAGAGGTGCTTAAGGCCTACTATTTTGATGAAGTCTGAGTAATCAAGAGGCCTGCATCGTGCTGCGGCATTAAATCAAGCGCTGCTTGGGAGGCATCCCAAGATGTACAATCTAGCCAACTATAGGTTTTTCTTTTCGGTTTATTAGCTTTCTTTGTTTATTTGCATTTCTGTATTCCTTTAGATAGGTGCTTTATTTTTTTTTTAGTGTTGGCTAGATATAACATAGGGTCCGTGTCAAAAAAGTGTCTAGAAAATGTAAAAAGAAAGGCCTAACAGTTGCTACATGTGCAAGGAAAAAAAGCAAAATCTGCAGAAAATGTTTATGCAAAGGTCTACGGACCCCATTGATGGTCCGTAGGTCAATCCACGGACCATGAATGGTGTCCGTAGACCCCAGGTAAGTCCTCTAATTTTTTCTAAGTGTTGAGTGACCTACAGACCCGACCTAAGGTCCGTAGGTCGACCCACGGCCCGTCGATGGAGTTTCGTGGGTCCAAACCTAGGGTTTGCCTGATCCGACACGGATAACTTTTAATTTAAAACCCTTTCATTTCACATTCATCCCCCAAATTCAAAACCCCCTCCCAATTGTTTTTAACCCCTTCATCTCCTAAAATCCCTCCATTAATCCCACAAATCACTCCCCATTCACTTCCCCATATTTCCATCTCCCTTTCCTCCCTTCCCATATCATCACCTCCATTTCCAAATGATTCCATTGTTCGGGTTCGGCGTCAAAAGGCTAGTGAAAGGTCTAAAGAGTTCATTGCCATAACACAATCACCCACTTCCGATCTTATAAGGTAGCTGAATTCACTTTAACTTTGAATTTTGGAATTCAGTGTTCTATACATAAAGTCACGAAGTGATCTTGACCTTGGGTTGTTTTTATATGAAATTTCTTATTGAACTACTATTAGAAACACCCAAGGGACGATAGAATGTGATTGCGTAGTCTTAGTAATCGAATAACTCAGTGAAAAGTTGGTCTAAATGAAAGTTTTGACTTAGGGTTCCTAGTTTTTTATGCAATAAAAGGTAAATACTAAGTAATTGGAACCCTAGGGATGACGAACTACCATAAATTGTGTTGAAATGCATTATTAGACTTAGGTTGAATGTTGAAATAAATGAAAAATGGTTTAAACAAGAGGCATATCTCATACCTAGCACATAATTAATCCACGAGACCCCATCTACGGACCGTAGGTCAATCTATGGACCGTAGATCAGGCTTGTGGGTCTGCACACAACGAATAAATGTTAAGTATGGAACCATAGAAGTGGACTACGGTCCGTAGTTCGATCTACGGACCGTTCTGCACATTCGTGGTTCACATTAGAGACCCCTGTTTTGGGTACTCTGATATATGGAGGGAACCTATGGACCGTGGATCCATCCACGGACCGTAGGAACCCATCGTGGGTCAGCAGTTCAACTACTGCCCAGATATTTTTTTAGTATTTATTTTTGGTTCATTCTTAGTTCTAATTTATTTTTGAGTATGTTATTAGGTTATTTTGGTGCTAATTCTGCCTCCAGAGGTACCATGGCTTTGAAGAAAGCTCTGGTCGTTGCCGCAAAGGGTAGGTCCAAATCAACAACACCAACCCGTTGGCTAATTGATGAAGATACTGATGCGGAGAATAACCCCGCATATGTCCCCCCTACTGGAAGGACATCCCCCACAACACCCCGGACTACCCAGAATCAATCCAAGCAGGTGGTTCCCAACATAGTCATTGCCTCCCAGTTTGATGAGGAGGATACACTAATCGGATCACCGGCTGGGTCTGCTTCCGGCTCTGAGTCTGCCTCTGCTTCTGGCTTCGCAACCAGCTCAAGTTCACATGGTAGGGTTGCCTCGTCTAATAAGGCTACTAGTACGGGAGATATTCCTATGCCACGGAACACCGACCAGCCCCAGTTGCAGAGGAGACAAATAGGTGGTGTGTAGATAGTCAGTGGCAGATATACAGGGATGCTAGTATGATGACTGAGAAGAATATGATGGCTGGACGATTAGCGAGGAGGGCCTGGTACTCACAGGCAACTTGCATACCAAGCCTGACATCCACCGGCTCTTCTAACAGCATAGGTGTGAATGGATGGCCCGGGAACAAGGGACATATAGCAAGGAGATCGTGAAAGAGTTTTATACTTCCTATGCAGCCACTTTCCGAGGCTCTAATCACAAAAATGTCAAGCCCAGAGCCCAGGCACCACTCACGGCTACACTAGTGTGAGGCTTTTCTGTGGATATATATGAGACCACCATCCGTCAGTTCCTTTACGGTCCAGCCCACACTTGGACACTCAACATGGCCGAGTTTGACAACAGATGGAACATCGTGTAGAGCGAGGAGTTCCAGCGGAGTGTAAAGAAAAACGAGACTGTATTACACTGGCGTGTGAGTTACATTGCTACAGATGGAGAGCGAGTCGAGTGGGTCAGCACCTAAACCTTAGGGATCAAGAAGGCCACACTGAATTTTGTGGCCAAGTTCTTCTGGATATTAGTGTGGAACCGGGTGTCTCCTACACAAGCAGACAATTTAGTTTCATGGGACCGTGTTGTGATGGTTGCTACTTTGGTAGCTGGGTTTGAGATAGACTTCGCCTGCATACTGATTGCGGAGATTCACAAGAGGGACTTCAAGGCCTCCATCACTTACCCTTTTCCTTGACTCATCTTTCAGTTATGCAGGAGTTCTGGAGTGTCGGTCTGGCATTGTGATAATTTGATCCAGGCGACTAAGACCCTACATATAGGCCTGATTTGGGATAAGGCGAATGTGGCGGCACCACGCAGAGAGCCGCATGTCGATGTACCTCTATTGTGAAAAGACTTAGTTATTAATGTGGAGCAAATGTAGGGTGCAGAACCCACCCCTCCAGTCACTACTGATGATGCCCCGCCCTTCCAATCTCAGGCCATCAGTCGGACTCCTAGCTCATCTAGAGCCACCCCTTCATCAAGATCTGTGGTCAGGCCACCTGTTCGTGTTCAAAATTTAGAGGCACAGATGGTGACACTGCTTCAACATGTGAAGCCTTGTATGCAGTGGTCTATCTTAGAGTCTGGGGCCAGGATAGAGCGGAGGATGGAGCACATGATGGACCTGAAGGTCTAGGTCATTAATAAGCGCCTAGAAGCCTTTGAGTTGAGAGTCCTCAAGCGACCAGCCCCCACCACTGATGTATCTTCCCTCCGAAAGGAGTTGGATAGTCTCTGGGATGATCTTGATAAAATCCTTGCTCTACCTATAAATGAGCCAGAGTCTACTCTTACTATACCTGCTAATGATACGGTGCTAGATGCCTTATTCGGAGATGACTTACCATAGCCCGAGTCCACCCATGCTCGAGGGAAGTGAACCCGCTCTAGTCATACTTCTGACGCTATTAATGATGCATGAGCAAAGAAGAGAGAGTGCCAGCAGATCGAGCAATCTAGGAGAGCCTCCATTGTGGATGAGAAATTGCGCCAGTAGAGGGTTTGTGAGGATAATGTTGGAGCCTTGAGTTTTATTCCCACCACTGAGGCTGTAGCTGCTGTGAGAGATGATGTGAGCACTACTGATGGTGTGGTAAGAGTGGATGATAGCACTACTGATGGTGCTGTGACAGTTGATGTGGGCACTATTGAGGGTAACCTAAGTGTTGGTTCAGCGGGCTCCGGGAAATTGGACCCGTTTGTTGATAAGTCTTCAACGCTATGCGCCACAAGTTTGCATCACCCGATCCTTTTTTCTTTACTTTTTGTGCATTGGGGACAATTGCTCTCTATTTTATTGGGGGTGTGGTAAATGGATTGTCAGTGATAGAGTAAAGTATGAGTAACCCAACTCATAATCCTCTCTTGGGGTTTTCTTGCCTGTGTTCTTTTTCCCCAAGAGACTATTTTAAATTTCTGCTGAACCAGAATGTGTTAGGATTGTATGTGTAGAAGCATGAGAAAGAATGAAGCATGATGGCATAGTCAAGAATGAAAAATGATACCCGTCTAAAAATTGTGATATGTAGGCTAGAATGAGTTGAATGTGTTGGCTCTTAATATGACATGATAATGAACCAACTTGACCTTATGACATTAGCTAAACTTGAACTGGGTAACTGATAATATGATAATGTAACAATGTGCCAAGAGTGAGTGAGATGAGTTGAATTGTTCAGATAGGTTTATGCCAATCTAGAACTTGCCCAATTAGTCCTACTAAGATAATCTACGTTAGAGGCTAAGAAGTGATCGTAGGCCCCTGTTCTAATAAGTCCACTTATTGCCTAAAAGAATCCAACCAAATGAAATAAATTTTCCGTTGATCCAAATGATTTGATCCTGAAATAGACCATTTCTTTCTAAACATGTAACTTATCTTTGCTTAATCTAGTGTTTTGGCCCTGGTCACTCCTTGGACATGTGCACCTTGACTTAGGCCAAAAGCTTAAGTTAAGGTTGGCTAATGCAAAAGTTACCTCAATCTTAGACATGGTCCGACATCGGATATTGTGCACCTCAACTAATGGAAAATCCATAAGTTGAGGGTGGTTGTGAAAGAGGAAACCGAAATAAAAATGGTTATGAAAAGAGTTTTGTACTGAAAAGAGAAAAAGAAAAGATAGAAGAGGATGTAACTTTGTGCCAAAGAAGCAAAAGATGGTAAATAAAAGTGTTGAAAAATAAAGAAAAAGATGCAAGAAAAAGAAGAAAGTGAAAAATAAAGATCTACAAAGTCACATCCATGGTGAAAAGAGTCAACGGAAAGAAGGTAAAAAGGTAGAATGTCAAAAATAGGGAAAAAGAGGTAAAAAGCCTAATGTAATGTCAAGGAGGGCAGAAAGACACTAAAAAGTACCCAAATGTACAACACCTAACCCTGAACCTACGTTACCAGCGAAGAAAGTTCTATAGTGATCCTAGCAACTAGTTTGGATAGTCCAAGTAGTGAAAATAAGGGCAAGCCTATGGCATTGAGCACTAAATGTACTTGAAGTTACTTCTGAGCATGAGTTTTGAATGAATCCTTGCACTCAAAATTATATTCACTGTGTGAAATGGCATTTCGTTTGAAGTAAGGGCACTAGTTACATTATCGGAGAGTTGGTACCTTGGTGATAGTGAAACAGTGTATGTTGTGTGTCTATTGGTCGATCTTTGTCATATATTGATCCGCATGAGTTAGCTTGTTGAGTCTAAGAGAAAAGATTTGCAATCAAAAAGGGAATCGGGATAGAAAGCCATGTGATTGCTTGTGCGTGACTGTTTGCTTCTGTACAATTGTAGTTTGGAGTCTTAGTGTGTTTCTTGAGGACAAACAATGAATTCAAGTTGAGGATGCTGATATACCGTGAGTTTACGATATTTTTAATACATTTCACTTAAGAGTTGTGTGTGTCTAAGGCTATTTTGATTTGGTATTAATGTGTTTTTATCATGTTTGCAGGAAATAAGTTTGGACGTGAAAGTGGAGAGACACAGCTGAAGAATTGTGCAGAAAAGGGCATCTACGGATGTGACCTACGAACTGTAGGTCCAGTCACATTTCGTAGGTGGTACGCGTAGATGGATAGGCGAGGCTTGAAGGAAAATAGGGAATTCTTAACCAAGTGTGGAACCATGGTTGCAAACGACGGACCATAGGTCGACCTATGGGCCATCCTGCAGTTCTGTCAAATGATTCAAAGAAGGGTGTTCTAGTACCTGATTTCAAAAGTTTAAGTATGGAGCTACGAAGGGGGATCCATGGATCGTGGATCGAACCAAGAACCGTGGATCGAACCACAGTCCGTCCTGCCGATCCATCGATTGTTACTAAGAGTTAGAGATTTTGAGTTTTGGAAAATTGCCTAAGTCCCAAACCACAGAAGGGAACTATGGGTAGGTCAGTCCACGGTCCGTAGGTCAGTGTCGTAGATTGAAACCACGTCTAGAAACTTTATTTCCTTATTTCGTTTCCTTTTTATTTAGGACATGTTTTTCTATATATAGGGCATGTAAACCTCTTTTTTGAAGGTTAGGCACTATTATTCTAGTTCTAGTTTTTGGCTTGGGAGATTAATTTTGCAACTTGAGCAATTCTTGATTTCCTAAGTTCGTTTTGAAGATTTTAACTTTGAAATTTAAGTTGGGTTTTGGATTTCTTCTACTCTAATAGTAAATTAATGAATTCTTCTTATACAATTATGAATTGTGTTCTTTCTAGCATGGGTAACTAAATTCACAACTAGGGTTGTGGGAACCATGAGCGATTAACAAAGTATGAATTGTAACTAAGTAATTCTTGAATAGCGTTGTTGCATGCATTGATAATTCACTAGTTTAGAAGTCTTTTTAATGGTTGCAATCGTTAGAACTCTCCTTGTTGCTACTTGCCGGACCAAGGAGGCAGTTAATAAGAAAAAAATTATCAACATAAATTTAATTAGTGCGAGGGTGAAATCCAAGTCATACATTGATGTGATATCTAATACGAGGTAAAGGTAAGGGTTAGTAAATTATACACACGTAGCTGGACCAAGGTGCGGGGTGAAATTCTCTATTTGCCGGACCAAGGACTTAGAGATACATAACTTGCAACTTTGCTTGAAAATACACTAGGAAAGGACTATTACTATGATTACTGCGTTATAAGCTTATGGGGAACACTTACACCCTAGCTTCTTTCTCTCATTGATAACAACAAAAGTTAGAATCTTGTTCACTTGCTCTCTAAACAACAATTAGTTATTTGTTACACAAACCCCCCCCCCCCCCGCCTTTTACTTGTCTCGGAAATACATTGACTAAACAAATATAATTGTAAGTTAAAGTTAAATCTAAACCATATTCTTCATGGGATCGACCCCAACCTACAAGTTGGGTTCTTTACTTGATAATGATCGTTTATACTTCTTTAGGGAGGTGTAATTTGAGCATATCAGAAGTCCCCTTAGAATTATGGGAGGCTAGGCCCTTAGGCCTAGCTACTGCCTAAGGTCTACGACCATCACCACGACTTGTGGTTTTGACCACGGATCGCGGGAGGCCTCGTGGTCTCCCCTTAGACTTTTGAGGCCAAAACCTCAAGTCCGAGACACTGCCTAAGGAACCATGGACAGTACCATGGCTCGTGGTCTTGACCACGGATCATGAGTCCAGTCGTGGTGCTAGGAACCATGGCTACTAAATTAGGGTTAAATAAGTAAATTCAATTTAAGTTAGTATTAATTGGGGATCGTTTTATATGGACTATATACACCTAGATAGATTACTTTAAGTCATTAGCCACCCCAACTAAGTCACTTAGAATCAAAACCCCAAAACACTCTCCTCTCAAATAATTCTCTCTCTAGAAAACCCAAGAAGAAGAAGAAGAAGAAGATAAAGCTTAACGCTTGGACCAAGAACAACCTCCATTGTTGAAAGCTTGTGTTAGGGATTTGATTAAAGGTATGTTTAGCTTATTCATCTATGGGTTCTTCCACCTATAGATCCCCTTAGAAATCCCCCAATTGTGAAATAAAAAACTCAATTCTATCTAGGGTTCTTATTACATTGTTGGTAGGGTTTGGGTATGATTCCAATCTAGTGGATAATATCTAATTATGATTGATTTAGCTTTGTTTAGTTATATTATGATGAACTTATGTGATTTCTATTGTAAACTCTAGTTTATATTGGGAATGTGATATTTGTGGGTTTATGCCATTAGAGGTGAAATTGAATATTCAAAGGTGATCTTCTTAAATCAATGTCATGAGTTGTAATTGTTCAAAGTTAGGAGCATATAATCATGAATTGAACTAGACTTTATTGAATATTAAGGATCTTGACTTTTAAAGATGAAATTGAACCTTTATGATGAATTAGGACTAGAATCACCTACTAATGAAGAATGTGGTTGAATGTCTTGTAATCTAGACATGAATGATGATAAAATGAAGTTAAGCTTTGAGAATAAGGCTTGTAGTCATGAATGCTGAATAACTAGGGCTTTGAGAGTAGAGTCAATGTGATGAATAGAACTCCAAAAGGTGGATTTTGGTGAAAGGTTTATACTCACCTAATCTACTTTATGAATGCTTGAAAGTATAAAGTGATAGAATCACTTGAACATGGATTGGTTGTCAAGGACCTCCTTCCATGAGATATGAATGTTAATCAAGGCTTATTAGTAAATCTAGGGGTATATGATTGTCCCCTAGTGGATATTGACAATGAGATGGTGTGTCACATAAGAAAGGGTCTGGGCTCCAAGTTGAAAGGAGAACCACACCTAGTTGATGTGAGGACTATCCAAGTTAAAGAGGGAACTCTTACGTAGTAGAGTGTAGGATTTCCCAAAGTTAGGTCTCATGAGATGGAAGCCATCACATAGTTGAGTTAAGGTTTCTAGAAGCAATCTCCATATGTAATGAACTTATACAGTCTTGAAGAACTATCTCATAGTGTTCTAAAGCATAATTGAACTAAGACTTACTTAATGAAGTACCTCATAGTGTTCAAGAGTATAAATGGACTTAGACATGCATTAGTTAGTATCTCATAGGGTCCATGTTGATGATGAACTAAGACATGATAAAAGTAGTATCTCATAGGGTTCAAGCTAACAATGAACTAAGATGTGCTTAAGAGAGTACCTCATAATGTTCTGAGGTTAAAGAGATGGACTAGGTTCCCAACCAAGGAGTATTAGTATGAGGACCTAAAAGTGGTACTTAGCATGAATAGTATTATGGGGTGTTATGCATGCATTGTACAAGTATGACTTAGGGTTACTAAAGAAAAGATTTGAGATAGTATTGTGCCATAGTTGCCTTCCTTGATATAGTTTACCAAAGGTAATAGTTCCCTTGTCTATATGAAGAAAGCCAATAGTGAGACCAAAGGAGGGTGAATATGACTAGGATGACTTCAAGGTTATGCTTAGTGTGAAGGGTTGTATGGGATGCCTTTCATGCATTGCACAAGTGTGTCTTGAGGTCACTTGGGAGTATGGTACCCTTATGGTAGAGAAGTTAAGAGTTTACCATGTATATAGACTATGATCAAGATGACCAAAAAGGGGTACTTGGCTTGGGTGGTATTATAGGATGTTATTCATGCTTTGCACTGTATGCTTTTGAGGTTACTTGAGAATGGTATTATGGTAGAGATAACTAAGAGCCAATTATGCTTATATGATGCTTATGTTGAAGACTTTGCTTATTATGATTATGACTTATCTCCTATGCGCATTAACTATGTCTTATGTTGACTTATGATTTGATGATGTTTATGTTAGAGATTATGCTATGACTATTATCTCTTATGTTTACGTCTTATGTTGACTAACCATTTTAAGATTCTCTTACGATGTTGTGCTAGCTATCATATTTGGTACATTTTGTACTAACGCATACTTTGCCTACATTCTAATCAAATGTATGGTTTCGGAGATTGAGTTCCTTTGGACGCTAGGTTTCTAAGGAGCAAGAAGAGTTGAAGATTTGGTGAGTCCTCATAGCTTCTAGGACAAACCAATTATTTCCTTTATGTCATTTATTTATGTTTTAGACTTTGTATGGGTTGCATCCCAAGAGTTTTATTCAAGAGTTAACTAGAAGGTTTGAGACAAAGATAAGTAAAGACTTCCGCTTGCTTTATGAAAATGTTTTCGATTGTATGGTTTAAAATAAGTTTTAAATTTTTCCATACTTTTCCATTATCTTATGTTATGATATGCTAAGGGCTTGTATGACACCCTTTCGGGGTCAAGTACGCCATGTTACGTCTAGGGGGTACCCCTAGGTCGTGACAGAATAGATCAAAATATCATTTATAAACACGATCATAAACATATCCAGGTAGTGTCTAAACACTTTATTCATTAGGTCCATAAATGCCGTCGGGGCATTTGTTAACCCAAATGACATAACCACAAATTCATAGTGACCATATCGGGTTCTAAAGGTCGTCTTGGGAATGTCATCCCCTCTCACCCTTAGTTGATGGTAACCCAAACGAAGGTCTATTTTGGAGAAATGGCTAGCCCCTTCAAGTTGATCAAACAAGTCATCAATTCTAGGAAGGGGATATTTATTCTTTATGGTCACTTTGTTCAATTGACAATAGTCAATGTACATTCTAAGAGACCCATCCTTCTTTCTAACAAATGATACTGAAGCACCCCATGGAGAGATACTCGGTTGAATAAAGCCTTTGTCTAACAAATCCTTTAGTTTCTCCTTCAACTCCTTCAACTCGGCCAGAGCCATTCTATAAGGAGGAATGGAGATAGACTGCGTATCTGGTAAGAGATCAATGCCAAAGTTTATTTCCCGCTCGGGAAGAATATCGGGAAAATCATCGGGAAAAACTTTCAAAAACTCATTCACTACCTGGACCGACTCTAGAGAAAGGGTTTAGGACTCAACATTCATAACCCCAACAAAATGGTAAATACACCCTTTGGAGATTATTTTCCTAAGCCTTAAGGCAAGAGACAAATTGACCTCTAGGGATAGAATTTCCCCCCTTCCACTGAAAAATAGACTCATTTGGAAATTGAAACTTAACTACCGGAGTCCTACAATCAATAGAGGCATAACATGCATACAACAATTCCATACCCAAAATCACATAAAATATCTAATATGTATAACTCCACCAAGTCCGCTAAGGTAACTTTATAGGATAAAGAAATATGACAACTCCTATAGACTCTTTTTGCCACCACCGAGTCACCATCCAGGGTAGAAACTGAAAAAGGCTCTACTAACACTTCAGGGAGTATTTCAAACTTCATGGCCACAAAAGGTGGCATCGAGATCTAACAATTCATATACATCAATAGAAAATACTTGTAACATACCGGTCACTACATTCGGAGAGCTCTCTTGGTCACCTCGGGATTGAAGAGCGTAGAAGCAGTTTTTCTTGGGAGCATCAAAATTTGAACCGCTAGGAGGGACTTTCTAGCCCTCTTTGCCTTGATTCTTAAGCATGGGACAAGCTCTCATCATATGACCGCTCTTCCCACAACTATAACAGCTATCCGTGCAAACTAGGCACTTACCATCATGTTTCTTGCCGCACTTGGAGAAAGTAGGCCTCACCATAGAAGATCCACCACTATTTCTTCCTAGAAGCTTAAGGTTAGATACCCTAACTTTATTGAACCTTGGAGCACTAGAGGAGGGTTGGTTAGAGAACCTTCGCTTGAACCTCGATTGCCCTTGACCTCAGATTTACCCTTGGAAGAATCCCCATCATTGGTCCTTGCTCTCTTCACTTCCCTATTCTTCTTTCTAAGTCTTGATTACTCAACTTGTTGAGCATACACCATTAGAAGTGATATATCCATATTATCATGGAGCATTGCCGCACAACATTCCTCTTCAATCAAGTCAGACACACCAGTTAAGAACCTACTCATTTCATCCCTCGAATTCGACACCAAAGATGGAGCATACTTGGACAATTGAGTGAGTTTGAGGGAGTAGTATTTCACACTCATGTTCCTTTGACGAAGGTTGATGAATTCCTCAACCTTAGCTTCCCTAAATTCTCAGGGAAAGTATCTAGCAAGAAATGTGGATTTGAACACTTCCCACTCTATGGGACCTGTTCCTACCAGCCTATTGTCTTTCCATTGTTTATACCAAACTTGAGCAACACTCTTTAATTATTAAGTGGCTAGTTCCGCTTTCTCTACAAAAGTTACTCCAATAATGTTAAGTATCTTCAAAACCTCTTCCATAAACTCATGAAAATCCTCTCCCTCTTTGGAACCATAGAACTCGGGAGGATTCATCCTAGCAAAGTCCCTAATCCTTGAAGCATCCAAATTCACATTTGGATTGGCCGGAGCAACAACCTCTCTATTAGCGTGGGCCATCATGGCTTCGGCTTGAGTTGTCATGGCTTGAGTCAAAATTTGGAGATCCGGCCTTATTTCCACATTTTTCATAGCCCCTGCATCAATTGGAGCTTGAGGAACTTGAGGATCTTGGGGAGGAACTCCCTCATTCACATTCTCATCTTCCATCCTTCTTGTGTTCGCCCTTCTTGTATTCATAGCATAACGACACAAGAGAACGTTTAGGAAAAAGACTTCATAGATATAAAATTCTAAGGCACGACTAAAGAGTAATGAAAGAAGTGGAATTTCCTAAACATCTTATAGCCTGTTATTCATAAATGTGGTGCACTTCACACTCATGAACAATGACTCTACTAGACATGGTTTATGATACATCACCCTAGAATCATTCTAAACCTTGTGCTCTGATTACCAAGTTTGTCACGATCCAAGGGTACCCCCTAGATGTAACATGGCGTACTCGACCCTAAAGGGGTCTCATACAAGCCCTTAGCATATCATGGCATAAGATAAATAGAAATGAGGCGGAATTAAAACTTTTTACAATCAAAGTCTTTTCATAAAATCAAATGGAAGTCTAGACATAATCTCATTAACCATCTAATACAATCGAGTATCAATAAGGGTCACAACCCTTTTACAACATAGTCTCTAAAGAGAATGTAAGTAAGAAACAAGAAATGAACAACTCTCGTCCTCGAACCATGAGGACCAACCGAACAATAAGAGAAGACCCTCAACAACTGGGCCCTACACTTATAGAAAAATATCAAAAATATGGGTTAGTACAAAATTACACTAAGTATAGATAAAAATCCTTAAAGCATGCTAAAAGGGACATTTTAGTTGAAACCATGCACTTTATCAACTTTAAGAGTCATCATGCACATTAGTGTAAATACATAAGTCAAACTATTTCATAAGAAACCCTAAGCTATACTTGTGCAATGCATAGATAAGATCACATAATCCTATCTAATACTAAGTACCACTTTTAGGCCACCATGTTCATGAATATCAAACCTTGACCTCATCCATAGCCAGCACTCATAGACAAGTAAACATTCATGTTTATATCTTATAAAAAGGAAAGCCACTCTTAGCAACAATCCGTATAATACATGCATAAATTCATATATCTTCATAGCATAAGAAAACCACACCATAACCCCTTTCAAAGCCTACTTGTGCAATGCATCAATGAAGTCCCATACCCCCACTCACACTAAGTAGAGCTCCTTGAGAAGTCACAAGTATATTTCATGTTCATGTTTATGTCATAATTCATATTCTTGTCATATAGGGAAATAGCCTTAACCGACATAGAACATTTGAGCTACATGAAATCCGGTGTACTGCCCCACACCAAAAAGAGATGTACTACTTGCCTAAGGTAGAACTAGTTTTGTTAGCTTAGGTGGATCCACTAGCTAAAGACCTATGTGGTAACATAGTTATGGGATAGGGAGATTGCTACTAGAAACCCGGACTAACTAAGGTTAAAGGTTTCCATCTCATGAGATAACTGTTTTGGAAACCTGGACTAACTGGCGTAAAAGGAACCTATTGGGAAAGCCGGACTAGCTGACGTAATATTCAAATCCACTCGATGCTAAGCATAATTCCCTTTAATATTAATGTTAAGTCTTAACATAGGTTGATATTCATGAAATAATGCCCTAGCACTCAAACCAACATGGTATCATGATAGCTCACAGATTCAATAGGTGAAAATATCCTTTCAACCTTTAGAATCATTAATATGTGAGTAAACCTATCACATCATGTTCATAGTGTGTTCATGAGAATAGCCTTTCAATCAACACAACAATATTATCATAGTCATATACATTTCATGCATAGTCATGTGTAAGAGTATAGGGAGAATGATCTTTCAACAATACCACAATTACACCATAGTCATAGGATCTTCACTCTCTAAGTGAATCATAAGCTCATACACAATTCTCATAAACATGTACAAACCCTCACAATTTTATCTTCAAGGACCATGAATCACATTCAACAAAAATATCTAGAATTTCTACATTAGATATGGAGAAAATCATGATTCAATAAACTCAATCAATATAGACATAATCTATTCACATGCTTCCAAAATCAATCAACCGATGTCATGATATCACAATTAAGCAATATAGGGAATTCTTGGGTTCTTGGGGGGGTTTCATCATAAATCAACAAATAATCATTAATTCATTCATAATCTATCATAAATCAACCATTGAAAACGTTTTAGAAAGGAATTCATGACTTAGAGTGAAACCCCAGCTTTTGAGGAAATCGAAAGCTTTGAAATCAAGTTTTGAAGGGACTCTATGGGTGAAAGCTACCCATAGATGAAAAGCCACCATACCTTGATAAAGAATCTTTAAAGAATTTGAGGAAGAAGTCTTGAATTCTCCAAACCCTATTTCCAATTCTTCCCTTCTTCTTCTTTGAGTTTTAGAGAGAGAAATATTGTGACGAAGATGAACTTTTGATTTGATTTGGTTTTTTGTGAAAAATGACTTAGTTTACGGAATTTTTACTTAAAAACAACTTATATTGTGACCCCAAACTTACCCAAAATGACCTCACTTTGATTGGACTAAAAAAGGAAAAGACTTAATTGACCTTCATTAAGTGACCACACTAAGGTGCCATGAGGGGCCCCACGAGCCGTGGTCCCACTCATAAACTTGGGGAAGTAGGTAGGCACTTGGTGTCACAAGCTCACAAGCCCAAGGCATTCCCACGAGGGGCTCTACGAGCCGTGGTCAAGACCACTGGTCGTGGTCCCTCTCATGGTCCTTAAGGCAGTAGCTATGCTACATGGGGCCTTAAGCTCACTTTCCCAAGGCATCTTCACAAGGGGCTCCATGAGCCATGGTCAAGACCACTGGTCGTGGTCTCTCTCGTGGACCTTGAGGCAGTAGCTAGGCCACTTATTTGCTACTCCTCTTTGTCCAAGGCAACTCCATGAGGCCTCCCACGAGCCGTGGTCAAGACCACTAGCCGTCGTGATGGCCTGAAGTTGGGGAAGTATGCTACAAGGTTGGGGCAGCCTTGGCCTTTGGCTTTGGCTTGGCCTATTTGCCTTGGCACTTGCCCTTTGGCCTTGACTCTTGTAACACTCATTTCAACTATAGATGGTCTACTAATCTACGAGGAACCCTTACGTTTAGCTCTAGTTTAGCCTATTAGTTTCCGGAGTGTTACATCTTTTAACAATAGAATCTGAATTCGTGGCTTGTGCGTCTGCAGTACAAGAAGTTGTTTGGTTAAAGAGATTCTTTCAGCAATTGAATATTGCAAAGAATTTTAGGGATTCCATGATTTTATATTGTGATAGTCAAGCGGCTATCACATACATGAAGTATCCTAAGTATCACAGCGAAACCAAACACATTAACATCAAGTATAACTTTGTGAGAGACATAGTAGCAAGTGGAGAAATAAATTTGCAATACATTCTTACACGTGAAATGATATATAATCCTTTTACAACAGCAATCCCTAGAGACATGTTTGACAAACATGCTACGGATCAAGGTTTGTGTAGGATTTGATAATATTTTCACGAAAAAGGGTCAAAAATACACTTAAACTATTTGAAATAGCTCATATTTACCCTTACACTACATTTTGGCTCAAAACTATGGTACCCGTCAAACTATTGGGTCAAAAGTACCCATCTTATTAACGGAAGTGGTTAAATACCATGTGGATGACACATTGCATGCTACATTGCATTCCAATACTAATTACTATTTTTTTCCACTGCCACATAGACTAAATCCCTAAATCCTAATTACTCTTTTTTCCCCTTATTTCATTATTTTCCAGAAACAATTTCATCCCTTCTGCCTGATTGAAGTATGTTATTGAACAAGTAAACTTTATCACCATTAACCAGAATGCATTCAGCAATAAAACACCAACAATGTAACTTGATAAACCAATTTGCAAAATGAGAAACATTAACAGCGAAAGAAAATATTTGAACTTTATATAAAACAAGTTGAGCACAAAACACACTAAATACAAACCCCCCCCCCCCAATTAGCTTGTTGTTTGTTAAAAACAAGCAGAGTTGGTCAATAGCTGGAAATAAACTAAGTAAAGAATTAATGAAGAAATAGAGAAACTGGAAATAATTTCACAAAAGCTGAAAATATACTTCACAAAAGCTGGACATAAACTAAGTAAAGAACTAATGAAGAAATGCATTACCAAACTTAAATAAAAACTGAAAATAAACATCACAAAATCGGACAAAAATGAAAGTTCATTAAAGGAGTGAAATCGTTCCTGAAAAATAATGAAATGAGGGAGAAAAAGAGTAATTATGATTTAGAGATTTAGTCTATGTGGCAGTGGAAAAAAAAGAGTAATTAGTATTGGCATGCAAAGTGGCATCCACATGGCATTTAACAACTTTCGTTAATAAGAAGGGTACTTTTGACCCAATAGTTTGACAGGAAGGGTAGTTTTGAGCCAAAATATAGTTTAAGGGTAAATATGAGCTATTTCGAATAGTTTAAGAGTATTTTTGACCCTTTTTCAATATTTTTATATTGTAATATAACTTGTTTATTATAATATTCTCATTCATATGATAGTATTGAATTTATGTTTATTATCATATGCATGTGATATTTTGTTAGAAATAAAGTGTTTCGGACAAGTCTCGAGATTAACTCTCTCATATGAGCAATTGTCTCTTACATCAGAGAACATAAGAAATGATTTTCACTGCCATGTTATGATTTATTTTATATACTAGACAAGAGTCTCTCTGAAAAAATGTGTTTGAGGATCAGTAAAGAGAGAAATTGGGGTTAAACATCAAGGGGTGTTTAGACCAAGGTTTGTACAATGTTGGATAATCAAAAGAATAAGACACATGCACAAGTATAAGGTGAAAACATCGTAGTACGTGTTTCATACCATATGTGTCAAGTAATCAACGTGTTAGTGAAAGAATGGTTCCCTGCTTCTTCATTGTGTGAGACCCCGAAAAGTTAAAATGACTTTTCAATGGAATACCCTTTGACATTTTGTTGTTTCTTAAAGTTTCAATCGATGTTGCTACTCTAGCATATCACTAATAGCAATGAATGATTCGACAATGCAGTGCATGTCTAGGAAAGTAGTTGAATTGGAACAGTAGATTCGAGTAAAAAGAAAAGATAATTAATTTAATAATAATAATAATAATGTAACTTGTATACACAAGTAGGCTATTACCCTAACCATATTGGTATCCAATGTAATTTTGTACATAAATTTAAACATGAACTTGAATTAACCTCTTTAAAAGGATGAGAATGAAAGAACATAAGTAGTGAATGAAGTCTGGGATATTGTGAGTAATAGTATCCTTATAATAGTAATGAATTTTTCCCACATGTGATTAAATTCCTAGGTAGGACTTGTAAAACCTTAAAGGTAAGCTCTTGATGCTCACAGGTCTCACAAACTATTTGTCTATGCAGTGGGTTTAGATGATGTTGTGTTGTCTTGGTTCTTGTTCACCATGTGCAAAGTGGGAGAACGTGAAGAGATGATTTTCACTACCATGTTATGATTTGTTTAATAAACCAGACAAGAGTCTCTTTGAGAAAATGAGTTTGAGGATCACCAAATAGAGAAACTGGGGTTAAACATCAGGAGGTGTTTATACCAAGCTATATACGATGTTGTATAATCAAAAGAATGAGACACATGCACTAGTATAAGGTGAAAACGTCATAGCACGTGTTTCATACCATGTGTGTTAAGCAATCAATGAGTTAGTGAAAGAATGGTTCCCTGCTTCTTCATTGTGTGATACCCCGAAAAGTTAAAATGACCTTTAAATGGAATAC
Organism: Solanum bulbocastanum; assembly: GCA_037074985.1. Lineage (NCBI taxonomy): Eukaryota > Viridiplantae > Streptophyta > Magnoliopsida > Solanales > Solanaceae > Solanum > Solanum bulbocastanum. The sequence goes on from CM073599.1 coordinate 24,449,731, forward strand.
CCTTTTACCTTTTGTTATTTCTTGAAGTTTCAATCAATGTTACTACTTTACCATATCACTAATAACCATGAATGATTCGATAATGCAGTGCATGTCTAGGAAAGAAGTTGAATTGGAACAAATAGATTCGAATAAAAAGGAAAGTATAATTAATTTAATAATAATAATGTAAATTGCATACACAAGTTGGATATTACCCTAACCATATTGGTATTGTCATGCCCCGAGCCTACACCTTAGGCGGGACTGGCACTCGAGAACCATTGCTTACCCCAAGTGAACCCTTGGCCTGGCTTTCTTACTCAGCGGAAGACTTAAACATAAGAAATAGTCTCAAAACATAACTCATGCAATAACTTAAGAGATAATAACTTAGCCAAAATGGCAACTCAAGTACGTATACAACTGAAAACAAAAAGACTAATGAACAATAACTACTCGTCTATGAAACCTCTGAAACAAGAGGGATGTCGGTACAAGACCCCCGACCATCCTAAAAACTAAAGTACTAATCAAAACAAGATAATAAGGGATCCTTCAGAAAGCAAGGAGCCTCACCAACTGACTCTGAGTGCTCAACTAGATCAACGAGGCGCTAGATGCTGATCCTGGTTACATGTGCCTACATCACAAAATAATGTAGGCCAAAATGGCATCAGTACATTGAATGTACGACTATGCGAGGGGAATACTAAACAAGACATAAGTTTGAAAGGAATCTGAAAAGAACACTTACCTTGGCTTTACTCAACTCATGAATAACTCAACTCAAATGCAAAGTAAACAACAATAATGGTGCAGATATACAAAGCATTTAAAACAAGAGGTAGTAACTCAATTTGTTAAAGAAATTCAATAACAACTCAGTTCAAATGTAAAGTAATATAACACCGTAGGAGGTTTTTTAACTGACAACAACCACTATGAGCCTAAGTGATGATATAACGCCTTGCCCACACTGCTAGAATTGTCATATACTTTGTTGTCATATAGAATGTCTTGACTAAGTGGACCCACTAGTCTATGCTAAAAAGAACTAAGGAATCATCTAAAAAGTATAATCCTTTCTACCCATTATGGCTACATGGCTTATGGAGACTCGAGTTATTATGAACTCGCGTCCCTATATCAGTGCTCAATACTTGTCCCAAAATATAATCAGCTCATATGTTCTTAAAACAAAACTCTTTCTTTGGTTTGAGATAATTACTCAAAACTTACCTTAAAAGATCTCTTGGAAATCGGTGTTTCCTTTCTTGCTCAAATGTGAAAACATTTTAACTATTGGGAATACTTAGTTCTCATATAATCTTTGAAGAAATGAACCATACTCTTACTCTTTACTCAACTTAAAACTTAAATCTTAAAACAAAATAAAAACATTTGTAAAAGACTTTTGAAAAACTCTATGAACTTTTCTTGACTTGACTCTTAATTTTCCTTGAATTGAATTTATGGATTCAAGGATTGTGATTTGTGATAGAAAAGATCTCATGATGTTTAGGAGTGTTTTTAGATAGTTAAAGATGAGAAACAATAAAGAAATCATTGTATGGAAAGTCCGCGACGCGGAGATGTATTAAAATATTTGATCGTGAATTTTATTTTTAAACCAGAGTTGTCCGCGTCTTCTCCTCGACGCGGAGGTAGTTTTTGTGCACTAGGGGAGCAAGTCTGCGACATGGACTTGCGTGCCAAAACCTGCTCGATTTTTTCCTTCTTCGTTTTCTCCCCCCAATTTGCCTAAATTTGATTCTTTTTCTCAATCCCTCTATAGATTCAAATACCCAGTATATATACACAAGAATCTAACTCAAAACAACTCTTAAATCAACACGATTCCATCAAGAACTCCACTGTCCCATCAAATCTCAAGAACTAAAGAAAACTTCAAGAACATAATTCAAGAACATCATACTATCAACTTTCTAGAAATGAATTTCATTGAAACAAATATGATTGGCGCATGGGTGAACAAACCCAATGCTATGAAAGTCTCACATACCTCGTGGGATCAAATCCATGATGAAATCCGCAATCAATTCCTTACGAAGACGACGAATTCTTGCTTCTTCTTCTCATTTCTCCTCTTCTTTTCTCTTATCTCAAATCCCTAACTCTTTTTTCAAAAGTGTAAACTGACTAAGTTCAGTTTAGACCCCAACTAATTACCAAAAAATGAAATTAACATAATAGGGTATGGAAAAGACCAAACTACCTTTCCAAAATCCTGATTAGACTTTCCTTATTTGAACATCCCAACTTCGAATGGGCATATCTCACTCATACGAACTCGGAATAGTGCAAACTCGGTGGAGTTGGAAAGATAATTCCAAGATCTTTTCTATGGTATCTGGAAGCACACCTAACTCATCATGAGCTAGGGAGTTATGATCATTTGAAGTTGAGCAAAAAATCAAACTTAACCAAATTTCCAGAATTTTCATTCTTTCCTAAAATGACTATTTCCAATTCTATCTCTTTTTAGTTCTTTCAAGTAGCAAGATGTTACAATATCTCCTCCTTGGGAACATTCATACTAGAATGAGATTACTCTTACTACGCTAAGGGTGTAACATCTAATATTCAACTCACACACCCAACAAGTAAATCTAACACATCAAGTATATAAATTAAAGAGTACTAAGAAGAGTATGTAGTACCTTGGTCTGGAATTTCTCCGGGCTCAAAGAGATGTGAATATCCCTTTTTCATATCTTCCTCAGCTTCTCATGTAGCTTCCTCAACAAACTCATTCCTCCAAAGAACTTTGACTGATGCTACTTCCTTAGTCCTCAACTTGTGAACTTGGCGATCTAGAATCTGAACAAGAATCTCCTCATAAGATAAGCTATCCTTGATACTAATATCTTCAGTTGGTATGATAAGTAAAGGATCACCCATGCACTTTTTCAACATGGAGATGTGAAATACCAAATGAACCACTACTAACTCTTGCCCTTTTGGATATTCTGTAAAAGTCAATATACCAGGGGCTAAGTTTCCCCTTCTTACCAAACCTCATAAAACCCTTCATGGGTAAAACTTTCAAGTAGACCCAATCATCTACTTTGAACTCTAACTCCCTTCTCCTAACATCAGTGTAGGATTTCTGACGACTCTGCACTGTTTTCAACCTTTCTTGAATCACTTTCGCTTTATCCATAGCTTGATGAACTAAGTCTGATCCTATCAACCCTACTTCACCAATTTCAAATCATCCAATAGGAGATCTGCATCTTCTCCCATAAAGAGCTTCATAAGGAACCATTTGGATGTGAAAGTGGTAACTATTATTGTAAGAAAATTCTATAAGAGGTAGGTGATCATCCCAATTACCTTTGAAATCAATCACACAAGCCCTTAACATATCCTCTAAGGTATTAATAGTGTGCTCTGCTTGACCATTTGTCTGAGGATGAAAAGCAGTACTTAAGTTAACCTTTAAACCCAAGCCTTTCTGAAAAGATTTCTAGAACTGTGCAGTAAATTGCACACCTCTGTCTGAAATTATCAAAACATGAAGTCTAACTACCTCTTGAATATACAACTTAGCATAATCCTCTGTTATATGGGTAGTCTTTATCAACAAAAAGTGTGTTGACTTGGTCATTTGATCTACAATCACCCAAATAGAATCATGCTACCTGCGAGACCTTGGTAAACCTGTGATGAAGTCCATATTGATCATCTCCCACTTCTATTCCGAAAGTTCTACATTCTGAGCCATACCACCGGGCCTTTGATGCTCTACCTTAACTTGTTGGCAATTAGAACACCTAGGAACAAACTCTTAAATGCCCTTCTTCATACTACTCCACCAATAAACTTCTCTCAAATCACAATACATTTTTATGGAACCCGGATGGATAGAATATCTGGAGCTACGAGCTTCCTCCATGATCCTCTCTTGATGTTCATTCCTTGGTACACATAATCTACCTTGATACCTCAATACGCCATCTTCCTTTTGTTCAAAAGCCAATACATTTTGCTTATGAACATTTTCCTTCAATTCAAGCTAAATAGAGTCTTTGTCTTGCTTCTCTTTTAATTCTGACACTAATGATGATTCAGCCTTATTCATCACCACTACTTCTCCTTCTGTGGAATCCATTAGTCGGACTCCCAAGCATGCAAGTCTGTGCACATCTTTTGCTAGCTCTTTCTTATCTTCCTCAAAATAGATGGTACTACCCATAGATAACTACTCAAGGCATCAGCAACAACATTACCCTTACATGGGTGATAAAGAATACTCATGTCATAATCCTTAAGTAATTCTAACTACCTCCTTTGTCTGAGATTAAGCTCTTTCTGAGTAAACACATACTGAAGACTATTGTGATCGGTGAACACATCCACATGAACACCATAAAGATAATGGTCCCATATTTTTAAAGAAAAACCTATGGCAGCCAATTCTAGATCATGGGTTGGGTAATTCTTCTCATGAACTTTCAATTGTCTGGAGGCAAAAGTTATAACCTTGCCCTTCTGCATTAGCACGCAACTCAAAACAACTCTAGACGCATCACAATAAACAACAAAGCCTTGCATGCCTTCTGGTAAGGTCAATATTGGGGCAGTAGTCAATCTCATTTTCAATTCTTGAAAGCTTTTCTCACAATCTTCAAACCATTGAAATTTCACTGTTTTCTGAGTTAACTTGGTCAAAGGGATGAAATAGACAAGAACCCCTTTAAGAACCTTCTATAATAGCCAGCCAAACCTAAGAAACTCATAATGTCAGTTAGAGATGTGGGTCTAGGCCAATTCTACATTACCTCTATTTTCTGGGTATCAATTTTAATTCCCTCTCTAGACACAATGTGGCCTAAGAATGCCAGAGACTCAATCCAAAACACACACGTACAGAACTTGGCATACAGCTCTCTATCGTTTAGAGTTTGGAGACTCAATCCAAAACGCACACTTAGAAAACTTGGCATACAGCTTTCTATCCTTTAGAGTTTGGAGAACTATTCTGAGATGACTAGCATGATCTTCTTCATTCCTTGAATAGATTAGTATGTCATCTATGAATATGATGACATACATATCTAAAAAAGGTTTGAATACTCTATTCATAAGGTCCATGAATGTTGCAAGTGCATTGGTCAAACCAAAGGACATAACTAGCAACTCATAATGACCATAACGGGTCCTAAATGTTGTCTTTGGAATATCACATTCCCTTACCCTCAACTGATAGTAGCCTGATCTAAGGTTTATCTTAGAGAAACAGGTGACACCATGAAGCAAATCGAAGAGATCATCAATTCTTGGAAGAGGGTACTTATTCTTGATGGTAACCTTGTTCAACTGGCGGTAATCTATACACATCCTAAGGGAACCATCCTTCTTCCTCACAAACAAGACCAGAGCGCCCCAAGGTGAGACACTTGGTCGAATAAAACCCTTATAAAGGAGATATTTCAACTATTCTTTTAGCTCTTTCAACTCTATTGGAGCTATTCTATATGGAGGAATAGATATAAGACGATTATCTGGGAGAATGTCTATATCAAAATCTATTTCTCTCTCAGGAGGGACTCCAGGAAGATCATCAAGAAAGACTTCTAGAAACTCTTTTACTAATAAAACTGACTGGATAGGAGGTATTTTAACACTAGTGTCATTAACTCGGACTAAGTGATAGAAACAACCCTTGGAAACTAACTTTCTCACCTTAAGGTACGAAATGAAACAACCCTTAGGCACTGTTGCACTGCTACTCCACTCTATAACCGGCTCATTAGGAATTTAGAACCTAACGACTCGAGTTCTACAATCAATGGAGGCATAACATGAGTGAAGCCAGTCCATACCAAGAATGACATCGAAATCTACCATTTCTAACTCAACTAAATCAACCATGGTGTTTTGTGATTGATGGAGATGACACATTACGATATACTCGCTCAACTAGAATAGACGTCCCAACAGATGTAGAAACACAAAATGGCTCACAAAGTTTCTCAAGAAGAACGTCAAAATTATTTGCAACATAAAGAGTCACAAAAGATACACTTGCTCCTGGGTATAGCAAAGCATAAGCATCAAGAGTACAAACTTTGATCATACCAGTGACAACATCTGGAGAATTCTCTTACTCTTGATGACTAGTGATCGCATAAAGGTGGTTTTCTCCTCCGCCAGTACCGGAAGTAGCTCCTCTAGATGCAGCCCTGTCTGGTGGAGCAACTGATGAAGATTGGGCTCTATTGCCCTGATTTCCATTACCTTGCTGGTTCTTAGGGCACTCTTTCTTGAAGTGACCCTTTCCACACTTGAAACAACCTGTGGAGCCATCTCGACATTTACTTGGATGGGTCCTTCCACACTTAACACATGTAGGAGCCCAGTTACCTCCTTGTGCCATACTACCTAAGACTGTGCAGGCTCACATTTGTGTTTAGGTCCAGGTGCATTAACAGATGATGGAGCAGGTCCTTTTTGCTTTTATTGGAAAGAAAACTGGTTCACATTATTCCTCTACTGCCTGGACTCATTCCATATCTTTGCTTTCTTGTTTCTAAACTCCTCCATATCCCCCAGCTTCTCTTCCTGAACCTGCTGCACATAGATCATCAACCTTGCTATATCCATGTCCTAAATTAGCATGGCTACCTTTCCTCCATTACTTGACAGATGTGATAACCCAACAACAAAAAAACTCGTCCTGCTTCTCATATCCGCAACTATTTCCGAAGCATATGAAAAGTTGAGTGAACTTCAAGCTCTACTCATGAACACTTAGTGAATCCTGCTTAAGAATGAGAAACTCTCGTACCTTGGCCTCTTTCACTTCTCGGAGAAAGAAACGCCCCAAGAAGGGCTCGTTTAAATAAGCGCAACTCGCAGGTAGTGATCCCTCAGCTCTACCCTTCTTCCAATGGTCAAATCAAGCCCTAGCAGCATTCTTCAATTGATATGCAGCTAGTTTTGCTCGCTTAGCATCAGCAATGTGCATAACTTCAAATACCTTTTGCAGTTCCTCAATAAATTCTTTGGATCCTCAGTAGTACTTGAACAAGTGAAACTTGGAGGATTCATCCTCAAGAACTCTCGGATCCTTGAAATATCAACCACTTCTTGTCTAGCTCATCTTTGTTGCCCAACCTGGTTAGTCACGACTTAGCTTAACATTTGAATCGCTTCCCTGAACTCAGAATTCGTGATTTCTGCTTGGGGTTGCACTTCAGGTGTATTAGGTACCCATTGCTCTTCAACGTTCCTCCTAGTAGGACGACCTCGGATAGCTCTTCGTCGAGGCATGATTAACTGAAAAACAGGCGCAAACAAAAATTAGAAAGAGACTTTATAGAGATGAACTCTATCGCATGAAATGGGTATGAAAGAAGTGAAGGAAATTCCTAAATATTATCGTCTATTAATTATAGATATGGCACGTTTCACACCGACAACTAGGACTCTACAGACACGACTTCATAGACTACCTAGAACTCTTTAACTCTGAGCTTTGATACCATGTTTTATCACGCCTCGAGACTACACCCTAAGTGGGACTGGCACTCGAGAACCATTGTTGGCCCCAAGCGAACCCTTTGCCTGGCTTACTTACTCAGCGGAAGACTTAAACATAAGAAATCTCAAAACATAACTCATGAAATAACTTAAGAGATAATAACTTAGCCAAAATGACAACTCAAGTCTTAACGTATACACCTGAAAAGAGAAAAACTAAAGAACTTTAATTACTCGTCTATGAAGCCTCTAAAAAAAGAGGGGTGTTAGGACAAGACCCTCGATCATTCTAACAACTAAAGCACTAAATCAAACCAAGATAATAAGGGATCCTCCAAAAAGCAAGGAGGCTCACCAATTGACTCTGAGTGCTCAACTGGATCAACGAAGCGCTGGATGCTGATCCTAGTTACCTGTGTTTGCATCATAAAACGATGCAGACCAAATGGCATCAGTACATTGAATGTACGAGTATGCGAGGGGAATACTAAATAAGACATAAGCTTGAAAGAAATCTGAAAAAAAACACTTGCCTTGGCTTTACTGAACTCATGAATAACTCAACTCAAATGCAAAGTAAACAACAATAATGGTGCAGTTATACAAAGCATTTAAAACAGGAGGTAGTAACTCAATTTGTTAAAGAAATGCAATAAAAACTCAGTTTACATGTAATGTAATATAATACTATGGGAGTTTCTTTAACCGACAACCACCACTATGAGCCTAAGTGATGATACAGCGTCTTGCCCACGTTGTCAGAACGGTCCTATATTTTGTCGTCATATAGAACGCCTTAACTAAGTGGATCTACTAGTCTATGCTAAAAAGACTAAGGAATCATCTAAAAAGTATGATCCGTTCTACCCATTATGGCTACATGGTTTATGGAGACTTTAGTTATCATGAACTCGCGTCCCTATATCGATGCTCAATACTACTCCCAAAATATACTCAGCTCATATGTTTTTAAAACAAAACTTTTTCTTTGGTTTGAGATAATTACTCAAAACCTAAGGTCCCTTGAAAATCTGTGTTTCCCTTCTTGCTCAAATGTGAAAACATTTTAACTCTTGGGAATACTTAGTTCCCGTATAATCTTTGAAGAAATGAACTCTACTCTTACTCTGTACTCAACTCAAAACTTAAGTCTTAAAACAAAGTTAAAATGTTTGTAAAAGACTTTTGAAAAACTCTATGAACTTCTCTTGACTTGACTCATAACTTTCCTTGAATTATATTTATGGATTCAAGGATTGTGATTTGTGATACGAAAGATCTCATAATGTTTAGGAGTGTTTTAGATAGTTGAACATGGAAACGATCAAGAAATCACTGTCTAGACACAAGTCCGCAATGCTTTAGGAGTGTTTTAGATAGTTGAACATGGAAACGATCAAGAAATCACTATCTGGACACAAGTCCGCAATGCAGAGATGCATTTAAATATTTGATCGTGAAATTTATTTTTGAAATAGAGGAGTCTGCGTCTTCTCAGCGACGCGGAGGTAATTTTTGTGCACTGGGGGAGCAAGTCGGCAATGTGGATTGGTGTGCCAAAACTTGCTCAACTTATTCCTTCTTCATTTTCTCACCCCCAATTTTTCTTTTTCTCAATCCCTCTATAGATACAAATACCCAGTATATATACAAGAGTATAACTCAAAGCAACTCTTAAATCAACATGATTCCATCAAGAACTCCACAATCCCATCAAATCTCAAGAACTAAAGCAAACTTCAAGAACATCATACTATCAACTTTCTAGAAACAAATTTCACTGAAACAAACATGATTGGCGCATGGGTGAACGAACCCAATGCTATGAAAGTCTCAAATACCTCGTGGGATCAAATCCTTGACGAAATCCACAATCAATTCCTTACGAAGACGACGAATCCTTGCTTTTTCTCCTCTTTTCTCCTCTTCTCTTCTCTTCTCTCAAAACCCTAACTCTTTTTTCAAAAGCGTAAACTGACCAAGTTCAATATAAACCCCAACTAATTACCAAAAAAACGAAATTAAAATAATAGGATATGAAAAGACCAAACTACCCTTTCAAAATCTGGATTAAACCTTTCTTATTTGAACAAACCAACTTTGAATGGGTGTATCTCACTCATACGAACACGGAATCGCACAAACTCGACGGCATTGGAAAGATAATTCCAAGATCTTTCCTACGGTATCTGGAAGCACACCTGAATCGTCCTGAGCTAGGAGTTATGGTCATTTGAAGTTGACCGAAAATTCAAACTTAACTTACCTTAACCAATTTTTCAGATTTTTTATTCTTTCCTAAAATGACTATTTCCAATTCTATCTCTTTCTAGTTCTTTCAAGTAGCGAGATGTTACAGGTATCAATTGTAATTTTGTACATAAAATTAAACATGAACTCGAGTTAACCTCTTTAAGAGGATGAGGAACTAACAACAAAAGTAGAGAATGAAGTCTGGGATATTGTGAGTACTAGTATCCTTATAATAGTAATGACTTCTTTCCACATATGATTGTATTCCTAAGTAGGGCTTGTAAAACCTTAAAGGTAAGCTCTTGATGCTCACAGGTTACACAAACTATTTGTCGTATGATTGTGTGTTTAGTTGGTGTTGCGTTTGCTTGGGTCTTGTCCATCATATGCGAATTAAGAGATGTAAGTTTTGGGACATGGGTCGCCCATGTGGACCAACCCGATCAAATCCGAAATTATTTTCTGAAAGAGAAAGATCAGTACAAATTTAAAATGGGTGGAAACAGTTACAGTAACTGCTCCAACATAAGCATATTCCCCTTTTTTAATTCACACTTCTGAGAAGTGCAAGAACAGAAAACAAATAATAGAGAAAACACATTTCTTTCTTTCCAAGAACATCAACAAACAAATTGATAGTTAGTTTGTGAATCATAACTTTGATTCCTTGAGACTCAAAGTCGGACTTGAAGTAACTATTTCACAAGATTCAATTATCAATCCACTGTTGTTAGCATGTACATAATTATCTTGTTCCTGTCACGTAAATCTAACAGTAACTTCCTAGACAAAAAAAAAATTCAGAACATTTAAATAACAATGTCTAAAGTACGTTCCTACTATAATGTTCTGCTATATTTGATTGTTTGTGTAAGAAAATATATAAATTGAATCTCTTACATTAAATCCTTGCAGCAAAAATATATAAAGTAGTAGAATATAGAAGATCTTAATTCTAGAAACTTGTGATATTTTTTTATTTTTCTGATCAAATTCATCCCATATTTATATTATTACATGATTTGGTTTGGATAGATTCAAATTCTTAGAAGTGAAAATCATAATTGTTTTGTACATACATTCTTAGTCGTTTAAAATAACTTTGTGCATTTTGTGTCACTACATAATAGTCAATTGGCAATATAATTTCAATTAAGGAAATAATTAAATTTCTTTGACGCCTTTCAGCATAGTGAGTTGTTATATATGTATATTAATATTTGATGTTTAATTCTCATATAGCTATATATTAAATAAAATTATGCAAAAAATTAGTTTGATGATTTTGTGTACCAAATAAAAATTAATAAAATACAATCATTATCTTTTCTTAAAAGAAACATATATGATCCATCTTTTTAAAATAAAAATAAAAATGTAGGCATTATTTGGATTCATGATTCAATTCTTATCAAAGAAAAAGAACTTATAAAGGACCTTGCAATATTACATTCTTTGTTGGAGACTTTGGAGGCACAATTCAACACTAACTAATTGTTCTTTTATAGCTATATCATTGTATTCCATGTTATGTTGCATTTTTGAAAAAGTTCCCAAGTTATAGAAAAAAATAGAACTTGAACCAGATTTTAGTATTCGAGAATTTTAAAAAATTTAAAAATTATCCAAAATTTTTATATTTTATAAAACACCCAACATTTATAATTTTAGACTAAATTCCTAGTTTGTTGTACAAAATTTATATCATTATATACATATTTTATACAATTGTTATCCGAGCTCACCCTCCGAAGTCACTTCCAATTACAAGTAGTAATAGTAGTTTTTCGTATACAAATCAATGGTATTTTCATTTTGTTTTCTTTCTTTTTTTTTTTGAATTCATATTAATTATGTTCGTTGTCATTGCTTTTCACAAAACATTTTCATTATAAAATGAAAATACAAACTTATGAGTATTATTAATAAACTTTTAGAACTTATAGGCATAAATCATATTTATTTTTTTAAAAGTCAAATATATCTCCCAAGAAAATATATGGCCAAACGCATGACAAAGGTTCACACAATAATGACTTGCCAAAAATATTTGTAAATTTGTAACCAAACACATGGCAAAACTTAACCCATAAATGACTTGCCAAAAAGATTTAGAAGTTTGTCGTCAAACACATGGCAAAATTTTACCAAAAAATAATTCGCCCAAAATATTTGGAAATATATGGTCAAACACTAACCTAGCATTAGGTAAGTTGATCAATAATATTTTACCTATTTAAATTTAAAGTTCATATCTCATTACAAATATCATATCAATTTCATTTTACTTCTATAATTTTGTTTCATGAAAAAGATTTGATTTCATTACAATATTAGGTTAGAAAGTTAATTCTTCGTCGTAAAAAAACTGTGAAGCTTACAAATAATCGTGATATTTCATTTCTTATAAACATCCTATCTTCGAAAATGTTGATCAATACTTTATATAAATGAAGTTGTTAATATGTCACATTTCAAAACTTGTTCATGCTTATACAAAAGGCTAGTGAATTTGATGTTTATGATGGAATAATGTTATTTTCATCAAATGGTATGATTTATAAGTAGTTATTGATCAATTGACTCATTTTATTATCGCTTATTTCAAAATTATTAAGGTTGTTGTTGATCTTGCTCACTTTGTTTCAAGTCAACAAGATGAGTACTTTTATTTAGCATTATATTAGGTTTTGAAAAAATCGAAAATTTCAAATTGTTTGATGAAAATAATATTATTCAGATATCAACATTACATTCTAATTTACTAGCTTTCTTGTATAAGCCTAAATGATGTTTTGAAAATGTGACTTATTGATCATCTTCTATCAACGGGGTTGTTGGCGTCCTTTCATCTATATCTAGGTATGGATTTACTTCTTGTTAACAATAAAAATTTCTTGGAATTTTGATAATACCCAATTAGTTGGGTATGTGAACTTTCACCTTGTTGGTGAGGGTTCTAGCTATTCTCCACCTTGTAATTATCTCCTCCCCAATTTCCTCTTCCCCTATTGCCTATGTAATAAAAAATAATTATTGGGAAAAAGAAAATCATTAAAAAAATATATCTCATTAGTCACATGAATTAATCACCAAATTAGAACACCGATGAGGTGAGTTTAAAGAGCGTATATCCATGATTAGTTTAATTTGTTCAAGAAAATTCAAACGTTTAGTAATTTTTACTGCTCACAACGAAATAAGCTCTTACTATCGCATGAAAAATATTAATATATATATATATATATACACACACACACACTAGCTATTCGACACGTGCGTTGCACGTGATTATCAATTTTAAATTTTTACGCAAAGATTTGAATAATAAGTTTTCCACAAAATAATATTGCAGATTCTTTTGTGAATGTTCAATGTGGATTGTCGTATATATCTCTTATTCACATGAACCTATGAAGATGGTCAATGAAAAATTCTATTAGTTAAATGCAATAATATATATATTTATTTCAATTTGATGAGGTTCAATCATGTAATTAGTCGTATCTCACTAATATTACCTTATAGACGATATTTGTAATGTATTTTTCTTGTCATCTAACAAGATGTGTTTTCCACGTGTATTCTACGCTAATCTGTTTAGATGTCATATGAACATGTGGAGAATAACTACATTTTATATTTTAGAACTATTTTTGTATATTAAATTTTATTTTATAAGTTATAACATAATAAATGACATTCTTGTAGTTGGCTCTCATATTTGACTTCTTGATTGACTGTGTACATAAATTAAAGATAGTTATCTAACTATCCATAGTTAAATCGGAAATGTTTCTTTTTTTTTTTTTACTGAAGAAACTAAAAATTAAAATTAAAGAATATATTTTATCTGTGAAATCATATATATAATCACCTATTTATCTTACACCCAACAAAGATATAGTTCATATACTTGTAAACGATTTTCAAGTCATTCAATCAAGCATGATTCGTCCAAGGAAAAATAACAACACTGTGTTATCACATATATAGGGGCAGTATAATAATATGAAAAATTATTGATAAAAAATTAATATAAAAAAAGATGAAAGATAAAAATAATTAATGTAATAACTATGAGAATTTACAATATTATAACTAAAAAATGTAAAAGAGTGAATAATGTTTGCAATAATTAGTAATAACTAAGTGAATTTATAATGTTATAACTAAAGAATTAATGTGCAATAAATGAATTTCTAATAAATTTATACTTAAATAAATAGGACTTTAAATTAATGTTACTATCTTTTTTATAGTTATTAGATTTAAATTAAGTGTAGGGACAAAATGAAAATGCTTATTTCATATTACAAAATATAAAGTTTATTTTGTTAATGATAAATTTTAAATGATTCATATATGTTCACATATTTTCACATTTGTTGCGAGGTTTTTTTTTTTTTTTTTTTTAAAAAAGAACACAGAACATTTTAAAATAATATATTTTGAAGTTACAAAATCTTGTTAACTTGATAATACATTCGTAACATAAATATATATATATATATATATACACTAAACTAATACAAACTTCAATATGAACTTTTCTTCGTTGAAAATACTGAAATATTAAGAAATAGTAAATTTAGTAAAACAAAGGTCAATGTTTATATAGTAATAACTATTTTGATGCAAATTTCCTGACAATCTAAATCACATAAGAAGCATTGATAAATAAAGTCATTCTTTTGTCTTGCGCATCAAAAAATAAATAGTGACAATTCTCTAACTGTTGAGAAGTTTAGTAATTTTGGAAAAAGATATTCAGAAGCATATATCTACATCACAAGAGAAATTTTTAATAAAAACAAATCATCATGTTAATTTCATATATTGAAACATTACATACTAATGTCTATACTAAGCAAAAAAATAATTATTTTGTATCATCAGAAGTTAAGAAATATACTCTCTTGGGATAGAACAACTTACTTAATCAAAATAGTGGTACCTCATATTCCGCTGAACTTCGAACTCACTCAACGACAATAAATCAAAAGAATTTTTTTAAAATGCAAGAAGAAGAAGAGTAGAAGATAAAAAAAATTTGTTGGTTGAAAAATGAAAGGAACCCCTCTATTTATAGTCAACAAAGGGTAGAATGAACAACTGGTTTTTGTGTCCTATCTGAAAAGTCATGGCCGTTTCGAGAAGTCACAACCCTTTGGAAAATGCACAACTTATTGAAAAGTCACAACTCTTTGAAAAAATCACAACTCTTTGGAAAAGTCACAACTCATCAACAAATCACAATCCTTTGAAAAAAAGTCACAACTTATTCGAAAAGTAACAACTCATTGGAAAAGTCACAACCTAAGTTAGGAATATTATAGTAATTTAACATCTAAGTTAAGAGTTCATATTTTTAAGGTAATATATATATATATAAAGGTAAGCATCACTAGACTTTCCTCATGAAAATGACCATAACTAATGTCACCAATTAAATACAATTTCTTCTTTTATATATTTGTAGTTGAAATTTATTATGTACATGACACTAATGATAATAATCATAAATATTTTAATATTATATTTTTACATAATATATTTCTTACAAAATATAATATTTGAGTATGACTCTATAGAAGGATAATTTTATAAACAGTGTAAGCTATAACAAATGTCACTGTTGTTATATGTAGAATATTATTATACAAAAATTAAATATGATATAAAAAATTAATTACCGAGCAAAAACTCATTATAGTTAAATGATATTATAACGGATGATTGTCAGAGCTTTGGTTTAAAGGATATATATCATTTTGACTAAAGTTGAGTATTTGATCCCCTCTTATTTAGAATTACTACAAATGTTTTATGTCTAATTCTTAATCAAAACTTTATTTATTTCTATTTGAAGAATAGCTTTATTTATAATCAAGGTTGAATATTTGATTAGTTCTTATTTTAAATTATTACTTTAAACGTATTTTATTTAATTCTTAGTCAATAAATATTCTTTTTTTATTTAAAGGATAACTATTATTTATGACTAATATTGAGTATTTGATCTGTTCTTGTTTAGAATTACTATAAACGTTTTAATTCTTAGTCAATAAGTTATTTTTTCGATTTAGAGGATAACTATTATTTATAACAAAGGTTGAGTATTTGATCCATTCAATTTTATTATTACTAGAAACTTTTTTTTTATCTAGTTCTTAGTCGATAAAGTTATTTCTTTTGGTTTATAGGAATGCCTATTATTTATAGCTAAGATTGATATTTGATCCACTTTTGTTTAGAATTAATATAAATGCTTTCTTCTAATTTTGAATCAATAAAGTTATTATTTTGGGTTTAAGGGATAGCTATTATTTATAACTAAAGTTGAGTATTTGATCCACTTTTATTTAGAATTATTATTAATGTTTTCTGTTTAATTCTTAGTCAATAAAATTATTAAATGTCTATGAGATTAGGAGATAGTAGGCATTCGAAAAGTAATATGCTATTAATTGTAACTTTTTTGAATATATGTCTCAAAAAATTACTCAACTAAAAAAAAAAAAATCTTGTAAAGTCATTTAATTTTGTTTTGTATTAATAAAATGACTCAACTTAGGATATTCATCTTATAAAATCAGTCTTTCAAATTTGTCATATTTTTTAAATATAAGGATATAAATTAATTTTATGTCAAGTAAATATGAACCGCATAAATAAAACAAAATATAAAAAACTAATATCTTTATGCCAGACTTACCGACCTATAATTGTAATTTTTTTGAAAGGAAAGTAATTTTTTTTGGAATAATCGTAGAAAAGAAATTGTAAAAGAAAAGACGAAAAACATATTAAAAGAATAAAGGATTGACATTTCAGGGAAAATAATGCATTTCCACAATCGTGAGAGGAAAAAAAAATCAGTAAAGAAAAAAATTGAAGACGTAAATTCAACAGGAAATAAATAAATTAAAAAGCAATTTAGTTCCCCCTTTTCTGTGTTTATTTTCTTTATTCATCAGACTCGTTTGGTAGGCGGTATTAAATAGAATAGTCCCTGGATTAAAATTTAATCCATCTAATACATTGTTTGGTTACATTATTTTGTTTAATCCATGGATTGCTAATACATTTTATATGGTCTTATTTAATCCCTAGTAAATGGAGGGATAACTAATCCAAGGTTTGTTAAACCTTGGATAAGACCCCTAAATGACAAAATTATCCCTTTATTCATTTTCCTAAATTTCTTTTGTAATTTAATTTTCTTTTTATTTATATTGAAATAATTATAAATGTTCTTTTCAATTCTCCAAATTCGTTTAGTGTAATTTAATGATTTCATTAATATTTTTTTCTCCTTTTTTTTATTCAATGTAGTTCATCAATTAACCACTTGAACTATTTTTTTTAATAAGCTTTAGCTATTGAACAATATAAGTAGTCTTAAATCTATGTTGAGTTTAAGATATACTTGACCAACAAAAAAAGTGGTGCATCATACCTCAAATTATATATATATATATATATATATATATATATATATAACTTAACTAGAAAATCCTAAAAAAAACAATATTGTCCCACAACAACTTTGATTAATTATTATCCGGGTAAGGAACTTTGGTATAAAATTGTATAAGTATATTTTTAGATCTTCATTTTTGATAAGTTTAAACTCTTTTGTCAACATCCAGTTTCCATATACAATAATTATACAGGTTAAAATTTGTAAAAATAAATAAATAAAGATTTAACATTTTTTTTACTATGAATTTTATTCAACTATTGCGTAGTATTAAATTCTTGCTATTAATTATGCAAAAGAAGAAAAAAAATTGTTTCAATTTATATAACACTCTTTTTCTTTGCTGTTATTTTCTAAAAAAAATTACCGTAGTGTTATGGTTCGGTTATCTACCTTGACTCAATTACATGAAATAAACAATCTCATAATAACACAAGGGTATAATAGGAAATAAATTTTTTGTAGAGTTTTAAATCAAACACAAGATTAAGTGGAAAGAATGAACCAAACACTTGACAAAAAATAATCCCTGCACTACTAATCCCTGCATTACTAATCACTGCGTTATTAATCTCTGCATTACTAATCCCTGCGTTATCAATGTTTGTACCAAACGACCTTAATGTTTTATTTTATTTGAACAGAGAAAAAGCTATAGTTTATTTAATTAATATATTTTTTGAAAAAATTCAAGTTTCTATACATACTTTAATTATTATTTTTAAAATAACATCAACATTCAAAGGTCGATATCTTTAGCGCAAAAAAATTGAGAAGTGCAAACTGACACTTTGGGGGTTGATTTTTTTTGCGAAAAACAAATTGAATTTGAAGAGTATTATAAAATTATATAAATTTTCTTGATTAATAACTATAATAAGTACGGCATTGTGGGTGAGTCGGGTATAAAATATGAATTTTCTTTAATTTATTTTTTTGTGAGGTCCATGTCTACATGACAGAAAACTTTATTTTATATTTATCATATAGATTTATTTTACTAAATTGAGTAATTTTATTAATATAAAATAAAAATAAATGACTTTATAAGATAATTTCTCGATGAACCTCCCAGAAATTTACTCTATTTTCAATAGATAGAAGATATTGTAAGAAAGACAAAGCATGTACAATTACTCAATTACTACCAAATAATAAGAAAAATAAAATAAAAGAGGTTTCAAATAAAAAGGAAAAAACTTTAGGTAATTGATTACTTTTGGTAGTTGAACTAGTAAACCATTCCAGCTATTTGTATATAATTTCACATTTAAATCATTTAACACTAACATTTTGCAAAACTGATTAAAGCCAACTCCAAAATCATTTCAAAATGATGGATATTCCTGTGATAGAATATCACATTAGCGACAATAAATATACATTTTAACAAAGTCTCATAAAATTATTACCGGCATTAGTTAATTGTCATTGGATCCAGTGTCGCTAAAAATTTTAGGAACATTAACAAAGAGTACTAAATGCCGCTAAAAATACAATTTTAGTGACAATTAAGTTATTGTCATTAATTGCCGCTAAAGATCATTTTTTATGTAGTGATTGCTTATCACTGGTTTAACTTGCTCTAAATAAGTTGGAAGTACTTAGACCGTGTTTGAGATTGTTGTTGGAAGGCCGAAAATATTTCGTTTGAAAAAAGGAGTACTATTTTTTTTTTTGAAAAAATAAGACGTTTGGCAAATTTTTACTGTTTTTAAATGGAAGCATAATCAGTTTTTATGTTATTGGAAAATAAGCTAAAAATTCTTGATTTTAGAAAAAGCAAGAGCATAGAATTAATTTTTTTCAAGACCAAAATATCTCTTTCATATATCCCTTATTAATTAATTAGCATATCTCATAAGTTTGATTAAATTCATTTAAGAATTTTATTTTTGTATGGTAAATTTTTTATATTTTTAATTATATTTAAATCATCATGTTAGTTTTATATCAATATTTAATTTTTTAATTAAACTATGTATTATATTGATTGAAAAATTGAATATGTATTTTAATTTAATAAAAATAAAAGTTCGATCAAATTTTTTATTATAGAAATTTAAAATTATTAAATAATCTTAATATTAAAAGTACAACGATACTTGTCCTTTTTGTAATTTGACTCTTAAAAGCAAAAAAATTTAGTCAAACACATCATGCTTATCAAAAGCACTTTTCAAATGAATTAATCAAATACAAATTGTTTTTTTTTTCAAACGCACTTTTCTAAAAAATTATTTTTTAAAAATAAACAGTTTTTTGCAACAATGTCTAATAGACTCTTAGACTACCTAGAACATCTATGATAGTATAGTAAAAATTGATCGATGTTAGAGATTTAAAAATAAATTCTAATATATCTTAAAAGATGCTATATTTGATACTCTTTTCATTCATTTTTACTTGTTACTGTTTGACTTGACACATTCTTTAAGAAAACAATTATTGATATATGTTTTTACCACACTATCTTATTAAATGATATTTAATTAGGTTTTGAAATATCTCGATAATTTCCAACTTAGGACCTCAAAGACACTAAATCTTGAACTGACAACTCTCTTAGACAAATTTTCACATTGATGGAATCAACAGAATTCCATTCCTACACTTGAAACTCCAAAAAGACACCGAAAACCATTTTTTAACAACTTTAGCCTTTCAAAGATGAAAAATTATAAAGTGCTTAATTTTTTCTCAAAGTTCGAAACCAACTTTCAAAACTCAATCTGAAATGCTTTGGGGTCGATATCATGAGGGGAAAATGGTATTTTTATGAAAATTTCCAAAAATAACCTTCGAGGTCATTGCAAAATACATAAATGAAAAATAGAGAAGGGGAAGGAAAAACTAAAGGGATAAAATTACTATAATAATAATTTATTGTAAGACTCTACGTCATCTTCTTCCGAAATTCATTTTCTCTACTTTTCTATCTTCCACTGCTTTCTTCTTCATCCCTACAAGCACAAATTAAGAATATACTAATACGAAATTGTTAGTTACATACTCCATGATTTCGTTGGTCTTGAGTTTATTCAATTTAGTTTCAAAGATTAGTTAAATTGACTCTAAAAAATAAATAGTATCACATAAATTAAAATTATAAAAGTATAATTTTAAAAATTAAAAGAAACATTTTTACTCGTAGATTCTCTACGTCTTTGTTGAAGAAACCATATGATGTGATGACTAACATTTTCCTCTAACCTTGCCTATGCTATGGTGATGGAGAAGTGAAAGAATTAACCAGAATGAAAATTTTCTTGATACAAATTATGAATTTGTATAGATAAAGAAGAGGAATATTATATGGAGTCATAAACTAACAAATTAAATTTTGGGGATTATGACGATAAGAAAATGGAGTTATGAATATTATTAAGAGTATATGTTGAAGAGGTGTGAGTAATTCTATGTAAACTTTTTGAGATGTTAAAAATAAAATAAATAATTAAATAAAAAAAAAGGGTCAAAAAAGATTTAAAAAGATAAATATGAATGGAGGCCATAGGAAAGTGTCACATCACCTTGGGTGCGTTTGGTATGGAAAGTGTTGTCAATGGAAAATGTTTTCCTGAAAAATAAGTGAATTTCCGACTTATTTTCTCATGTTTGATTATGAGTAGAAAAAAAATTCTGAAATATTTTTAGTGTTTGTTTTGTTAGTAAAAAAACAATTTTCAGAAAATATCTTTTATTTTTTACTCGAGAATAGAAAATATTTTTTAGGAAAATAATTTCTAATTCAGAAACCAATCTCAATAATCGATCTAGGACATGACCCTGACACGCGAACTAGGACACAACCCCGATGACCGATTAATTTGACCTAGGACCTGACCCTGACTTTCGATTTGAGATCGGATATCCGACCCAGGATCTCACTCCGATACTCGAACTTAAATACGATTGACCAATCCGAATTTCGACTTCGATACTCAAATTAAGACTCGACTTCCAAATCAGGACCCAACCCCGACCAACAATCGATGTGAGACCCATGATTGGACTTTCAAATCAAGATTTTGATCCCAACTTCTGAATCGGGATCCAACCAAACCCGGCTTGAAACCTAACCTTCAAATTGAATTTCTTTTAATAAAAGAAAGTTTTAAATTTATTTTGTGTGTGGGGGTGGGTGGGGTAGGGGGTGGGGGAGGAGGGCTGGTAAGGGGGAGGGGTAATAAAATAAAAATTGTAAAATTTTGAATTTTTGTTTCAAAAAAATCTTTTAATTTTTTTGTGGGAGTGGTTGGGGGATCGGGGTTAAAAACTTTTTTAAAATTTGAAAATATTTTTAAGAATAAACTTTTAAATTATTTCATTTTAGTGGTGGATTTGGTAGGGGGTCAGGGTCAAGCAAGGTAAAAAAAATATAAATCTGAAAATTTGAAAAAAAAAAATCAAAAACAAACTTTAAAATTATATTTTTTGGAGGGATAATAGGGGGCTAGGGTAGGGGTGTGGGGTAAAAAAAAAATTAAAAATTCAAAGGAGTTTTGAAAAATAAAATTTTAATTTTTTTGGGGGTGGGGGTGGGGGTTGGGAGGTGTGGGTTAAAGAAAATGAAAATTTTAAATGTTTTTCATGAACAAACTTTTTTAAAAAGTAATTGGGGGTGAGGGTGTGGGGTTGGGGTAGGTGTTAGTTAAAGAAAATGAAATTTTTTATATTCTTTTCATAAAAAACTTTTTTTTTTCAAAAATAAAATTTTAAATTGTTAATATTTTTCGGATGGGGGAGGGGCTGGTTTGGGGGTAACATAAATTGATTTTTTTTTGGAATGGGGAGGGCCGCTTACAGGGTGGGGTGAGAAAAACAAATTTTAATTTGAGGTCGGAGAAGAGTTTTGAAAAATGTTTTCTTTAATTTTTGAAGAGAAGTCATTTTCCTTAAATTTAAGGAAAATAAGTTGATTTGAAAAATATTTTCCAAAACATTTAAGTCAACTAAACATGAAAAAATTGAAAAACATTTTATAGAAAATATTTTCCTTCGTACCAAGCACACCCCATTGTCTATGTTTCTTCTTTGTTAATTATATAGATTTGAAAATCACACAAAACATACTACAAATCACAATAATTAACAGCTAAGAATATTTAAAAGATATACAAAACATACAGTTAATTAAGAAAAAGAATGTAACATATATTATTGAAAAATGACGTAAAAATTAACATAAATCACAAAATTTTAAACAATTTAAAAGGCATATAGAAATTTGATTACTCTCAAAATTCTATTAATGCTAGATAAATAAAACAAAGAGAGTAACATAGTATTATCTAAAAATTACCTTAAAAAAAAGTGTAAATTACAATAATTAACCACTTAAAATATCTAAAAATCATATTAAACCTTAACTAACTCTCCAAATTGTCTCAAATAAATTAAAATTTAGAAAGAAAAAAAAAACATATAGTGGGACCATAAGCGCGGGTCCTATATCCAGTGAATCTTTTAGATGATTCATGTATCCATCCGACTTAATTATTGTATTATTGAGGATTATATTAAAAGTTTAGATTACTTTTATTTTACATTAAAAGGTTTTAATTTTAATAAATTGTAGCTAATTATTTCATCTGGTCTAGTATGACCAACTGTACGGGGATGACTTGTGGCTAGGGGCGAAAGGCCAATCAATATTGGATATAGTTGGTTTTCCATAAAATTTATTTGGTTTGACTTGACATGAAGTTTTAGAAAATAAAAAAGACTTTTGAATCTTGTGGTTCTAAATTAAAATTATGTTAAATGTACTAAATTGTCCTTCAATCTTGTGGCTTTAAATATGTCACCTGGAAAACTGAAATTAAAATGTTACCAAAAAAGAAAAAAAATTATTTTTTTGAAACACAAAAAAAAAAAAAAAGTCATTTTTTTTTAAACGGAGAAAGTATTATTTGGCAGATGGGATGGAATTTTTTTAGTTTCTAATTTTAACCATATTCAAAGTTAGTCAGAACGGGAGGTTTAACATTAGGAAAGCAAACTTTGTAACTTCCTACTTACTAGTATTGTTTATGTGACGGGAATGTAAAGTTTTGTGGTTAACTGGTGTTGTCTAAAAGCAATATAAATATGTTAGAATCTACTTCAATCTTCATCTTCATTTCAGATCCCAAACTGCTTACTTATTCTCTGGACATGTTTGTTGGTTAAAATTGTCGAATTGGTTTGCTTTGTTATTCAAAGTTAGTTTTTCATACTTTTTGGTTTGGTTTGACTACAATTATATATAATTAAATATAAAGATTTGAAGAGAAAATGATGTGGTTTAAGCAGAAACGAATGTGTTCATGGTCCAGTGTGACAATAATTGCTTCAATTGTGACATTGGTTTCAGTTGTTCATTTGTTCTTGTATCCTGTTGTGCCTTCCTTGGATTACTTTAGGCAGTATGAGAACTCTTGTATCCCTATCAATTCTACTAAGTCAACTCAACCTACCCACAATAATATTATATCAAATCAAACCAAATTTCCTCTTGATTTACACAATGGTGTTGTATATCGCGGTGCTCCATGGAAGAATGAGGTTGGTCAGTGGTTAGCTGGTTGCGATTCAATTACTTCTCCAGTTAAACTCATTGAGGTATGTGTATATACATACATAGTTCTAAAGTAGATAACTCTCAACTGTTTTCTTTCGAATATTTATCTAAAGCTTCTTGCCTGTTGATGTTTTGGGTCTTTTTTTAACCGATTCATCAATGGCTAAAATCTGTATGTAATATCTAATCCAAGAAAATTATGTTTCTAGTAATACTGTTTCTTGAGATGATTTAGCTTATTGTAAGTGTACTGGTATCAGCAAATTGGTGGAAAGAGCTGCAGGAATGATTGCAGCGGTCAAGGCATCTGCAATCGCGAATTGGGTCAATGCCGCTGCTTTCATGGTTTCACTGGTTGGTAAACATTCACTCTCTTTATATCAACGTGTATCTTGGAAATGTAATTCTGATTAGTGTGTCCATGAAATAGAATGTAAAACTTTGTTAAAGAGTGTGGCACATGGCATAAGGTGGATAAGAACAAGCAAGATATCTCCCCCAAGACACCAAATATTTGGTTATATTGACACATTTCTTATGAAATTGGGTTTATAATGTAAAGGCTCATTAACAAGAGTCATTGTAAGATATTCGTGCTGTGAAATGTTAGGAATCGACTGTTGTGGCTTTGATTTGAACATTGGTTTTACAAGATTCAGAGATACAATTCTCCAACAGCACCCATCCAACTTTTCTTGCAAGTTGCATCTTAGGCATAAATGTGTCTTATATTCTCAAGAGATTGAATACAAATTGGTTTTTATTTTGATTAGCCCAACAATTAACTTTCAAATACTTGGTCATTTTGATTCATGTTGATGGTTGTTATGGTTCAATCTCTCTTCCATTCTTGCAAGGGGGAAGATACAATGCTATTTCCTAAAACGAAATATGAAAGCACATTTGGAATGTGACAAGTACTGATATCTTCCATACAAATTAAAGGTGTTCTGTATTTAGTTTGTGGCGTGTTTCTTAAAGTCGATTTTTTCTTTCTTACTATAGGAGTCTGATGTGGTTGCACCTGTAGTTAAGCACTTACTAGGTTGTGGTTTCACAAATGTATGTGGACAGATCACAAATTCTGGGCTATTGTAAACTCACACCTCCTGTTTGATCTGTCAATGACTTGTCATTACAAAGATAAATAGGTACCTTGCCATTTTGTAATCTGTGGGGAGAGGAGGAGGATATCTAACAACTTCTGACACTAAGAATATCTGCTGGAAACTCTTTTTTTTCCTAGGCTGAAACACAATCAAACTTATGTCAAATTAGGCAATAGATGAAATCTCTTATCTGATTTTCTTCATTACTAACATGCTATATCTTTTCAGGTGAAGAATGTGCTGAGAGGCAGGAGTTGAGCTGCAACTACCCTAGATCAAAGGAGAAACCTTTTGGGCATTGGGTTGTCTCAATTTGTCCTGCTTATTGTGACACAACTAGAGCAATGTGCTTTTGTGGGGAAGGCACAAAATACCCAAATCGTCCTGTTGCTGAGACATGTGGCTTTACAATCAAGTAAGCCTATATATTTCTCATTTAACCTTTATTTGCATCTATTCCATCACAAGAACCCTGGCAGTACATAATTGCTTGTGTATGTGATTTAGTCCTCCATCCAAACCTGGTGGTGCTCCTGTGACTGACTTCACAAAAGCTGATCTCGATGTCTTTACAACAAATGGTAGCAAACGAGGATGGTGTAATGTGGATCCGGAAGAAGCATATGCCTCCAAGGTGCTTTTCAAGGAGGAGTGTGATTGCAAGTATGATGGTCTTTGGGGTCGATTCTGTGAGGTGTCTGTGCTAAGCACTTGTATAAATCAATGCTCGGGCCACGGGTTGTGTCGCGGTGGATTTTGTCAGGTAAATTCAGTCCTCATTGTCTTTCCTGTACGAAAAGTTTAAAAAGTATTTCATTAATATTTAGAGGTTGATTGCAGAATTTAGCTGTAATCATTCATCTTCCCATTTTCACCAATATCTAGTTTCCTTCTGTAAACTTTATCCTCTCCGAGAAAGTATGTTGAGAGTAACAGAGCGTTCACATGGTTTATTATAACACAAGTTCTTTTTATTTACATATTGCAGTGTGACAGCGGTTGGTTTGGAACAGATTGCAGTGTACCCTCCGTTTTGTCATCCATTAGAGAGTGGCCTCTCTGGCTACGACCAGCGCAGGTTACTGTCCCTGAGAATGTGAACAGCAACGGAAATCTTATCAATCTAGATGCTATTGTGGAGAAGAAAAGGCCCCTTATATATGTTTATGACTTGCCCCCAGACTTCAACAGCCTTCTTCTGGAGGTTAGAACGATTTCTTCCTGCCACATCCTATGCGTTCAATTGGAGAGTGAAATTCTAATACCTATTAGCTTCCTGGGTATTGTAGGGACGCCATTTTAAATTAGAATGCATAAACAGAATCTATGATCAGAGAAATGCTACAGTATGGACTGACCAGCTGTATGGTGCACAGGTATCATCTAACTGTAAGTGTCTCCAACTAAGAAATTGAATGTTTGGGCAGACGTTGATTAACTATGCTTATATTTTTTTTGTAGATGGCACTCTATGAAAGTATGTTAGCTAGCCCTCATCGGACATTGAATGGAGAGGAAGCAGACTTTTTCTTTGTTCCTGTTCTTGATTCATGTATTATAACTCGTGCTGATGATGCTCCACACTTGAGCATGCAGGTATTGATGCATATTATTTTTCTGTATTGTTTGGTCAAACAAATCACCACTA
Organism: Solanum bulbocastanum; assembly: GCA_037074985.1. Lineage (NCBI taxonomy): Eukaryota > Viridiplantae > Streptophyta > Magnoliopsida > Solanales > Solanaceae > Solanum > Solanum bulbocastanum. The sequence goes on from CM073599.1 coordinate 24,476,283, forward strand.
GGATATAAATCTTGTTTCGTTGGAGTAATTCAACAGTTGAGAACCATGCAATAAGTAGAGTTGTCTGGCTGTTGGCACTTTCACATTGTGTGCCGACATCAAGCTAAACCATGATTTCCAGTTCAGGTACCAAAAATGCCCTTTTTACCTAGAAACACCTCTGTTTGATTATTAATTCCTACCATTTTGAATCTTTTGTCAACTTTTACCTGCTTGAAGTTGGGTACTTTCTGACTACATAAAGACTTGCAGGCTGACATATACTGTTCACTCCCACATCTGTGGGCTTTAGGGTACATGGACATCTTATATGGTCTTGGACAATACTCTTCTCAAAAGCTAGCTTTTGGGGTTGAGTTAAGCATGAGTCCAATTATTTAAGATGGTATCAGTGCTAGGCCCAGCCCAATTTATTGTTTCATCTGATGTTGAGCTCCTTATCTTATATTGTCCACGCTCTAGATGTTTAGTACTGGCATGCAGGGGGTGTTGAGTCCCACATCGGTGGGCTTTAGGTGACATGGATTCCTTAAATGGTTGAGTTAGGCTCAATGTCTTTTTTTTTTAACATATACCAATGGAGTCTACTTCTACTTTAGAGAATAGATATTTTTCTATTGATTGCAAGATCTTATTTTCAACTTATATATGTCTGTGTTTCTGGATCCTTATACCATACATTTCATCTTGAACATGTATTTAGGTTACACCTTTCTTATGATCAATTTCAGGAACACATCCATGGTGGGTTGAGAAGTTCTCTGACACTTGAATTCTATAAAAAGGCTTACAATCATATTATCACACAGTATCCTTATTGGAGCCGCTCAGCTGGAAAGGATCACATCTGGGTATGTTCTCTATAAAGATGTCCACATGTTAATATAAGAGAACAGTAATTAGAGATGCATAAACTTGCATAGAGATAAAAAAAAGTGTATAAGAAAAGAAGCTGTAGTACTTTTATGGTATTGATTTCACCGGTGTCATCTTTTTTTCTGTTAAGGAAGTTCTTCTCATGGGATGAAGGTGCTTGCTACGCTCCTAAAGAGATATGGAACAGCATTATGTTGGTTCATTGGGGTAATACAAACTCAAAGCATAACCATTCAACAACAGCATATTGGGCTGATAATTGGGATCCAATTTCCTCAGATAGAAGAGGAAACCACACCTGTTTTGACCCTGACAAAGATCTCGTACTTCCTGCTTGGAAACGACCTGATGAAGGTTCTCTAAATGCTAAACATTGGTCCAGGTAGTTTTGCCTTTCAATTGTCATCCATGAATCACATATAATAGGTCTCTATCAAGCTATAGTTATTTTGAAATGCAGCACTAGTTCAGATTTCATTTTATATTGACCAAGACCAAATGTGTGCAGAGCTCGTGAGGAGCGGAAAACATTCTTCTATTTTAATGGAAATCTTGGACCAGCTTATGAAAATGGAAGACCAGAAGCTACGTAAGTGATCTGAAACCTAATAAGATTTGGATTTCTACTGCAAGACGTGAAACACTCTATGTTTGAGAACCTAACCTCTGGATCTCTGACAGCTCACTTATTAACCGTTATTGGTAGAAGAGAGCATGTTGGCATTTGGATTGTCGGTTTACAAATCATCCTTAGCATTAGCATGCAGCTTGTTTAACATTAATTAGGGCTGTTGGTGAAATATGTAGGTATAGTATGGGCATAAGGCAAAAAGTGGCTGAAGAATTTGGATCAACCCTTAACAAGGAAGGTAAGCTTGGCAAGCAGCATGCAGAAGATGTGATAGTGACACCACTACGTGCTGGGAACTACCATGAGGAATTGGCAAGTTCTGTCTTTTGCGGGGTTATGCCTGGGGATGGCTGGAGCGGACGAATGGAAGATAGCATTTTGCAAGGATGCATTCCTGTGGTGATTCAGGTACTTTATTATGTCATGCTTCATTCCAGAGGCCCAGAGGATTGTCACAGATAAGCGCCTTCATATGAAGCTTTGTGGATGCTATGGGCTGCTTTTGACTTATGTCCTTTTGAAGCTCTTGCATACTTGTTGTGCCCTTTAAGAGCGATCCATTTTTCTGATCAAAGAAAAATTTCAAAGCTTGTTGAACATACTTCTAATTTGCGTCTCTGACTTCCATTTCTCTACGTTCAGGATGGGATATACCTACCATATGAACATTTTCTCAACTATGAAAGTTTTGCAGTTAGGATACGTGAAGATGAAATACCCAATCTACTAAACATTCTTCGGGTAACTCTATGCTATCTTCAGTTCAATGTAGAATTCTTTGCTTCATTCATGTTTAGCTAGGATTGCTAAATAGTAAATTTACTTCTTGTAGAGTTTTAATGAGACAGAAATCAAATTCAAATTGGAAAATGTGAAGAAAATCTGGCAGAGATTTTTATATCGCGATTCGGTTGTGCTTGAAGCTGAGAGGCAAAAGGCAGTACGTGGGAGTGTTGAGGACTGGGGCCTAAAGTTTTCGCAGCTAGAGGAAGATGATGTCTTTGCCACATTCATACAGGTATATGTCATGTTTTCTCTAATATTGAGACTGAGTGAACATACTACCTTAGTTTAACTTAATATATTCACCTCACCATTATTATCCTCCCCTCAAAGCCTCAACATCTTTTTATATTCCAGTATGGTCTTTTTAACTGTTAGCTTCAAGCATGCGTCTTTTGTTTAGGAACGCTATTGAACGGTGTTTCCTTTATTTTGTTAGGTGTTGCATTACAAGTTGCATAATGATACTTGGAGACGACAACGTCTTCTGCAGAAAAAGGAATTTGGATTACCTAAAGAATGCTTGATTAGAAGAGAGTGAGAAACTACTTTATACTTGGACCTGAAAGAGGATTCAACACATGGAGGGTTTTGCTGTGGTTTAAATGCATTGGAAATAGATAGTGTATACAGCTGCAGTAAGGCAAATTTTTTGGTCAGTATACCAATTTTGAGTCAGTATTTTCTTTGGAGGGACAACTTAAGGCAAAAACATGTCTTCTGTTGTTCTTATTCAAACCATATGTTATACATGTAAATGAGTTAGCTTCTCTAGGAGCTATATTTTGTACAAGATAAAAAATAGGGTACATGTCTTACCCTTTGTTTCATGTTTATAGAGAAGTCATATATCTGATCGATTCCCAAAGGGGAATATAGTTGGTAAATGCAAGTTGTGTGATGAGATTGATGCGTAAATTTCAGGTCATTGTGTTGTCAAAGAAGTAGAAGATAGGTTCTATATCCAATAAATTTCAAGCGTTGTTTGTGTAAATGAACCTTGTACCTTATACATTTTCAAATACTATCATTGGTCTTCAATTTATTTAGATTCAACTAAGAGCTAATTATGTAAGTTAAAACCGAAGGTAGGATCGTTTGGTTAGGTTTTGAGTCGGAATAGGGTCTACAATCTTGGGTCCCTAGACATGGTCGGGTCTCAAGTTTCGAGTTAAGGTCACATCTTGAGTCTAGTGTCACGAGTGATAGAATGAGGTTGAGGGTTGAGATTTGCATCTTGGGTTTTGAGTTTGTATTGGGTTATGGTAAGGTCTTTTAGTCTCAGACTAAGGTTGGATCAAGTGGGGTTTGGGATTGTGAGTCAGATTTGAAGGCTCGAGTCTTGATGGATGGTAGGGAAGGGAGGTGGCTCCCCTCTGGTATCTTCTCCCTCTGATCCCTCCAGTTCCCCTTTTGATTGGTGACATGTGTTATCTAACAAAATAAACAACTCAGATGCCTCTTCCAAATGAGACTCTATACACATCTCCATAGGGAACCAAACCAAACCCAATTTTCATTCTTTGTTTTCTCTCAAATCTCACTGGATGAATAAAATAAAGGGTGAAATTCATTTTCACTTTTCGACTTTGTTTTAAAAATTAATTTTCTTCCTCATTTAAATAATAATTATTTTTTTCTCTTTATTTTATGCATTGTCCAATGTACTCTTATATCACCTATATGTAATATTTTTATATTATATATAATTTATTTTTAATCTAGGTATTTAGAGTTTTTTCTTTAAGTTCATTAACATTATAAGTAGGATAATACTTTTATGAATTTGTCACAAAATTTAATACTATGTTATGATGATTATTTCAATATAATATGCATTAAGGAGAAAAGACATAAATTCCCCCTTGAATTTGTCTCGAAAAGTCATTTACACGCTTAAAGTATTATGATGACAGAAAAGACATAAATTCCCCCTTGAATTTGTCTCGAAAAGTCAGTTACACACTTAAAGTATCATGATGACCTATTACACACCTAAATCTTATTCAAAATGATATTAATTCCCCCTTCTGAAGACAATCTCAATTTTTGTGTGAGAAAATGTTATACACGTTTTGATGACGTAAATAATATTATTTTATATTTTTTAACCTTTTTTCCTTAATATTTTCCCACACTTTTTCAAAATAGTTATTTCTACTCTCTATGTTCTTCCTCCCCTCACTATGTCTTTACTTTTTTAAATTCATTTCTTCTTCCTTCTTCATAAGTTGAAGGAAAAAAGAGAAAATTTGAAAGAGAAAATAGGAAATAATAAAATGATTATGAAGTAAGAGATGTTGGCGGTGGGCAACACCATTGTTGCCGGTGAAACAAAAAAAGCTCACAAATCTTAAAATTACTTTAAGATCTGTAATTTTCTTTTAAAATATTGATAATTATGGATGCAAATTAAGCATTTCATTTGTATTATATGTGCATAGTGAATAATAAAATATGTTATTGATGGCAGCTTGAGAAAAAATGACATTGTGATTGGTGCTCCGACAAAAATACAAACATAGAGTAATCATTTTCTTCAATGGATTTTGAAAAATTTAGGCAATATAATCATGAATTTTATGCATAAATAATCATGGGATTTTCAATAGAAGTCATTATCTTTCTAATGATTTTTTTCTCCAATAATCTTCTTTGGTGGATCCTCCGATGAGTTTGAGCAGGAAAGTTATGAAGTTTAAATTGAAAAATTATTTACCTTTCAATGAAAATCATCTTCTTTTGCACTCCTTTCTATTTCTTTTTAGAGTTCTTCTGTGAGGGTTTAAATATGCGTCCATGCGTATAAATTGAAGGAACAATAATTAATGGTGACAAAGTAAAGAACCGTTGAAGATGAAGATGTCAAAATAAAGAAAAATGTGAAAGCATTTAAAAAAAAATTGGGGGGCCACAAATAAAAAAACAAAAAAAAATTATTTACATAATTAATATATTAAAAATTATAATACTTAATTATATAATGACCAATAAGATAGTGACACATGTTCAAATTTGTCATTTTAACATTTTTTTTCCTTCTTCTCACACACCTTAAGAAAGGTGGAGACACTTTCTTTGCCATGTCATCTTCGAAGGGGGCATTAATACCACTTTAAACAAGTTCATGTGTGTAATAGATCATCAAGATAGTTAAAATGTGTAACTGACTTTTCGAGACAAGTTCAAAGGAAAATGTATGCATTTTCCCATGCATTAAGTGTATGTATATGTATGTATGACTATCTTTTTTCTTTCTCCACTCTACTCCATGCATTTCATATTACCTCACCCTTCTTGATATGACACCCCTTAATATATTAATTAGAGATGTATTTTACCAAAACTATCCTTGTTAATAATCCTTTTAAATTTGACTAGTACTATTTTATGTAGTTATTTAATACTAAGGGTAGAAATTAAAAAAATAAAAAATTAATCTATTGATTTCATAAATTGACAAGTAAATTAAAATAACTATTTTTTTGAATGAGGATCACGCAATATAAACGGCGGGGTTTCCTCTATCACTTTTATAAACAAAAAAGTTTTGATTGACATTAATGGAGTATTACCCAAACTATAGTTAAAATAATTTAAAATCTATGTGGTTTGCGAGCTATTGTATAGGAGCGGGGGTTTTACCATGTGCGCAGTCAAAGGATAGTGGCAGCGGGTTTTCCTTGTCATCAAAAAATAATAATAATTTAAAATCTAAACAAATACATTTTAAAAAAGTTAAACTTAATTATTTTGTATTCCTAGATCGAAATATGTTTATATAGTTATTATTCTTTGCTACATTAGAGTTTTGATTGTTATTAATAAAATTAATTTTCTCATTATGATAATTTAATTCATTATACAACGTTATTAGCTTATATACATGATTAGTATTTTTCACTTTTTTCATCCAAAAGATAATGTTTATGCTTTCATGAAAAATTTGTTACACGAATTCAATAAAAATGAAAATATTGTGATTTATAAAGAAATAAAAAATTAATAATAGTAGAGTATACCACACACTTTAAAATATTATTAGAATAAAAGGAGGAGTTTGATTATTGTACAAAGTTAAAGAGATAAAAATAATTCTCACCCATAAAATAAATGACTTAGCTTTTATTATTAATTAAATATATTATTATTGGGAAGTTGAGTTTGGGAAGAGAGTTGCAGGAACTTGGCATTGATTCAGTTCCTAAGAGCCCATCTACGAATCGTACAATGTCTTACGGTCTGTTGAAGACAGTCGTAGGAATGGTCTTGAAAGGTGAGGGAATTTTTGGGTTTCTGAAATTTCCTACTGGCCACCAAGATGGTCCTTAGAATATTCTACGATCCGTAGGAAGGGGTCCGTAGAAAAGTCTTAAACTTGATAAAATTTTGATAATACGGGTTCTACGGAAGAGGTTTACGGACCGTAGAAAAATGAACGACTCATAAAAGGCTCTTGTAGAAGTTTTATAGGATTTAGGCCTAGTACTTGGTCCTAGGACTGACCAGAATGGTCCATAGGAATTCTTACGGACCGTAGGTCCAAACTATATACTTGTCCGATAGAATCTTACGTCATGGAGAAACTTCTTCTTTTAGTGGGATTTGAAGTCATCCGACATTAAATCACAAAAGTGTTAGCAAACTTAGCATATCATGGTATTAGATTATGTGAGACCACCTACACATGTTCATTGGGGAATGGGTCATCAATTTCAATCTCTCTCAAAGGTCTCCATTATCCTCAAGCTGAGAAAGATGGTCTGCCAGTTGGTTCTCGCAACCTTTGTGATATTTGACTTCAAAGTCAAACTCTTGTAAAAGTAAAAGTCAATGGATTAATTAATTTGACCTTCTTTTTTGTCATAAGGTATCGAATAGTTGCACGATCCGTGTGCACAATTACTTTGGTACCCAACAAATAATCTCAAAATCTCTCAAAAGCATAGACAACACCTAGCAATTCTTGCTCTATGATCATGTAATTCTTTTAAACAAGACACTAAATGATTTAGGAACAAGATGTAACACCTCATAATTTAGTAACATTTAAAATAATGAGTCTACAGTTGACACGCCAAACTATCATGTTTCGCATCATCCATTGAGAAAATGTCAAGAAAATCATCATACATGGGTGATTATACAAAGAAATATTGATATTGAGGGTGTGTTCGGTATGGAGTGTTTTCCAATTTTCCCATGTTTGGTTGGCTTAAAATGTTTGGAAAATGTTTTCCAAATCAACTCATTTTCCTCCAATTTAAGGAAAACGACTTTCCTTCCAAAATTAAGGAAAACATTTTCCAAAACTCTATTTCATCCTTTAATTTTTTTTCGTACCCTACCCATACCCCGTGGTTGTACCCGACCCTCCCAATTAAAAAAAAATAGAATTTTAAAATTATTTTTGGAAAATATTTAAAAATTTAATTTTTTTTCATTTTTACCCCACCCGCTACTCCTACCCCACCCCTCCCCCCGCCACCCCCACCCAAGTCATTCCCATCAAATGTTTTTTAAGAAAAAAAAATTTTTGGGAAATATTTCAAATTAAAAAAAATCATTTTTTACGTCACCCCACCCCTACCCCCACCCAGGCCACCCCCATAAAAAGTTAAAAATTGTTTTTAAAAATATTTCAATTTTTAAAAAAAAAAAATTTGAAAAATATTTCAATTTTTTAAAAAAAAAAATTTGAAAAATATTTCAATTTTTTAAAAAAAAAAATTTGAAAAATATTTCTATTTTTTTTAAAAAATCATTTTTTAGTCGCCCCCCAGCAACCCCGTCAAAAAAAAATTCTTAGAAAAATTGTTTTTGAAAAAAAAATCTGGGTCAGGTCCTTGTCAGATCTCAGAGTCGGATTTTGGAACGATCATCGGGGTCTTGTCCTAGTTTGGTGTCGGGATCGGGTCCTAGATCAATTATCGGGGTTGATTTTTGGATCAAAAATTATTTTCCTAAAACGTATTTTTTTTAGCCTCAAGCCAAAAATAATAGACATTTTCTGAAAAATATTTTTTATTCACCAACCAAACATTGAAAAATATTTACCAATTAAACATGAGAAAATAAGTTAGAAATTTACTTGTTTTCCAAGAAAACATTTTCCTTCGTACCAAACACACCCTGAGTCATTTGAAATTTTTTTGATCAAAGTTATAGGTCCAAAAATCTTAATTGATAGATGTATTTAGGGGTGTACATGACCGGGTTGGTTTGGGTTTTTCAAATATCAAACCAAACCATTTGTGTCGAATTTTTAAATCTATAAGCCAAACCAAACCAATAAAAGTTGAATTTTTCAACCTCGGGTTTTTTCGAATTTTTTCGGGTTTTTCGGATTTTTGGGTTTTTTTCGGTAAAATATTCGTACACACATATAATTTACTTGTACTTCAAATATTTCTTTAGTCCTACTAAAATACAACTATCTAAGGTGTTTCTTAAGAAAATAACACAAAATATGATATGAGTAATTACACTAAAATATCCAACAAAAAAAATAAAATAATAATGAAATCATGTAAAACAAATATTGCAAATTAACAAGTCATAATGAAAATGATCATAATTTAAAAGTACTAAATCATGCTAAAATAAGTTTAATAAGTATTAGTTACATGACTAAATATTAAAGGAAATTAAAATTAGATTATGTATTTAAATTGTCTAAACCAATGTAAAACCAAAGAACAAATATTCAATATTATTGTCGTTCTTAGTGTTGAATTGATTTTCATTTTGCATTAATATTAATTTAATTTTAATTTAAGCTTTATTATAATTACCAACATCTGTGGACTATAATCTTTATCGAACCATTCAGAATTCTAAGTTTCAAACTTGAAATAATATATTAAAAGATAAAAATTATGAAAAATATAAGAAATATTTAAAAATTATATCAAAGTAAATATTTTTATGTATAAAATAAAATTTTAAAATTATATATATAATGTCGGGTTGGTTTGGTCTCGGGTTGTTTTTTTTAGTTAAAACCAAACCAACTCAAATATAGTTGGGTTTTTTTTTCAATACCAAACCAAGTCAAGCCAACCACTAGTCGGATTTTTTTTCTTGATTTGATTCGGTTTGCGGTTTCGTTCGATTTTGTATACCCTAGATGTATTGATGAAAACTTTTCATATAATACTTGGGGCAAGCATTTCTCCCAATATATGATGGATTAGAGGAACCATGACCTATCATATCGTAAGTATACGAGTCTAATTTCTAATGCACAAAACCTCATAGTAAAATATTATGACCATTTTACCATGGATTTTTCCTGGCAGAACCAGGTCGGATCAAAGTCACTTTATAAGTGCGTTTTGATGCAATTAGAGTGAGACAATTATCTAGTGAAATGACACCTAAAGTTATTACGTAATATTCAGCCGAAGAAAGTCATTCTAGTCTGTTTCATATCTATTTGAAATCGGTAAGTTGGATAACTTTTGCCTCAGACATCATGAGCAATCTCTTAGGTTAAGTCATCTGCAACAGTAAAGTGTAGTATGGTGAGTAATTAATTGAGAACTGGAGTGGAATACAAATTGCTCAGCATGTATCGACAAGATACCTTACAGTGATATTGAAAACATGTCACAATTTGACTTCAACAAGCTAAATAATATCCGACAATATCCCCATGTTTTCTGAGACATCTCAGCAGTCTCACAATTTGTCAATATGCACAATAGAACCACAATCAAAGATTTCCAAATTTTCAAGTTAGTTTCTTGACGACATCATTGGCATGCCCCTTGTTATTTTCAAGATTACACACTTAAAACTGATCAATAGGTGAAAATAAAAGGATCACTTTCCTCCGAGATACATCAATGTAGGTTCAATCACATAGACATAGTGCATCATCAAGTCAAAAATTGACTTAGATAAGGAATTGAGATTTCAAATCATGATACTGCAGTGCATAGCCAGCACAGATCACAGGAAAGGTGATTTAGACATTTCATGACAGATCGCCCACTACCAGATGATAACCTACACCTACAAACTATAACCATCATGGGTTTTGGAGTTCTCTTGACTGTTTGCAGCACTGAAGAACAGGCAACTAATAGTGATGCTTCTAATCAAGATCCCTATTCATTTACGTACTCTGAAGCACTCAAATATTCACCATGCTCCTCAAAGTACTCAATCAATCCCTTCAAGAATTTATCACCACTGACTGTGTCAGTATCACATACAAGACAGCATTGTCTCCTTGCTCGTGTCACAGCAACATTCATTCTCCTTCTGTCACTTAGAAATCCCACCTAATCATGAAATGTTTCATATTAGATTCACTGTGCTGTTACCAAAACTGAGCAGTTTAGCTATACATGAGACAGTTTCTACAGTTGTGAAGAGTACCTCCTTCTTTGGGTTTGATCGGACCATAGAAATGATAATAGCTTTTTTTTCTCGACCCTGGAAACCATCAACAGTCGAAATCTCCATTTCTTTTAATTTGTCTACATTGCTTTTGAGTGTTTTCAAGAAAACAACCTGCACAAGCATCTGTCATATAACACTCAAACTTGAAACCAGTTCGTTTTTTAATTATTAAATCACACTTACCTGTGCTGCATAAGGAGTGATTAGTCCAATATCAGAAGCCCTGACTCCACTTTCAACTAGTCTCTTTGCATGGGCAATGGCAACCTCAGCTTCACCTTCATTCAATGTGCTATCTTCCTCATCCTTTTTTTCTTCCATGTCACACCTGCAACTTATAGTGTTAAGACCTGGCAGTAACACTAAAGGAGGTTAAAGGTAGAATTTCTACATGTACACAAACACAATCATTCCAATTTTGTTCTGGTACCCAAACCATCTGGATGTTAACTACAGAACATTCATTTAAGAAGTTATTTGAAATGGGAGAAAGAATGAGTCCAGAAATGGTAGAGGAGAGATAGTGAGTAACAAACCCAGCTGTGTCTATGAGCAGAAGGGCTTTCTCTGTAGAAGGTGATATCTTCACATCCTCAAGGTGATATAGCAGATGGCTAGCAACACTTGAATGGGCTTCAATCTACAATCATAAATGCAGCTGAAAGGTTTAGATAAAATTAGATGCCAGTATGTTTCACTGATATTGTTATCTTAAGAGTATATTGAAATTTAACGATGGTTGAAAAAAATTTGTTTTCAACCAACAGTTACAAATGACCCAGCACCTTATTTTCATACAGCTCTCCGGATGACCAATTCATTATCAGTTCATGCATGCGGTACTGAACAGTGAGCATTGACATGATTTCATCTCCATATAAATCTGCTAAACGTTCAAAAAGTGTCTTTCCCAGTCCTTTCTTCTCAGCTTCTACACTTTGAATGGTTGGAGGAAGCTGGAGATGATCTCCAGCCAATATACACCTTGAACCCTGTAAGCAAGGAACTACATCATTAGTTTTGCAGTGTTCTCTAGAGTTGATCAACAATTTAACATGATCACTCCTTCAGCTGGCTTTCAATTCTTCTATTCTTTTCAGAAATAAGAAAAAACAAGAGCACACATACCTGCAACATTGATTAGAAACTTGATCCACAATAACCTAAAGTGCAACTCACAAATCCACCAACACAAGCAAGAATACACAATATAGATTTTTTTTAATAAATAGTGCATAACATAGAATAACCAATATTATCAGGGGAATTTAACCCATAAGGGCTTTAGTCTAGCCAGTTAAGCTACTTCCAATTAGCTTATTTATCCTGTTCCTCTTCATTCTTAAGGAATCCATACATCTAAACCTCCTCCAGAAAGATAAAGAGAAGCAAGTGGGATAGGAAGACCATAACATAAAGAAGTTTAGAAGTGAATTCCAGCCAGTAAAGATGCTTCTACAAGAAAAAAATCTTATTTCACAATATATAAGTAATCACTCCGTGACATGGAAGCAAACCACTGCATAATGCTGTCACTCTTATGTACAGAGACGAATTAAAGTTTGGTCTTGGACTTGATACTTTATTCCACAAGGATATTAATGACTTATCTCACATCAGGCTTGTCCTATAAGTGTAATGACCCTCCTGGTCATTTGCTTGCTTTTGTGTGTTTTTGTTATTTGCCCCTTTCCCGTAGCTTCTTTACTGTTGTTGTGACTTGTTGGGAACGGTTCTCGAGGTGTTCAGGTGAGTTATGGGAAAGTTTCACTAGTTTTGGAGCTTTTAAGTTCAAAAGGTCGACTTATGTCAACATTCTTAGTAAACGGGCTCGGATGAGATTTCCGCCGGCGTTGTTAGCTCCGGAATATTGAATTTGATCTAGTGGGACCTTTGGTTCAGGTCCCGGGGTTTCTAGACTCGTTTTGTGCGCTTGGTTGCTTTCTCTAATTTTAGTTAAAGTGTTGACTTTGGTCAATATTTCGTCAAGACGACCTCTGATGGTTGTTCTATCAATTCCATTAAGTCCGGAATGTCGTTTCCAGTTGGGTAGCATATTCGTTTTGAGACCACAGGACTCCGAATGAATCCGGCGCATCGAATCCAAGTTTATGAAAAACTTGGTTGAGTTGGGCTGGTGTATGGTGCACCCCATTTGCAGTCCCTGGCACTGTGCAGCCTGACCGGTTTGGCAATGACCACATTTGTGGTATCTGGGGCTGTGTTTCCAGCCTAGTTCTTCTTCTTCTCTAAATGTTCCCCCATTGTTGAGGCCAAATTGGGGTGATTTCACTCATTTGTTGTTGGGTTCTTCACCTAATAGGTAAATTCTCTTCCCCTCTTCATTTTATAGTTAATTGTAGCTTATCATTGTTTAATCCGTGATTTTAGCTCAAAATCCTTAGAAATTTCCTCATTTGTTATTGGGACTTTCGGGTATTTGGACTCCAAATTGAGTCTCAAATATAATGATAGTTATTATGTGATGTTTTGGGATACGTCTTCGCCCAACTTCCCAGTATAGGTTTCTTACCCTATGAGGAAGATTATTGTGACGAGGGCTGATATTTTCGGCCCAATCTTTAAAATATTAATATGGGTACCATTAGTATCGTATTGACGAGTAAATTCTTCATATGACAGCGTGGCAGCGATCTGAGGATTTATGGGAAGGGAAGACTTTCGTATGACGGTTCATTGATTGTCATTTGGCTACGAGGTAGGTTGTGATTTCCTTCTTCAAACGTGGCTAATTAGATCTCATATTGCATAAGTTTCATGAATTGCTAGAAGTATTGATTCGATAGGATTGGGCATATTATGAACTTTGTATAATCAGTTGTTGGGAACCTTAGAGTAGTGTTCTTCTCCTTAAGCCTTAGTTTAGGTTGATGATTATTGCCTTGTAATTAGATTAGTAGAATTCTTAGTATAATCTAGAAAATGACTTAGTGGTAGAATCATTATTCGTCACCTCCGCTTTACTTTTTGTATGTATATTTCTCTTTTGTTGAGATTGTGGGCTTGAGGCCTTGGATTCAGTCTGACTGACCTCTAGGCCAATTAGATATCATATTGCATAAGTTTCATGAATTGCTATAAGTATTGATTCAATAGGACTGGGCATATTGTGAACTTTGTATAATTAGCTATTGGGAACCTTAGAGTAGCGTTCTTCTCCTTAAGCCTTAGTTTAGGTTGATTATTATTGCCTTGTAATTAGATTAGTAGAATTCTTAGTATAATCTAGAAAATGACTTAGTGGTAGAATCATTATTCATCACCTCCGCTTTATTTTTTGTATGTATATTTCTCTTTTGTTGAGATTGTGGGCCTGAGGCCTTGGATTCAATCTGACTGACCTCTAGGGTAGTACGATTATACTATGGAGGGTAATTTACCCTATTTGGTGTGTGATGTATATACTTAGTCGTATACTTGAGATTGGCACGTATTCATGCACATATGCATACACATTTGATCATGGCATGAACGGGAGGCAAAAAAATGATTTTTGACCTTTTAAACTTAGATGCCTCGGTTTTTACTATTTTGGGCTCCGAGAGAGCATATGACTAATATTTACTAATTTGGGCTCTTGAGGGAGCATACTACTGAATTTACTAGATGATTTGGGCTCTGAGGGAGCATACCATTGATTTTACTGACTTGGGGGTTTTACGATGAAACGTATCACTTTTGATGGATTTTCAGGGTTTTTTTTTTTGAGAAAGGTAACATTTACTTCTATATATCCACTGGTATACTACATCAAAGTGTAGCCCCCCTCCAAAAAGTTATACTTGCATTAGTCCTAAGATCTTCTAGTTACAACCAGTCAATAGCATTATAAACATCTTCAGAATTTCCTATCACTACTTGCTTACACCAAAAATAGTAAAGACCAAGGCAATTTATCTTTATCTTCTGAATAGTGTTGTTCTTTCCTTCAAAACATCTCTGATTCCTTTCCTTCCAAATTTTCCACCAAATGCATGTTGTGACAATCCTCCATATCTCCTCTTTTTTTCCTGCATTTCCATCACTGTTCCAACATTTTAGAACTTCTGTAATTCTCCTTGGTTTTGTCCACTTGATCTTCCTTTTGTGGATGAACATCTGCATAATTGATCCATCTATTTGTAGTGTAAAAAGAGATGGTTGACTGTCTCCACCTATTCTTCGCATAAATAGCATCTAGAGCAAAGGTTGTGTTTCCTCTTGTTCAAGTTTTCATGTGTCAAAACTTCCTCCTTCGCCAAAAGCCATGTGAAATAATGCACCTTGTATGGAATTTTTGTTCTCCAAATCATCCTCCAGGGCCATCCTGCTTACTGCACTTCAATAGGCCTCAATTCTCTATATGCAGATCTTTCAGTGAACTCTCTTTTCTCTCCCCCCCCCCCCCCCCCTCCTTTTCCATATCAGTCTATCTTCCTCTTCTATTAGATTGGTAGCCATAGTCATTGTGTCATGAAATCTTGCTATAGATGTCATTTCCCAGTCATTAAGTTTCTTCTCAGATGTAGGTTCCACCCCTTGTCCTGCCTATAAGTCTGCATCTGATGCTTCTTGGGCTTGACTTAGACTATGTAGCTCAGGGAATGCTTGTTTGTTTGAGTGTCTCCTGTCTGCACCAAATGTCATTCCAGAAGGCTACTTTTTCTCTATTACCAACCTTACAGTTTGTTCTGTCCTTGACCAGTAGCCATAAGTTCCTGATTGATCTCCATACACTACAATCATAAGGGTTGGTCACCACCTTGTCCTCCATGCCATATTTTGTTGTTATTACTTCCTTCCGTAAAGATACTTCTGGTGAGGAAAATTTCCACAACCATTTCATCATCAAGCTCTTATTCTGCGTACTCACATCTCTAATGTTGAATCCACCCCTCTCTTGCTAACTAGCAATTCCTCCCATTTGACCAAATGATACTTCTTCTTATCTTCATTGCCTTTCCATTGAAAGTTCCTCCTAATTGCATCTAACCTCTTGGTTATTTTGGCTGATATAGGGAATATTGACATCATGTACGATGGCAAGGCATCCAGGACACTGTTAACTAGAGTTAGTCTGCCACCTGAGAATAGATATTGACACTTCCAGTTCACAAGCTTCCTTTCACATTTTTAAATTACACCACTCCATATTCCACTTGACTCGCTCTTAGCCTCCAAAGGCATTCCCATGTAGGTTGTTGGTAGTTCACCTACTTTCCCTCCTAGCTTGCAAGCTAAGTCCTCAATATTTGGTATTGTGTTTACTGTTTACTGGATAAATGAAACTCTAGTTCCAATTTATGTGTGAACCTGACACAGCCTCAAAAATATTTAAAATACCTCTCAAAATCAGCATGTGCTCCTGTACAGCTCCACAAAATACTAGAGTGTCATCTGCATATTGTAGATGAGTGATCTCTAGATTGTTTCTTGTATTCTCCCCCACTTGGAAACCTTTGATCCAACCATTTGCTCTTGTAGTCTGGAATAGGTTGCTCAACCCCTCCATAGCCAAGATAAAAAGAAAGGATATAGGGGGTCCCCTTGTCTCAGACCCCTGTTTGATGGGAAAAAACCACATGGGTTTTTGTTGATCAGAATAGAGAACTTCACTGAGTTTATGCAGTCTGATCCACTTTGATCATCTTTGACCAAAACCCATCCTCTACATCATCTTCATCAAAAAGTTCCAATTCAGGTGATCATATGCCTTCTGGATATCCAGCTTGCATAAGATCCCTGGTTGGTTATCCCTTTTTTTGGAATCAACACATTCATCGGCTATCAGCACTGCATCCATGATCTGCTTGCTCTTGATAAAGGCCATTTGTTGCCTGTTCACAAGCATATGCATCACCTTCTTTAGTCTTCCGGCCAAAAGTTTTTTGAAGAGATTGTTGTCCTTAAACTTACTGTTTTTTCTGATTCGGAAAGATGACACTATTTTTACTTACGGTTACTTTTCCATTGATGAGTATGATGCGCATTTCAGGTGACCCGAGGGAAATTTCTAGGTTTTACTTTTCTACATTGCATACACTATGAGCCTAAGGGAGGTTCAAGGGACCATTTTGAGTTTTACTTTTCTCCATTGCATACATTGATGAGCCTAAGGGCGGCCCAAGGGATGATTTCAGGTTTTACTTTTCTACATTTCATACATATTGCATTACATCATTCCATGTTGCACCGCAACATTTAGGTTTGTATTTATATCCTATGAGTAGTACTATTTCAGTTGTTAGATTGTTTCAATTTCGTTATGACTAGATTTCTAGGTGGATCTAGTTTTGTAATTATTTTTCATGTTTTTTATGCTTTATGTTATCTTCTGAGCTCGGTCGTTCTATGATGCCTACAGAGGATCCCGTGTTTTGGCACTCATACTATACTTCTGCATTTTTTTTTTGCAACGCCTAGTACGAGTCATTCACTTTGATCTCCACTCGTTTGAGGCCTTCTTCTGATCGGATCATGGTGAACTCTTGGCGTCCAGAGGCCTGCTGCTTTTCTTCTTGTATTTATTGTCTATATTTTGTATTTTGTCACAGTTATGTATTGTACAACCTTATTCTTGTATTGTTGGTAACTCTGTTACCAGTGACACCAGGTCCAGGGAGTTATCTTGTATATATTTTGTCTTTCCTTGTCCCCTTAGGGTACATGTTGTATATTTTGTACCGGTAATGTATATATCTATGCATGGTGGCATATTTATCTCCTTTCTATTTTCCACTTATTCATGTTTAGCACTTACTTTCTGCATTAGTTTTGATTTTTGGCTTGCCTATTTGAAGGGTTATAGTAGGTGTCATCACGGCTCGATTGTCGGGTCATGACAATAAGTCTTGAACACAATGCAAACTTTAGAATTACTTGTCCTTGAAAAGAGGCAAGATCTGGCAGCACCGCCGAAAACCCAATTGTTTCCTACGAGCATTTTTTGGTGTACCTTTTCTGGCAACACCAAAGGTCCTTCCAGTTATGCTGGCTGAGTTTTGAAATATTGGCACTCTCATAAGTCATAACACTTGGACTCAAAGTTCTTTTTCATTTTTTGTTCTATCGGATTGGAAACACCCACAGATCTGCTATCCAGAACTCCGGATGCCAGCTAATTACATGGATTGACTACTCCTATGTAAGAAAGACTTTTTTTCACAAGTAAATTGTGTAAAAAAGCTTTACGACAGAAATTCTCACTCTCCTGCAGAAGTTCGTATATAGTCAGGGCGTTGATGTAAGATTCACCAATAGTCTAACAGGAGTTACCTTAAGAGCTGGTTGGCAATTTACTAACATAAACAAAAAAATCTAGCAAAAAACAATCCTAGAGTGAATTGTTTAAGCATCACAGATAGCATGTTCACCTTCAATAAAGCAATCCAGCACGCTATTTCCAGTGCCTGAGCAGCTTCATCAATAACAACCACATCAAATGATAAGCCATCCAACTTTTTGGTCAATACCCCAGTCAATGTTGTCAGCACTACATCTGCATTCTTAATAACATCTGTTACTGCTTGCTGCTGCCTTTTACGCTCTTCTCTGGAAAGAGACTTGAGTTCCCTCCGGATGTCCTTCTTTGCATTTCTATCTTTAGCTTTTAATAATTTCCCATTCAATGCCTGCAGAATTCATCATGAAGCAAAGGGACAATGCAATTGTAGAACAGAGAATTATCATGGCAGACATAAACAAACATTCAAAAGTTACTGAACTGCAGAAGAGGAGAAAGGGTATCAATAGACCTATCTTGAAAATGCGAACTGCCAAAGGAAATCCTTCTACTTAGAATTAACTTCCTCTAAAATGTTGGACAAGCCAAAGATAGAGTGGTAATAAGTAACTACACCATACCTTCATCTCCTTGCGGATGTCATTTGCAAGAGAACTATTATCACCACGTAGAACCTATTGAGAAAGAAGAGATTACAAAACGCATCTTTTAGTCACTAAAAAGAACATTAAGAAACAATACGTGCATAAAAAAAAGCAACATCTAATGAATCAAATTATTTTTTCCAAGGCCAAAAAGTCATGTAAAAAGGCAGGGAAAAGCTGAGTACGAACACCGGCCTACCTTACCTAGGGAAACAACAACGTACCCAGTGAAATCTCACAAGTGGGGTTTAGGGAAGGTAAAATGTACGCAGACCTACCCACTACCGCGTGGAGGTAGAGAGGATGTTTTCAAAAAACCCTCGACAGCAAATCATGGTACAAAGGAGATAGTGAAGAAAATGTAGCACTAAACAACATACTAAACAATATGTAGCACTAAACAATATGTAAGTAGTGCTAAGTCTACTAGAAAGAAGCAAAACAATAGTACAATAGTGTGATAATTGAAACACACTAAACAATAATAATACCACTAGTATAATGTCAAACACTAACCACCTTAAGCAAGATAATACTCTACTACCCTGCTGACTCCCTAATATGTGTCCTCCACACCCTCTTATCTAAGGTCATGTCCCCAATATCTTATTCCCTCTCCCTAATACTTTTTCAGCCTACCTCTATCTCTCCTCGTACCCTCTATAACCAACCTCTCGCACCTTCTCACTGGTGTGTCAGCGCATCTCCTTTTCACATGTCCAAACTATCTCAGTCTCGCTTCCCTCGCTTGTCCACAACTGAGGCCACTCCCATCTTATTGCGAATATCCTCATTCCTAATCTTATTGATCCTAGTATGACCACACATCCACCTCAACATTCTCATCTCCGTAACAGGCATCTTCAAGACATGGGATTTTTTGACAAACCACACTCCGCCCTATACTACCATGTCGGTCTAACGGTCACTTTATAGAATTTACCTTTGAGTTTCAATGGTACCTTTTTATCACATAAGACTCCAGAGGCAAGCCTCCACTATATCCATGTTGCACCAATACGATGTGTGATATCATCATCGATGTCCCTACTCTCCAAAATTATAGACCCAAGGTACTTGAATCGATCACTATTGGGGATATTTCATGTTTCGAGCCTCACTTCCACACCTACTTCATGCCTCGTATCACTGAATTTGCATTCTACAAATTATGTCTTAGTCCTGCTTAACATGAACCCATTAGTCTCCAAAGTTTGTCTCCACACCTCTAACTTAGCATTAACTCCATCACGCATCTCATCAATCAGTACTATTCCATCTGCAAGCAACATACACCAAGGCACCTTATCTTAAATGTCTCGCATCAATTCATCCATCACTAAGGCAAGCATAAACGGACTAAGAGTTGATCCCTAGTGTAACCCCATCTCCACAGGAAAGTGCTCTAAATCTCCTCCCACCGTTCTTACCTGCGTTTTAGCTCCTTCATACATGTCCTTTATTGCCATAATATAGGTTACTAATACATCTTGCCTTCAGGCATCGCCACAAGACTTCCCTCGGTACTTTGTCATAGGCCTTCTCAAGATCAATGAACACCATATGTAAGTCCCTCTTCCTTTCTCTATATTTCTCCATCACTCTCCTCACAAGATGGATAGCTTCTATGGTTGATTGCCCTAGCATGAATCCAAACTGACTCTCAGAAATATACATACCCTCCTCTCCACCACTCTCCCCCAAACTTTCATATTGTGGCTTAACAACTTAATAGCCCTATACTTGTTGCAATTCTGGATATCCCCTTTGTTTTGTTCAACAAAAACATTACACTTCACCTTCATTCATTAGGCATCTTAGTCGTCTTAAAAATGGCATTGAATAGACTAGTCAACCACTCCAACCCTACTCTATTTGCACCCTTCCAGAACTCCCCTAAGATCTCATTTGGCCCCGTCGCTTTTCCCATGCTCATCCTACTATTAGCACCTTTCACCTCCTCAACCTTAAAACACCTATAGTATCCAAAATCCTGATGTCTCTCAAAGTGCTCCAACTCACCCAACACAATGTCTTTCCCCTTCTTCATTCAAAAGTTTGTGCAAGTACGTTTTTCATCTTTGCTTAATAAGGGTCTCCTCCACCGACACCCTACCTTCTTCATCTTTAATGCATTTCACTTGATCCAAGTGTCGAGCCTTCCTCTCTCTTTCGCCTTCGCAAGCCTATACAACTTCTTGCAACTCGGGTGCTTTAGTCTATTTTTAACTACAACACACTTACAGAGAAAGAAGGATACCTAATTGTTATGCTCCTATGTTCTAAAAGAAACTTACAACATTCATGATAGCATTCCATGATACAAGATTCCTGCCAAATGAAAATGGTAAAATCTCACCTGGGCATCCAGAGCGCTATCCAATACTTGTGGGAGCATACGTGCAGGATGTCCCAATCTCACCAGTTTTACTCTAACAAAAATGGATAGTGCAAAACCTTTAACAATCCAAAATAACATCACAAAAATATGATAATTAAAAAGAATCATTGCATGTAGCTCACCACTAGGACATAAAAATCCCGCAGAAAATATGGTATAGTCATGTGTCTTCCAGTATGAATTGCATCTATGAACTTACCGTTAACACATTATCTTTGTTAGAATAGTAACAAGTATAATACAATCCTACTTAGAATAGGAATAGTAATAGGAATAGGAATAGTATATAATGTCCTAATTAAAAAAGGATTGTATTGTAGTGTCCTACTAGGAAAAGGTGTTTATTATAGTGTCTATAAATAGGGTCTCTTTGTAATAATGTAGAGACAACAATTCAATAATATTATTTTCCAATATTTCTCACATGGTATCAGAGCCTCTACGATTTTGGTAAACAATCAAAGAGCTTCTATTGTCGGCGGGCGGCTATTACACATATATGTCGCCCATCTGGCCAATGATTATGTTAGCAAAAGTTGTAGCACCTTGCCATCTTTCTGGTGACTACTTTTTCATATTTAATTTGTGTAGCACTGTGCCATCTTTCCGGTGACTACTTTTTCATAATTAATTTGTGTAGCACCGTGCCATCATTCCGGTGACTACTTTCTCATATCAAATTTGTGTAGTACTGTGCCATCATTCCGGTG
Organism: Solanum bulbocastanum; assembly: GCA_037074985.1. NCBI lineage: Eukaryota > Viridiplantae > Streptophyta > Magnoliopsida > Solanales > Solanaceae > Solanum > Solanum bulbocastanum. The sequence continues at coordinate 24,497,983 of CM073599.1, forward strand.
ACAACTTTTTCATATCCTATGTGTAGGACTGTGTCATCCTTCCGGTGACTATTTTTTCTTATATTTGATTTGCGTAGCATCGTGCATCTCTTCGGACTACTTTTCATATTTAATTTGTGTAGTACCGTGGATTTTTTCGAACTACTTTGTCATATCTGAGTAGCATCGTGTGTATTTTCGGTGACTTCTCAAATTTGATTTGCATAGTTTCTTTCGTCTTTCCGGTGACTCCTCAAATCTAATTTTTGTAGGGTTGTGCCATCATTCCGACCCTACCCCATTAATTTCTCTTTTTCAGTAGGGTTGTGCCATTATTCTGACCCTACCAATATTATCTCTTTTTCAATAAGGTTGTGCCATCAATTCGAACTTTCCTATATAATTTCTATTTTCTAGTGGGATCGTGCCATCATTCGGATCCTACCCATATAATTTTATTTCTTAGATTCTAACCACTTTCAGCCATCAAATCTATTACTCTGGCATATGAGCATGTTCTAGCCAATTTTCGGTGACTTTCTTGTTTAATATCGACTCTATTGATTCCAACATGATCCATATACTTTATACTAGATTTTGAGCACTTTTCGGCGACTACTCCATTGTGAAGAAATCTATATGTAACAGCCACCTAATTTTGTTGCTCAGGGAGAGTTTAATAGCTTTGTATGTCAATTACATAAGTCACTCTAGGGCCTGAAACAGTCTTTGCAAGCTTGGTTGGGGAAGTTCAACACTGTAATTTTGTCACTTTGTGTTTTATCGCATTATACATCAAATTCAGTATTTCACGAGAAGACCAAGCACATTGAGATTGACTAACATTATGCTTCAAATCAGTATTTCATTGGAAGACTAAGCACATTGAGATTGACTGTTAATTTTGTGAAGTCAAGGGATCTACTTGCAGATATCTCACCAAGCTCCTCATCAGTCCTCGTATTAATTATATTTGTAACAAGCTAGATACATATGATTTGTATGCATATATACAATCCTACTTAGAATAGGAATAGGAATAGTATAGTATCCTACTTAGAAAATGATTGTATTGTAGTGTCCTAGTTGAAAAAGGTGTCTATTGTAGTGTCTGTAAATAGGGTCTCTCTCTAATAATGTAGAGACAACAATTCAATAATATTCTTCTCCAATATTTCTCACAATCTTAAATAGAAACAAATGATATGGGTGTACTATAAAACAGACTGTTAGACAGAACAATATCCCACTTAAAAACTCATCAAACAATAGATCAGATCTTCTGGTCAAAGAGATATAATAGTGGCAGCATTAAAATTTTAAGTAAAATTATGAAAGGTGAAGCACATATCTGAGTCTGACCATTTCACGTTGAGCATTTGAGATCCATTCGAACAGAGATAATGTAAATTATATTACCTTTTCTGTTGTAACTTTAGGCGGTTCTTGAGAAAAGATGGTGAAAAGAAGATAAAGCTCATTCCAATAAGACATCAATGTTTCACCTTGAGGAGAAAGATGTTTACTAGAAATTATCAACCATGACAGATCATTTTACCTGTGTGGAACAAGTCTCTCAACAATGTTATCAACAGCAATATTTGAAGCAGCGCAAGCAAGAATCTTTGAACCACGTTTGACTTCCTGCAAAATTATCTCAACAACTGTTGTCGTTTTCCCAGTTCCAGGAGGCCCATGCAACAAAAATACATCCTTGGATGAAAGTGCCTTCAAAACTGCATCTTTCTTAGAAGTTTAAGACAAAGTATCAGTCACTAGTGTCTGGCATATACATCTGCAATCATCAATACTTCTTAATGCTCATTTACTCCATATTAAATAAGAGAAAACCAAGGAAAATGCAGCACAATGTATCCTAAAATCATTTTTAAAACCAATCAATAAACTACCATCGGTCCCAAACTAGTTGAGGTTGATAAAAACAACAAAGAATTAAAGCCAATAGTTGATATTGCTTATATGGATCTTTGCTTCCATTGAGTTCTATCATAATTAAGCAAGTATTAATTTATAACAGCCCCATATTTTGAAATCTGAGAAACAAAGAGGGAAAAATTGGAACCCAATTCACAAAGATTTGTGGATATCAATCAAAAAATAAAAAATTACCCAATTTGAGTTATTCACTCAAATGATTTACTTATCATTTTTATAGCCCTATCTTCAAACATTTAAATGAAAATTCTTCGCAAATGTTGATCATTTTATGAGAAAGCAATTGCTAAAAGTGTACTAATCATTTGATTCTTGAAAAATCGTACAACTGTTTTTACTTTCAGGTGCCTAATGAAGAACTGATTTAGTAAGGCTGTCAAACATCTGACACAAGAAATCATAATAGAGATGAAAAATTGCAGCAAACAAGCCATTTGAACATCCAATTGCCAGAAGCTACAGTAACACTATGTCGCTTTCAGTAAGCATAGGTTAGGGCTGTCAAACATCTGACACAAGAAATCATAATAGAGATGAAAAATTGCAGCAAACAAGCCATTTGAACATCCAATTGCCAGAAGCTACGGTAACACTATGTCGCTTTCAGTAAGCAAAGGTTAGGCATTAAACATGGACATCTCTCTGTCCCTACCTAAGTTGTGCGGCCTGTCTGTCCCCTAAATTGCACTGGATATGGTCAATCGATTTAGGGTACCTTGACCAAATCGATCAAGAAAAATTCAAGACAGATACAATGATTTCTATCAAAACAAAAGTTAGGGTGAAACTAAAAATTAAGGCATATGATTTTAATTGTTAAAAGATATATTTATATTAAAAAATCTGCAACCAGAAGGTGCTTTAAAGATATTTATCGGTTAACATCACAGTTGAATTTGCAATGGACTGAAGAAACGTATTTGTGCTTGATAATAATTACAGAACATGCTCTCAAAAATTCGTGCATTCCTTTCCTTCCAATTATTCCACCATAATTTAGGCCTACTTTTACAACTCTATTTTTGGATAGTTAAATTATTTTTAGCCTAATCCACGCACCTGTATCCATACCTGGACCCTGCCCCCGAATCTTAAAAATTAGATCATGAAAGATCCGACCTCTAGATCCGCATTCGTATTGGGGACACCCGAACCCAACTCCAAGCAACTTAGGTCCCTAAAGATTTCTCCAAGTGCAAATATTGCAATTGTTTTTCATACCTAAATCATCTCTATGGTACAGATTTAGGACAGTATCAAACAGTCTTTGGTTTCTTTAATTAAACATTGTGCATTAATTATTTATACTTGCAATTTTGTTGAGACTTCTCTAAAGACTGGCATAAGTCAAGATGGTATACATGAGAAAACGGTCAAATATAACAAGCAAGATACTTTTTGCCTCTCTACAAAGACAAGGACTAGTCTGAATTCTGGTTATAAAAGAATGCACCAATAAAACACATAAAAAGCAGAGGAAAAATGATGAAGTGGGAACAGGGGTGTGGGTAAGAAAAAAATAGTTAAAACAATTGATGACTTCACAACCTGCGAGTGATCAAGGTTGCGATTCAAAGGAGTGAAACTGACATCCTTCTTAGACATTGTTGGAGGGCTCTCCCCAAAAAGAACACGAACCAAGTCAGAGGCAGGGCCCTTCAGCACACCTTTACTCAATTGTATCAATGTGTCTTTCATCCGACGGTAGGTCACCTACAAAAGCAACTCCAATAGAAAGACTCTTTGAACTTCAGAATTCCATATTTAATCTTTTCTCGACCAGCAGAATTTATAGAATTTTTAGAGCGTGACTTTTCCTTTTACCTGAACTCCAAACCATCAAAATGTACAATAATAACATGCGTAGCATTACTAACTTTGACACCATTGGAAGTTAAAGAAAATATCTTCCTAGAGACTTAGGGAAGATGCTATCTTAAATTTATTCAGGTCAGACCTTACTATTTAAAAGATAGGTGATCCTTAAAAACTCAAGTCCGATCAAATTGTATCCTATGTACTTATCAACTACACCAGAAACAGGGATTAAATGTTTTTATTTGTTATATCAAGACTGTGTCGGTACTCGTTCAGCTCTTTTAACTTTCAAATGTATTTCATACCTAGGTAACAAACATGACCTGTTTCAGATCAAGAATCTGTACCTCATTTGCCAGTTTCTCAAGGCGTAAAGGATTATTCAGACCTTCTTCTGGGACATCATCAAAAGCAACAGTAATAGATGAGTCCTGCTCCATGAGAAAACAATCATTTAAAGATCCAACCGAAAAACATTACTAATAAACTACAGTTCAGTAGAAATTCAAAAAGCAACATACCCAATATAGTCCCACAAAGTCGGGTCTAGGGAGGGTAGAGTGTATGCAGACCTTACCCCTACCTCACGGTAGAGAGATTGTTTCAAATAGACCCTCGACTCAAGAACAAACAATCCGCAGCAATCCCGAAACAGAAATAACAAAAGTACAAGAAGCAACAAATAATAACAAAAATAGCAAATAATATCATAACAGAAACTATAACAAAACAATGTACTAATATGAATACAAGAACAACATACAATAACAGAAATCGAAGGACAAGAAACTACAAAAGCACTACTACGAATAATAATATGAACGGACAACAAGACAACGCACGCCTACCTATTAACCTTCTACCCTAATTCGTGTATTCTACACCCTCCTATCAAAGGTAATATCCTTGATAAGCTGAAACTGCCTTATGTCCAGTCTAATCACCTCTCCCAATTCTTCTTTGGTCTACCTCTACCTCCCCTGAAACCATCCATAGCCAACCTCTCACACCTCTACACTAGTGCATCTCCTCTTCACATTAGTGCATCTCCTCTTCACATGTCCGAACTATCTCAATCAGCATCTTGTCCTCCGTTGAAGCCTCTCCCACGTTGTCTCCGATTTTTTCATTTCTAATCCTATCTCTCCTAGTATATTGACACATCCATCGCAACATCCTCATTTCCGCAACTTTCATCTTCTAAATGTGAGATTTCTTGACTGGCCAACACTCCATCCCGTACAACAAAGTTGGTCTAACCACCACACTGTAGAACTTACCTTTAAGTTTTGGTGGCACTTTCTCATCACAAAAGACTCCAGAAGCGAGCCTCCATTTCATCCACCTTGCACCAATACGATAAGTAACATCCGTCCTTGTCAATCTACCCATTGACTTGGATAATAGACCCAAAATACTTGAAACTTCCTCTTGTTTGGATGACCTGTATATCAAGCCTCACTTCCACATAAGTCTCATGTGTCACGTCACTTAACTTGCACTCCATGTATTTTGTTTTGGCCCTACTTAATTTGAACCCTTTTAGACTCTAGAGTCTATCTCCAAACCTCAGCAAAGCGTTAAAGTTGTCGCGAGTTTCGTCAACCAAAACTATGTCATCAGCAAATACCATACATCATGGCATCTCACCTTGAATTTGTCTCGTCAACGTATCCATCACTATGGGAAATAAAAAAGAGCTAAGGGCTAATCCATGGTGTAACCCCATCAAAACTAGGAAATGCTCTATGTCTCCTCCCACAGTCCTTACTCGAGTCTCTACTCCATCATACATGTCCTTGATCACCCTAGCGTATGCTACAGGTACACCTCTAGCCTCCAAGCAACTCCAGCCACAGGTAAAAAAAATAATAAAATGAAAACTAAAAAAAGATGGATTTTGGTCTCAGATCAACATTATATTCACTTTAGATCCTTTCTTTTTCATATTTTATATCTCTCTCCTCTTTGTATGCCAGTAAATGCTTTAGAGCTACATTACCTTTAGTTTGTAGACAACTCCCTGTCCAAGTGCAGGACAGCCTAAATCAGCTTTGTTTGGCTTCAGAACAACGACATCATGAGTGCCAAACTGCATGAGAGGAAATTATCTTCAGAAGATATAGTAACAACTAATTAAGAAGAAGACTGAAGGAGCAAGCCGAAGGGAAGTAGAAAAGTTTTGATCAAAATAGTAAAACAGGATATCATTAAAACACAACCATAGTGTATGGACTAATACATACGAATCAAATAGCATTAAAATGTATATTTTTTTCTAAATATTTATTCTCATCGGTCTCTGTGAGCCCGGTTGAGGAAAACTTAAACCCTAAAGCTAAATAAAGTGCAGGTTGTGCACATAGTTTCTATTAGGTGATGTTTGGTGCAAGCACCAAGATATCAAGATGTGCAACTCAACAGCCACGAACTTTGTGTTAAAGAGGGCAGCACTGAGGGATATAAATAGCTGGAAAATTGATAATTAATTGTGAAACATTATAAATAAATATGTTGGTGATTATGAATAAAAAACTAAAAGTTAAGTAAAAATAAGTCACTAAGTTGAATTAGATACTCAAAAAGTACCTGTATGCATTTCAGTTTAAAGTTAGAATGGTTTTGAATGACAAGGTTTATACTCCACGAATTTGATTCAATTGAAATTTTTTATATACCTTGGTTCAGTAACCATTGTTTATGATTATAATTATATTTGTGTGGTACATATACATTTTTTTTTCTTCTTCTACTTTGTCAATGAAATAAGTGCTTTACTTTTGCTTTGCACTTGATACCCAACAGACAGTTGCCACAATTTTACGCTTTTCCCTTTGACAGCATTGATCTCTAAGCGTCAAACTATCTTTGATAGTTGCGAAAAATGCCTAGAGCTTGAAAGCATCAGAAAGAAATCCCTTTAAACACATCAGCATTCACCTTGTGAGGCGGAAGGATATCCCCTTTGTTTGATTGAAACTCCAGAAGCATCTTGCCCATTAACCCTGTCTGTCCATAAAACCCAAAACTTGTGAAAAGACCCTGCAAAATTTAACTTAATGTGCCCAAAATAGCATAAACAAGCAGCTGGGAGAGAATACCTGGATATCAACACACTTTAAATTAAGAATAGTGGAGCCCTTCTTCTGAGCAGAATCCAAACTCCTTGTCTCAGCAGAGTTCATGGAAACTGATATTTCAGCATCCTAAAAACACCATACAGGCAACACAGCATAATATCAACATTTTTTATGGAAAAAGAGAGAACAACATCTCTAGCTATAACAAGTGATTCCTCTGTCCCACTTTAGGTGTCCAACCAAACCATCAACCACATCCTGTTCACGAACTAGTTAGCACCAACTATATGAAAACTTCTGTATCCATTAATCTGTATTTAAGCATGTCAATGTAGCCCCAACTAACTCAGTGCTTACAAGATTCATTCTAATTCGACTGAAGCGATAATAGCAGTCAATCTACCACAGTCCTTCTCTTTTACATAAACATAGACTCGGCTGTCGTTGCAAAGCTCACATAGGCGCCAAAGTTCCCACTTTTTGTGTCAGCATTTTAGCTTAATTTGCATCTTAACTCCAATTTAGGTTGTGATACTTATTGAAGTAAAATAAAAGTAGCAATTTCAAAAGACATAAATACATTGATAATCGAATTTCCTATCTTTTGATTGCCAAAAAGTCTTTAAGCATAGTTACATTGGGGGCAGCAGGGATATTTGATTTATAAATTATGCTACAATACATTGATCACCTCTTTCATATACATTTCTAATGAAAATAAAGAAAAAAAACTTTAATCGAACAAAACCATAGATTCTGGATTCCGGTAAAACCCATCAATCCAAAAAAACTGGTGACAAGGTTGTCTTTTGCATGTATGTGAATGACATATGCCAAGAAAGAAAGATATAGAAAAAGGATGTACCTTTTCCAAATCTATTAAAGGAGCCATGGTGGAAACGAATTGCTCCAGTGTTATGGCACTTGAGGATGTTGGCTTGTTCTTGTTCTTGCTGCTGCTTTTCCCTTTCTCCATTGTTACTCACACAAACAACTGAGAAGTGAGAACCGATGACGATGATGAACGTTGGAAGACAACTAGTATTTTTTTTTTTTTTAACTTCAATTCAATGGGGGGGTTTTCAAAGGGTTATCAAGTTTTCATTCCTAATTTCTCCTTTTTCATTTTCCAAGATATAAATAGGATGGGGTGTGTTTGGTAAGCATGCTTTCAATTTTCTCTGATTAGCTTAAAATAATTTAGAAAATATTTTTCTAATTAACTTATTTTACTCAAATTTAAGAAAAACAACTCTCCTTCATAAATTTAGAAAAGTATTTTCCTAAACTCTCCTCCAACTTTAAATTAAATATTTTTTTCTTACCCCATCCCTGTACCTCGATCCTCCCCATTCAAAAAAATTTATAAAAAAATTAATTTATTTTATCCCTACCCCCAACCAAAAATCAGAAAAATCACAACTAAAAATTTTATTTTTAAAAAAAGAATTCAAATTTTAAAATTTTTGATTTCTTTATTACCCTGCACAACTCCTGATTGCCCCTATTCCCGCCCCCCCACAAAAAAAAATATATATTAAAAAAAAAATCAAATTTTCATTTTGTTTAACCCACCCACACATACCCCAAACCCCTACCATCCGAAAAAATAATTTAAATGTTTTAAAAAAATATTTTTAATTTTTAAATTTTAATTTTTTACCCTATCCCCACCCATATCCCCCTACCAGCTCCCCTCCATACCAGCCCCCTAAAAAAATAATTTAAAAGATTGTTTTAGAAAAATATTTTCAAATTTTAAAACATATTTTTTTATCCACTCGACCCCCTAGCCCCCTCCCCAAAAAATAAATTAAAAGTTTATTTTTGAAAATTATTTTCAAATTTTTTAAAAAAATTATCCCGTACCAGTTCCTTTCCCGCACACACACAAAAAAGAAATTTAAAATTTTATTTTAAAAAAAAATCTCAGTTTGAAAGTTACGTCCCAAGTTGGGTGTGGTTGGATCCCAATTTGAAAGTTAGGATCGAAATTTTGATTTGAAGTCGAATTTTGGATCTCACATCGATTGTTGTTTGTTGGGATCGAATCCTGATTTGGAAGTCGATTCGAGTGTCGAAGTCAAAACCCCGATTAATAGGTCGTGTTCGGGTATCGGGTATCGGGTATCGGGGTCAGGTCCTGGGTCAGATATTCGGTCTCAATTTGAATGTCGAGTCTTAGATCAAAAGTCAGGGTCAAGTCCTGGGTTAGATATTAGGGTCAGGTTTCATATCTGTCAGTGATATTGTGTCCTAGTTCGTGTGTCGGGGTCATGTCCTAGATCCATTATCAATGTTGATTTTCAGGTAAAAAATCATTTTTTACTTCTAGTAAAAAATAAAGAGATAAGGTACAAGTATCCCCTAGACTATGACCAAAATTTCGGAGACACGCCTTAACTAAACTAAGGTCATATTACCCCCTGAACTCATTTTTAAAATAATTTTAGATAGCTTTTTGACTTACATAGCATCCAAATATCTCCCACACGCTTCAACTGCGTGGAGTCATGGAGTGCACCAATAAGCCAAAAGGTGTACAAAATTACAAAAAATGAGTTAGGGGGTAATATGATTTTAGTTTTGTTAAGGTGTGTCTCTGGGATTTTGGTCATAATTTAGGGGGGTACTTGTGCCTTTTCCAAATATAAAAGATATTTTCTTTAAAATATTTTTTCATTCACAAATCAAATACTAAAAAATATTTTACAGAAAATTTTCTACCCACCAACCAAACATGAAAAAATAAGTTAGAAATCCACTTATTTTCCAGAAAAACATGTTCCATAGAAAACATTTTCCTTCCTACCAAACACACCCTTAGCATCTAATTGTTTACTTTCATATTCATCAAATTATATTGTATATCATTTGTGTTATGAGATATACTTGAATAGAAGAAAACAAGTTTCTTTCATCTACTTATCTTGTCTTCCTCTCTTTATATTTATACGAGTATACGTACCCGTGCGATGCGCGAATGATATTAAAGTATTATTTATAATCATTTTAAATTGTAATGTCTTGTTTAAGCAAATTAATCGTAGTATTTTAAAAAGTCCAACTATTATATTGTTCCTCAATGAAATGTACTGATCAAATTTATATATAGAGACAACATATCATAAATAATTTTTATGTTTCATATTTTTTAATTACATTGCTCACTATTTCAAGTTATTAGATTGTTAATATTGAATTTTCATTTACTTATCACTTAATATAATCAGGAGCTCTTCCTATTAATACAAAAATAATAATAATAATAATAATAATAATAATAATAAAAAAAATAAATAAATAAATATATATATATATATATATATATATATAATTATTTTACGTTATTATATATTTTTTTCTTTGAAATTTAATTTTTATTGTTCACATCTCTTCAATTTCAAATTTATGAATAATAATATATGTCTTAACACTGATAAATACATAGAAATAATAGATTAATAGGAAAAAGAAAAAAACAGATAAAATACATAAAGATACATGGTAAATGGGTCAAGAAATTGTCACGACCCAAAATGGACGTGATGACACTCGTCTTATCCCACCAAAACAAGTCAGCCTAAAACTCAATTAATATGATAAATTGCGGAAATAAAACAATAAGAATATTCCAATACTATAAAATAATGCGAAAATTTGTAATCAACTTAAATATACCCCTAAAACGTGGTTGTCACATGCACAAGCTTCTAATCTATTACACAAGAATTGAGAGAAAAATACAAGTCTCATACGACATTGTTTCTAGAATAAAACAAGATCATAATTAAGGAGAAAGAAGGTCCGCTGAAATGACAAGCAGTTACCTCACAAACCTCCACAAAAAGCCTCAGACAAGTGGAAGAGAAAATATCACAAAGGTCCAGACTAGTAACCTACAAAAATGTAGAAGCAAGGGGTGAGTACCAAACCACACGGTACTCAACAAGTAAACTTCTAAACACAAGCTAAGGGAATAGAATATAGGCACTCCTTACACCCCAACCGAACCTCCACAACGACAACCTGCATAAAATCAGCCCAACCTAACAGTTCACAATTTCATATTCTCAACAACATACTCAATATTCATCAATCACAAGTTTCACAAAAAGGTATTCACAGGATCAACAACACACAAGATCAAGTTCACCAATGATAAAGATGTGTAATGCAATGAAATGCAATGCCAAATATAGTGATGCATGTATGACCTAACGATACACACCCGATGTCTGTCAGTCCGGGATCCATGGGTGACATATCTGTCCATGCATCCGTCGTGGCATACGACACATCCCTCGAAATATAGTATCCGTCGTGGAGCACGACACTGCCCTCAAAATATAGTATTCATCGCGGCGCACGACACGTCCCTCGAAATGGTACATCCTCTTTAATTTCTCATTCTTCCTCAATTCACATAACAGTGATCACAACCATACCTCAGAACCAATGCAAATGACATGTGCACACAAATAATGAGGAGATGACATTTTCATCACATTGTACAATTCACAACAACACAATCGTGATACAACATCCATAATTAATCAATAAGCCTTTTATACTAGTCTCAACACATCACACACCAACAATTAAGCACATTGCCTTTAATTACCCTTTTTCCATCATTAGAATTAGGGGTGTTCACGGGTTGGTTTGGATCGATTATTGGTCAAAACCAAAACCAAATCAACTTAATCGGTTTTAAAATTATCAAAACCAAACCAAACCAAATATAATATACATTTATCGGTTCGGTGGTTATCGGTTTCGGTTTGGTTATTCGATTATTAACCACACACAAAAATAAAAGAAATAATTCATTCAAAATGTGGAAAAAATGACAACAATCCATTTAAAACAAAAAATAGTTAGAATTACTTAAATTACTAAACTTTCGATCACTAAATTTACTATCAATAAAGCTTTAAAATTCACTATATTGGCCTAGAAGGAAAGACAATAACATTTTCGGTCTCACAAAGAATTGTTATAGACACTCATACACATGAAATTAATAAGATAAAATGGACATTTTTACTTTCAATAAGTAAATTATAAAGAAATTTTAATGAAAACATGTATAAGATCTTTAAAATAGTTTATAAAAACAATATATTAAGTATGTATATTAATAAAAAATATATAATTCATTTGTTCGGTTCGGTTCGGTTACTTCTTCGGCTTTTTTGAATAAAACCATAACCAAACTAAATACTATCGGTTTTCAAAAATCTAAAACCAAACCAAACCAAACCCGAATAAAATGGTGTTTATTTTATCGGTTTGGTTCGATTTTTTGGTTTGGATCGGTTTTTATCCAAACCATGAACAACCCTAATTAGAATTATCCAACATGGACAAGTCAGCCCATCACCAAGTCCCATTACTCCCCAACACATACCACAAGGAAATACATGATTCTACACACTTAACAAGGGTTTAGAAATCCACTTGCCTCAAATAATCGAACAATCACTTCGGGACTTGAGCCTTCCCTTTTCGTTGAACTTCCAACTCAAAACAATCTATTCAAATAAATGACCACAATAAGATTTCAAAACTAACAACACCCATATTACTATGTAATTAGCCTTGATCCAAAAACTCACTCAAATTTATAGTTAAGTTCCTAATCTTGATGTCAATTAACATGTCAATTCTTTCAATTTTCTCCAAATTTCAAGTCTAGGGTAAGTCTTAATCCTTTCAATATCATAATTTAATGATATTCGTATAATACAATACACTCAATAATTAATTACATATCTCAATATATCAAAATTTAATCATAATACGATAAAAATATCTAAAATTTGAACTAGGTACACCATCTGCAATTTTAACCACAAGTGAAAGGAGGAGTCCAACCCCAACAATGCATTTATTAACCTGTAATATGTCAATCATTGCATAATACATATATATTTAAAATTATCTCCAACCATTTTAAAGCCCACGTCTAGTAACACCCTTAATGGAAGGAAAGTGGCTCTAAAGCCAATTAGATACTTACCCTAGGATATCCTCCTCTCAAAATCATATAATTAGGTGTATGGAATTAAGCAGTAGCGGCACTTTTTGTTGGATATTTCCCTTCCAAATCCAATTCTAATAATATATGATTATATATACACACAGTAACTAACCCCTATAATAAATTATTCAATCATATATTTAATTTATAATATAATACTCCCAATGACATGGGCCAAATCCCAATGCCACCTCAAAATCAACAAGATTGGTACGGTGGTCAACAACAATTCCAATTCCACTTCCTCAATAATCAATTTATTTCATTATATTTTCAGCAATTAGAAATTATTAGTTGCAGGCATGTAGTTGTAATTCATTTAAATTTGCTTACTTGAGAGTTGAGTGTTGCCGATCTCTCTCTATTATGTGTTCGCCGCAGGCACATGTCAGGTCTTCCTTCTCTTTCTTTTCTTTTTCCTAAATTAATTTAGTACTAAAAGTGGCAAATTCTATCAACTTATTTCAATATATATATGAGCCAACTAGTATAAGGTCTTAAATAAATTATGACATTGACCCATTAACCACCAATTAAATAAATAAATTATTTAATATATACCTATCAATTTAATAACCGTAGTTATCGAATATTTTAAAATTCTCAGACCAACTTCACCGACTGATCATAAATGACTCCGGACAACTATCGGGAGGGGTAAAACTATAATTTTATAAAACAAATTTCAAAAATGATTTTTTGGGTCATTACATTATCCACCACTAAAAATCATCTTCGTCCTCGAACATAAAGAAGAAGAAGGAAGAATAACCACGTTACCAAAAGCTTAAGTTATGACCTACTAGTCTGTGTTCATCTCTCCAAGTGAGCTCCTCCTTAAGATCATTCTATCAAGATAAACTATTAAGAACTGAACTTTTGAATCAACTTTGGAAGATCTACAAATCAGGAGTGATTACCAAGCCATAGACTATCTCGTAAACCCTATCTAAGCTGAAACCCATAAGACCTTAACACAACTATCATGACAAATCTTTTCTCACATAACCAAGATAACATTTTGAATCAATACTGGGTACAATCAGAAGTGAACCGGAACCAACCACCAGACACTCATTGCACAAACCATCATAGATTTTATCAAGATTTCCTTCTCACAACATAATCTTTCCATGAGCTTAAACTATAAAAATATGATCTTTAGACATCGATTCCTCATCAAGGGAGAATCAAAATTATCTAACCCAAAGAAGGAAATGATTAAGTAAACACCCAATAAACAATACACTTCAAAATGCATAGCCTCTAACAATACTCTTAGATAATTGTAACTCTTCATAGTAGCTCTTATATAAGTTCTCATAAGAAAGGTCGTATGTGTAGAATTACTGGTATGCTTCGATTATCCCAAACAACACCAAATCTATCATAACTGAAACGATCAAGTCTGTCCAAGGATCCTACCCTATCAAGAGGACATAAGAGGATCGGTACATTCGATCCACCACTAAGGATTCCCAAAGATGTAGAAACACACGTGAGCATATACAACAAATTATACTACAAATCATGTCTAAAATGAAGTAGGCAGGTCATATAGAACCAAAATCGAATAACACAATATACTCGCTCCAAAGTGCCCATATCAAACATTTCCATTCATATGACTCCATCTCTTTGATTTTTAGCCACCCACAACCAACCAGATCCCCATTACAATATTACAAGTACTCGATTCATCAAACCCCATTGAAGCCAACACTCTTAATACCAACAAACATCATAAGTGCACCAGTCATTTACCTTACTCTCAAATTGTCACTAGTATTAAGGTCTTCTTAGCAGACACATTGTTGCCTCAATTTTTTTTTTAACTATGACTCTCTCACTCTTTTCATTTAACCATTGCATGACAAATACGGATCACACCCAAGACTAATATATCAATTCCAAATCTAAAAGTACTTTACCATTGAGATACAACAATTGAATCACACTTAATGTCAACTTCACCCAACCTTTCACATACCAAGTTTCAACTACCATTCAAATCATCATATACCTTATGCCAGAATTTAGAGAGATTGTTGGGTCACCCTAATAATTTTGTATACTATGAATATATAACATTTATTTACCATATGTAATGCATCATAACAGTTTGTGTAGTCCCATCAGTAGAATAGTATCAATCCAACTCAAGATCATTAATAATTATGTAGAACTATATCCCATCATGTAGTGCATCCATAAGTTATCTGCCATAATTTGAACAACCTAATCTCACATAAATATCCAGAATCTTCCATATATCATGGTCAGTCGCCTAGACCAACCCTAATCTTCATAAAAGTTGTTGATAAACCCTTTGTAAGTCTGTACCGAATAACTGAACCTTGCATAGTCCTTTATAAACTCAAAGGCAAAAAATCCTACTACATTCAACTTTGAACCAAAGTTCCAAACGAGATGTCTTATTCTTTTACCTTTTTTTTTTTCCACGACACAAAGATTCTGAATATATTAAACTCTTCAATACACCAGACTCTTGTTCCTTTTGCTGACTCGCTTACCAATCTTATTCTTTGGCCAACAACCCTTGACATTTTACCTTTTACTTTAAGCCAAAACTTTAAGAGAAGTACTTTCTTAGGCTCTTCAACAAGCAAAAGTAACAAACTCTACGATCCAAACTCTGCACATGTTCTTTCAAATGCTCAATATCTGATGCGATCGATCAATTCTTACCTTACTAATTCATATCTTGACAAAACATACTACTATGAACGTAAACTTGCAATGAAGCACTTGAATTCTAATTCCAACTGTGCCGGTTATCAAACTCAAAAATACTTATCACCACACTCAAATCGTACGCATATAGACTTCTTTCTCAAATTTTATCCAATCATTTTAGCCAATATGATTAAACCATGAAACTATTATCATGACTAGAGCAAAATGATGAAACCATGTGTCTCTGAACCCAATTCTCAATCGCTCTGAAGATATCTCCTTATCCCTTGCAATCAGAGAAAACTACAGACGGTTTTTAAATTAGTTTTGTGTAATTATAAAAACTGTGGTTTTAATAATAATATATATATATATATATATATATATATATATATATATATATATATATATATATATATATATATATATAATAGGAGAAGAAAATGTGTACATGTGTTAGCACCACAAAAATAAGAAATAAATTTTACATTTAATAAAATGCAGAAAAGAATAAAATATGTTTTACATTAAAAAAGAAAGATTGAAATTAAATAAAAAGGAAATAAAAAGAGATTGAGTAGCAGTTTTTTTAAAAAAGAATCAGAGAAACTAACTGGAGTATCACGTTTCATCATTTTAATTATATTTTTTTAAGAAAATAATATATATTGAAATTAAAGAAATATATTATTATATACGTATCAATTATCAAAATCTTAGAAGCAATGATTATTATAATAAATGTTCATTAAAAAAGATCATCAAAATTTGTGGAAAAAAGTTACCGTATATTAAGTTAATTTGTTAAATGTTTTAAAATTTTGTATATCAATTAAAAACAGTTTATAGTTACATCTTCCTAATTATTATCTATATTTGTTATGCTATAAATAAGGAGGTTATGGAACGATAGTTAACATATTTTTCCACGAAAAATACTAATGACACATGTTACATCACACATTTTATAGAACTATTTTATAATTATAAAAACTACTTTTAAATCATTTTAAAAATAAAATAGTAATTTATTATTTAACCCTATTACTTTTAATTCATTTTAATTATTTAAAAAATAAACATGAAATTATTTAGTTGGTTACTTTTTTTTGGGTTAATTTTAGGTACAGATTTTAAGAAAATTAAATTAATTTTTGAAATTATAAAATTATTGAATTTTTATGGTGCTGACACCTGTCACTTTTTTTTTCTCCTATTATATATAGATAGACACAGATAATAATGCTAAACATAAAATTAATAAACTACAAAAATTTAAGATTTAAAAATAAGTTTAATTAATTTTTGAATTATAAAATTGTTGAATTTTTGTGGTGCTGACACATGTCACTTTGTTCTTTCTCCTATTATATATAGATATATAGATAATAATGCTAAACATAAAATTAATAAACTACAAAAATTTAAGCACTTAAATATCAAATGTTGGAATGCTATTCAAAATTTTAAATTTATCTTTCAATTTTTCTAAAAAATCATATATCAATTATATGATATTTAAAAAAATTATATAATTAAATGGTACTTTAGTACTATATAATTCTTGCAATCGGATGATATTATTATAAATTTATTTCCAAAAAAATAATTATTTATAAGTTTCTTCTCAACTTAGAATTCAAATTAATTTTTTTACAAATTATTATTATTATTGATTTAAGGGTCTGTAAAAAATAATTTAATAATTGTACATTGTAGTTTTTGTAGACTACTTTATGAAATTAAAATATATTGTTATTTATATTATTACTTAATGTAGAATTTATGTATGCCTCTTTCTATGATAAACTCTAGCAAACATATCTTTATCACAATATAAATAAATGCTCACTAAAGATCAAGCAACACTATTAATTTGATTCAAAAAGAAAAAATAATGACCAAAATAAAAATTATACTATTTAACAATATTTTTAAGATATCTTTTCTTGCAAAATTCTTGCTTTGATAAAATATAACCAAATATATTCCAACTCTCACTCTTCATAAATACAACAAAGACCACTTTGTAAAAATTGAAAAATATATATTTGGCTTAAGACGACTATGGATAAAATAAAATGTTATTAACACAGTTTTTCATTGTTTATGGGATTGTGCAGTAGTGGATGAGTAATGAGAAGTTATGAAACTTTTCTTTTTCATTAACATATTTATTTATATTAAAAATATAAAGAGACTTATAAAATTCATAATAATTAAAGAAATAATTATGCATAAACAAATCTCTTTGAAACTGATTTTATTTTTACCGAAATTTCAAAGTTACAGTAGATTACTGTAATTTTTAAGTGGTAAAATATCTATACACAAATAAATAGCAATGTACAAAAATATTTTTATCTTCTAATTGTGGAGCAAAACTACATGATGTAAATTCAAAAAGAAAAAAGGACACCTTCCCTGGGTCATGTTCCAACACGAACCAATTGTCTATCAGTAGAGTGTCAGCCAATAATGCTTCCTAAAATATATACAGAGGATTTCACTTTCATAAATATTGTTCTTCTTTTTCTTCATAACTTCCAATTTTTCTTCGGCTAGCCATAAAATAATCCACCAATTCGGCCCAAAAGAAGATGAAGATAAAAAGAATGAAAATAATTCAACGGATAACTTTACACATTTAAAGAAGAATATATCCATTAATTGTTTAATTGAATTTAGTTATGTATATATAAATATATATATAGAGAGAATAGAGATAATGAGTGGAACAATTTTAGGTAACCACTTTAAATTCAAATTTAAAAAGTAACTATTTTAAAATAGTAGTACGTGCGTTGTTTATATAATTTGAAAAAATACATTTAAAATCATTTTTTTTAAAAATAAAGTATATCTTCATTTAACCGTTTTCTTGTTAATTAGTGGATGGTTTTGCTATTTATTTATTAAAAAATGGCTTATGGACAATGTTTTTAAATTTATTTATTATTTTTCTTCATTTGACAGTTTTTTTGTTAATTAGTGGACTGTTATGGTAATTATTTTATTTAAAATGGCGGATGGACAATGTTGTTTCATTTTATTTAGTCTTTTCTACTTTTAATAAACATATAAAGCAATAATATTTAAATAATAAAAGATAATAATTTTCTAGTTTTTTTAAAATATAAAGCAATACTATTCTTTTAATAAACGATAATTAGAAAATTTTAGAGATATAATTAAAGTGACAATGTTTTTTCCCTTCTTAAATTAATGTTAATCGACGTAGTTTTTTTTCCTTTTTAAAATAGTTATTCTTTTAATAAAAGATAATTAGAAAAATTTAGCGATATAGTTTAAAAGTTTTTGAGGACATGGGAAACTTAGTTTTTTTTTTTTTTTTAAATGTATGTTTTAAAAAATATTGAATCTCTCGTATGCTAAAAAATATCAAATTTTTACTAATTTATAAATCTGTTTTTAGAAATGTTGACATTTGTCAGTATTTGTGTAAGTTGATGACATGTGTTTATTTTTATTTAATTTTTTTCTTTATAGATAGATAATAGTTATATAATAATTAATTATTAATTATTTAAAATTCTAAAAATTTGTGGCTGACATGTGACTTTTTTCTTCTCCTATTATATATAGATAGATTATTATGAGCTTAATTTTATAATACGTTATCAACACGATTGTTTTATCTTCAAATAATTGTGAAGCAAAGCAAAAACGAAAAATGTAAATGAATTTTGTTTATTCAACTCTAAAATATTATTTCGGGATAAGACACAAGTACCCCCTAGACTATGACCAAAATCTCAAAAATACATCTAAATTTAACTAGGGTCCTATTCCCTCCCCCCCAAAACTAATTTATAATGGAATAAATAAGCCACAAACGTTGACATGACATAGAGAGTGTGCACATTCTCTTGAAGACAAGTGATGAGTGCACAAATTGGACACATGTCATATTTTGATTGGTAACTTTATAATTAGTTAATACACATATTTTTTGATATTAAAACTTATATATATTTAATTATTTTTATTTCTTTGTAAAATATTTATTTTAATTTCTTTTCACTTTAAACTTTTTTTTAGTTGATTTATTATCTTTTCACTTTTAATTATTTTAAAAAATTTATGTGTATTTTAAAAAAATAATAATTTAAAAGTGTCCTTTAGTTTTAACATTTTAATTTTTTTAATGTTTTTTTTGATTTTCTTCACTTATTTTGATATCCGTTCAAAGTTAACTTATTTTAAATACGAGAACATTTGAAATTAAATTTGAAATCAAATCAAAACGAAAGACAAAGAAAATAAAATCAATAGAAAAATAAAAGAGAAAAAAAATAATGAATGTATATATAAAAAAAAGTTTTGATACAACGTAAAAAATTGTGTATAAAAAAATAATATTTTTTTTAAAGAAAAAGTTTAAAAAATTAAGAATTTTATTTTTATTTTTTAAAAAAAATTAATTTTTAATTAAAAGATTAAAAAAATAAATAACATATTTACACACGTGATAGACGAGTGTGTACAAACACAACCAACTTGAGTGGTTGAAGGTGCTACTTCAGCACAAAAGCTGCACAAAAATACGAAAAAAATGAGTTTGGGGGGGGGGGGTGACCTTAATTAAGTATAGGTCTGTCTTTGAAATTTCAGTCATAGTCTAGTGGGGTACTTATGCCTTATCCCTATTATTTCTTACAAAGAACTTGGAAGACGCATATAAATTAATATGTTCTTGATAAAATTTGTGAAATCTACGCAACTAATTTGCTACATTTTCTTATGTGAATGTGATAGCCGTGCATATTATGTCAAAAAGATGACAAGTGGTTAAATGTATGAATATGAGCATGGTGAAATGATAATGGTCATTATTGTGGTAATTAAAAGAGAGAACATTATGCGTTCTCGAAATAGTCCTTCAAAAGGTGAAGGTAAAAATTATCATCAATTTGTTTTGAAAGATATTGAGTAGACAACTATCGGGTGACCTAATTCGATAAGTTTTATAAACCCTTCGTCAAAATAAGAAAATAAAGTGATGGTGTATTTGAAATTTCAAAGTGACGTTGAGGTATGCCATATAAAAATGACAAATTTTAAAGGCACGAAAATGAGCTTATATTGACAATTTATAAAGTACATATGGATGATAACTTCATTTCTTGAAGAGAATATGATAGTGATAAGCATCGTGAATACTCGGCTATTCTAAAAGTGAATAAGTTAAGAGGTGATAAAAATATTATGGGTTGGATACATGCCACCACTCACCTCTACGAGAGGTTTGAGAGAATATTAAAACATATTTTGACATAAATGGTTGTTTGGCCACGTACTTTGATTCAACTACAAATATTGTGGTATGTTTTATTATGAACTATTCAAGGAAAAAAAAATAATTCTATCCTAAAAAGTTTGTGTTATGACCACAATGAATATTATTGTGTGATGACACAAATTCGTCATTGGTTGTGTACCTATAGTAAGACAAAAGATAAAGCAAGAAACAAGTCTTGCATGTAATAATTTTAATCATGACAATAATAATAATTTCTTGTCGAAATAAATGTTTATCATACGAATGGTGTTATAAAATTTGTGATAGTACACAAAATTAGAGCTTCGAAAGAGCTAATTTGTTACTATCGGGAGAAAAAAAATTGTTCATAATATTGGGGTTGTAGTAAGACTCAAAAGAAACTTTTCAAGCTTCAAAGGAATTGAAAAAAATTATATTAAGACTATAAAATATGAAAAAAATTAAAGATCTTCATATTACTACAACCAAAAAGGGTTATAAATTTATATGAAAGTTTACCCGTCTTATCATGTTGTTTGTGGTACAAACATGAGCATGATGAATCACATGCAAAAGTAGACTAGAAATTTATTGGGATAAAAATCAGTTGCATGATCGGTTGGCCATTTCGGTTCAAATGTGATGCAAAATAATTGAGAATTTACATAGCTATTGTAATAGCCCAATCTTACAAAGAGCTAAATCTAGAAAGAACTAAACTGGAAAGAGCTACATCGAGATTTGGTTCAAGTTACTCTTAAATTGTGAGTTCTGAATCAACTCCAAACGACCATAACTTTCGGCATAAGATTAGTTAGGTGGCCCATGAGATATTAGATCGAAGGTCGTTGAGTCCTCTTTCCAACGCTACCGAGTTTGCTAAATTCCAAGTTTAGATGAGGGAGATATGCCCGTTTGAGTACAACTTGTCTAGTTAAGGAAATTCATCCGAATTAAAGAGGGGTATTTTGGTCTTTTCCTTAGCCCACTAGGCCTACACGTTTTGTTCACCTAATTAGGGTCAAAGCTGATGAAAATCAATTTTTGCTCAAGTCTAAAGCGTTCAAGAAACTAAGGCAATGTTCAAGAGGAGAAAAGAGGAAGTTTTCAAGAAATTCTTTAAGATTTTGGGGAAATCACCAAGAACGTAGTTCTTTCGAGGTATGTAAGTTTTCATAGTGATGGGTTTGTTCACCCTCACACTAATCATGAGTTTCCAATTTGAATTCATGAGATTGAGTATATTGAATTCTTGATTAAATTCTTTGAGGTTTTGTGCTTCATTCTTTGATAATGGATTTTTGTTGAGTTCTTGAGGTGAGGATCTTGCGAATGAGGGTTGTTCTTGAGGGATTTTGAATAGATTTTTGTTTACTCATGTTGACTTAATGAATTTAAGGAAGTTTGGAAGAAGTCAATCGATTCTAGGTTAATTAGGACCAAAGATCGAGAAGAAAAATTCGTCATAACATTCTGAGAATTGGCTGGGGCGGCGCCCCCCCGATATGCCAGGAGGGTTGGTGCCCTGTGCCTATAGTGCGGCACAAACCAGCCCCAGTAAATGAAGGGCTGGCGTGGCGCGCCAAGGATGCACCAGGAGCTTCATGATGAGTCCGAGATTTGGACTCATTTAGGGCTTTGTTTATATAGATTTAGTATCCTCAAATGCTTATTTTGTGTCAATAACTGATGTTAAATCCTTGATTTTCAGGAATATAGATTGAGGAACAAAGCAAGGACACTAACAGGCAAAAAGGAACAAAACTGGCTGAAGAAATGAAGATGGGCGAGCTTGAGGATCGCCAAGAGCACTCGGCGTGTCATCGAGTGGCTCATCAGACCGCCTAAAGTTCCAGTGTGCCAAGCCCTAAAGGAAAGAACCAAGTTGGCGATGAAAATGAGCAGTCGGTGGATCGCAGAGTGATTCCGCAAAGCCAAGATAGATCGCCCAAAGTTAGAAACCTTGAGAATGCTGAATGCCAAGGCAAAAGGGTGATGAAAGAGACCAAAGGGTGGTTCGTCGAGTGGTTCGGAGAGCTCGACTTACTTCGCCGAATGGGCTTTTGTAGCACATTTTTGGCGAATATAAATAGGATTTTGAACATTTTAGTTTAGTATCTTGTATATTATTTTATCTTTTGAATCTATCAAATAATCTTTAGACATCTGAGACAGTTTTTCTCTAGAGTTCTTCCTTAGCTTTGAAGGATTGAGGAAACCCACTTTTCAGAATTTAGAAGTGAGTCTTTGAGATTCATCAAATTGGACCATTGTAAAGATGAAATCACTCTTACCTAGTTGATGGATAATCAATTTGGCAACTATTTTTACCTTTTTATGATGTCTAGCTAAAATCCCAATTCTTGGGGTGTGATCATGTGATTATGAGCTGATTTAGCTTACAGGTATTGCTAATTGTTAGTTTAAATGCTATTTAAAAGTGAGTTTAATCATTAATTGTGGTTTAATTTAAGAATAGTAATTGCAAATGCAGTTCTATGTTTGTGTTTTTAGCTTGCTCGAAAGAGAGGTTTTTGAACTAAGGTTTTTGATTGATGGTTTTTAGGTATTGGGTTGATCTGGGTTTAGCTCGAGAGTTTAAATCCTAAACCCAATCTCACACATTTAGCTCGAATGAGTGAATGGATTAAGGTGTGGGCTGCTCTAATTTGCATGGTTGTTGATGTTTGAGAGAAATCGCTTGATTCGGGGTAATTGTTTGAGAGAAAATTACCTCCCTTATAGTCTAGCCTACTCACTAATATCTAACTATTTTCTAATAGATGCAATTACCTATATGTCTATATTAGTTTATAATCGATCACATCCCAAGAATCTGTCTTTATATTGTTAATTCATATTGTTTGTGACTGCTGTTTGTAGTTGATAATTTAAACCAAAATCCCCACATTTGACATTCGTGTCACCCCTTAATTTGAATGATGTCCTTATTCGATAATTTTAATTCCTATGATTGATTTGACCACATTTATACTTCCCAATTAAATGTGAAACACGTACTGCTCCCTGTGGGAATTGACCCCAACTTATTTAGTTGGGTTTTATACTGATTTACGATCGTTGAACACCTAGAATTGGATGAGGTGTGCTTGAAACGTTAAATCAAAATGGCGCCGCTGCTAGGGAGTAGTGTTGCTTGAAATTCTTTTGGTGAAGTTGAATTGTGTTCTTGTTGGTTATAGTTGAATCTATTTATTTTTAGTTTTGGTTTTTGTGTTGCTTGTTAAAATAGAGGAGGAAATGAGTGCCAATAGAAGCAATGGTAGCCAAGTGGGCCACCAAGATGACATCGGGAACCTTAATGATGTCAAAGACCCGAATGTAAATGACCCAAATCTAGTGGGTGGAGTTGGTGACATATGTTTAACTCCGACTGAGGGAAACATAGTGTTTCACATTACAAGCACCATGTTGCAACTCTTACAATTGAAAGGTTTGTTTGGTGGGCTGGCTCATGAGGATCCCCATGAGTATATTTGGAATTTTGTTGATGTTTGTGGACCATTTTCCTTTAAGAACATATCTCAAGAATCGGTCCGGCTAAGGTTGTTCCTATTTTCTCTAATGGGAGAAGCATATAAGTGGTTGACTGAGTTGCCAAGAGATTCTATCACTTCGTGGGACGAGCTTATTACTGCATTTCAAGTGCGATTTTTCCTTCTTCGAAGATGATGACATGGACAATATTCAAAGCTTCAAACGTTTAGAGGATGAGCCAATCCATAAGACTTGGCTAAGGTTCAAGAAGATGGTGCTGCAAGCCCAACTCATGGATTGCCCGATAATGTACTACTGCAATACTTCTACAGAAGCCTTGATTCGGTGAATAAGGGAGTGGCTGATCAACTTTCTCCAGGAGGTTTAATGCAACAACCTTATGTGATAGCAACCCAACTCCTTAATGGCATGACTAAGATTAACCGGGCATGTTACACCCTGTAACACCCCTAAATGCTAGCAAGAGTTTCTTGTCGATTGATCGTTGCTTATTGCTATATTATGTTTTACTCTTATGTTGGGAACTTGAAATTTTGGTGATACTTGCTAACTTGTTTAGCATAAGTATATTGTAATTTATGGGATTGTATTAGGGTATTTACGTAATAGCGTAATTAGAGTTATGCATACTTTTAAAAGGAGGTGAAGGATATATATATATAAGTGTATATATATGCTTTTTTGGGCAGCACCTTTGAAGGCCAGAGGTCCAAGTGATAAACATCACTTGTGTGGCTATATATTGACACTTTTTTAGTGAATTTCGGTTCCTTCAAAGCCTAAAATGTTAGACCTTAATTAACCAATTGTTCATCAAAATCACAAGAGAAAAACTTGGTTCTTTTGGCTGGAATTTGAGAGACACACTGCTTTGTTGGTAAGTGCTGAAATCTGTTTCTTAGCTAGGCAGTGGTTGGTAATTTGTGTATATCTTGTCCTCTAGAGCTTAGTGTACTATGAATAAATATACCTAAAACTCTTATGTTAATGTGAAAGTATAATTTAGCTGTTATGGATTCGAAATATGAGACGCAACACAGGACAAGTTCTGTCCAAATTTCGAATTCAGAAATCTTGTATAAACAACTGTTAGTGTATCGATGATATCTTTTTGTACAAAATGTATTTTTTGGTGATTCTTGTTGAGTTGAAATATTAAGAGATGTATATACATCTTTTATGAAGGTAATAAAGTCTAATTTAGTTGTTATAGATTCGAAATATGGGACACAACATAGGATAAGTTCTGTCCAGATTTTGGATTAAAAAATCCTATATGAACAACTGGTAGTGTATAGATGATATCTTTTTGTACAAAATGTATTTTTCGGTGATTCTTATTGTGTTACAATCTTAAGAGATGTATCTACATCTTTCATGAAGGTTATAAAGTCTAGTTTTTATGTTTTCCTTTTCAAATCTAAGTTGTAACATGGGGTACTAGACTAGCCAGAATCACTGTTTTGGGAACATAGTTGTATCTGTGCAGGTTGAGCTTACTTGTGATGATAATCTTGTTTTTTTTCGACATTATTGAGATATTAGGAATTAAAAAAGTTTTTTAATTATATTTTTTAGGTTGTATATACTTGTGAACAAGTTGAGGACCTTGATACGTTGGTTGGTCTACGGTTTGAGCTCGCGTTGTTTTGTTGGACTGTTGCTACGCTAAAGTATTGAGGTTTGTCTATAAACTTGAACTCGCACTCTTTTAACTGCTGTATATTTGAAAGTTGATCTCGATGCCTTGGTTACCTCTTGTCATTTTGCATTGTTGTGTTGGTATGGCGTTTGTGTAACTCGCCCACTTGTACGGATTGTTTGATCACTTGGCACTCTTATTGGGAACTTGTCCTTCTTGTGGCTGTGACTTTGTCACTATTGGCATGCCTTTTGATTCGTATCATTTGCCATCTTGATTCTGGATTTGTAGTCCGTCTTAAGAATGAAAGTTGTCTATTTTAAGTACGAACTACAAAGCCATTTTTAATTTAGTTCTTGGTTCTCTTGATTATTGGGCTGTGACCCATCTTGATATAGGGCGTTGGCCCTTCTTGATACTTGCTTGTGCCGGGTGTGACGACATGTGGAATATATAGGGCGATCTTGTTATTGAATCTCTTGAAAAATGGTGCTATGAGCTTTCTTGACATTTGTATCTTTGAATATCGAACATGATACTTGTTATATATTGTTACTTGATTTATTTATTATGTTTCAAGTATGTTGCTCATTGACTTGAAAAAGGTAGCTTGGGGAATTTTTGAGGACTCCGACCCTATAGTTTTACACCACTAAGCTATATGCTTAGTGATAGTTGTTTCTATCGTAGGGGCTGATCGAGAGGAGGGGTGAAGCTGATCATTGGGGATGGAAATTTTGAGAACTTTGAAGAAGATCGCATTTGCATATAGGCATCTATATTTTGTATAAACTTTGGGACTTACACACGATCTATGTGGTGTATATTTGCATGTAATTTTGAGGACTAATTGGATCATGTCCATGGGTTGTAATATAAGTATGGCTACAAGTTTTGTTTATTTGGGGTGTGTAAGCCCAAGCTGTGTAATATATTACATTTCCTACTTGTTGTGAATGATCGTATCATGCATGAACCCATTTAGTTTGGGTACTCGAAAGTTGATAATTTTTTTATAGCATCATCTACTAGCGTGGGGACAATATATGCATTAAAAATATTTCGTGAGTTATTGGCATATAGTAATATTAAAGGGTTGTTACACACCCGCGAAGATCAAGTCTCTTCTCTTACTTACAAATTGATAAAGGAACAACTTGAAAAAGATCAAGAGAGAGACCAAAACATGGCAAGTACGATGATCCAGCTGGACATCTTGGCCAAGAACATCATGGTTGCTAGTACTAGGAGTGTTAATGTCGTTGGTGTTAGTGGTGTAAACCCCAAAGAGGAAATTTGAAGCATTGCACAATGAGTAAGTGAACCTCTTAGCCAACCAAGGAGGAGGTTATCGTGCAAACTACCCAAGGTCGGGTGGTAATCAAGGTTGGAATAGAGATGAGGGCTGGAGAGACCGTGAGAGAGTGGCGTGATCGTAACGCCACTTGGAAGGAAAGAGAAGGGGAGAAGGATAGGTATGTTCCTCCCCACGAGTGTCAAAAGCCCAAAGATTCTGAGGGTGGCCGGATTGAGGATATGCTCTCACGTATTCTCAACAAAGTTTTGAAGGAAATAAAGGAAGATGTATCGACTCTCAACTAGACGGTGACCTCTAATTCCGTCTCTATCAAGCAGTTGGAGACCCAAATGGGTCAAATTTCTTCACATTTAAACCCAAGAAAACAAGGGGGGTTTCCCAGTGATACTATGGCAAACCCCAAGAATGAAGTTTGAGTGGGTACTTGTGTCGTTCCACGACGTTAACTAAGGCGCTTCTTGGGAGGCAACCCAAGTTTTTAATGCTTTATGTTTGTTTTGGAATAACGGGTGTTGATTGTGCATGTCGAAGTGTGGAATGTGTTTGAAAAATACAGGTTGGCGAGCCAAGTGTCCAGTCGGAGACTCGCCGAAGAGGTCGGCGAGCCTGACTTAGACCGCTGTTAGACTCACAAAAATAGCAGGAGGGAGTCTGTAAAACTCGGCAAGCCTTTGGACGAGTTGGTGACTCTCCAAACAAAATCTTGCTTGCCAAAGAGACTCGTCAACTTATCAATTGGTTCGGCGAGTCTTTTTGCAAACCTGTTATCTGCATTTTTCTTGGATTAGTTCTAACGCTTTTTGGTGTGTATTGCAGATATGGCTAGCACTAACTTGGACGATAGTGGTATGCCGCTTCATAAAAGAGCACAGGGCATCGTTATTAGTGAGGGAGCAACTGCTCTTTCTAAAAAAGGAAAGAAAGCACCTCCAAAGGGAGGCAAGGGGAAGGGTAAAGCATTCGTAGCACAACTCCGGCAGTGATGGGGAGTCTGTTCACTCTCAGGCCTCATTCTCAGAGCCTGAAGATGACCAGCCACTACAGACCAGACGAGTTGAAATCCGTGCCCGAGTTTGTCAGGATCCGTCTCGGATCCCAGAGGCTACCCCACCTGCTGATGATACAATGCCAGCTCCGACACAGACGGTGGTTCCAGTGCCACCAGTTCAGGGTCCTCTTCCCTGGCTACTCAACAGGCTAAAGGCCGAGAGACTGAGGACCATTCTTGAAGAGAAGAAGTTGTCCACATATGGTGTAGTGGGCAGGTACCCCAATGTGTGGGACACTCTCTGGTTCCACAAGTTTGAGCAGTTTACCATGCCCTATGGCCCCTATATTCCTATATGGTTCCGGGAGCCTTACAC
Source organism: Solanum bulbocastanum (assembly GCA_037074985.1). Classification (NCBI taxonomy): domain Eukaryota; kingdom Viridiplantae; phylum Streptophyta; class Magnoliopsida; order Solanales; family Solanaceae; genus Solanum; species Solanum bulbocastanum. Next base: position 24,526,686 of record CM073599.1, read on the forward strand.
AGCATATGGGGACCTGGTACCTAAAGGAAATAAGAAGGCCAATGCCTTTAGGCCGATAGAGTTCGTCATGGTCTCGGGGAGAGAAGTGAGATACAACGGTGATTATATCAACACTGTATTTGATAGAGGGTTAATTTTTGACTACCCGTGCTTGGATACCACAGGGAAGCCCCTGGATAACTTAAAGGGGTGGCTTGATCCTCTCACTTTTGACACCACCCCGAGGTGGATTGAGGCAGGAGCTCCCATTGAGAAGAATCACTTGAACATCACTTCTCGGTATTGGTTCGGGTTCATTAGCAGCTCCATCATGCCTTAATAGAATGAGTCCATCCTCTGCCACCCAAAGGTGACCTGTCTTGGATCAATCATAATGCAGAAGAGCCTCGACTTAGGGCTAATCATAGAGCAAGAGATGGCCATGAGAGCCAAACAGCGCTAGACATCCCTTCCTTTCTTTGTACTTATCATACAGCTATGTCGGTGGGCTGGAGTTCCTCGTGACGAGACAAGGGACATTGAGGTCATGATTTCACATATTAGGACACTTCATCTAATACAAAGTGCCAACGATCGTTAGTTAGTAATATAACCTAACTAAGTGAGTTGGGGTCGAATCCCACAAGGAGTGGTATGTCTTTAAGAATCAAGAGCAAAGTAGGAATATATTCAAGTCAATCATAGGAATATATATTTTATGAATAATAGCATAATTCAAATTAAAGGGTGACACAAGTGTCTAATAACAGGGGTTTTGATTGTAATTATCAACTACAATAGCAACAAATAACACGAATTAAGAAGTGATGAGACGGGTTCTTCGAATGTGATTGAATTATAGGCTAAGGTAGACAAATGGGTAGTTGCAACTAATAGTAAATAGCTGTAAATCAGTGAATAAGCTAGACTTTAGTGAGGATAAACTTTCTCTAGAATAATTTACCCCGAATCAAGTTGGTTTCTCTCGAACACCAACAAGTAGCAATTAAGAACAACCTATGCTTTAGTCCATTCACTTTTTCGAGCTGAATGTGTGGAAAATGGTTTAGGATTCACTCTCTCGAGATGAACCATGACAACCCAATACCCACAGACCATCAATTTAGTAATCTTGGTTTTAAAACCTCTCTCTCGAGCAAGCCAAAAACACGAAGGTAGAGTTGCATTTGCAACTACTACCCTTTAAATTAAACCACAATTACTGATTGAAATAACTTTTAAACAACATTTAAACTATTAATTAGCAATACCCATAAGCTAAATCAACCCATAATCACATAATCACACCCCAAGAATTGGGGTCTTAGCTAGACATCATAAAAAGATATAAATCGTTACCAAATTGTGTTTCCATCAACTGGGGTACGATTAATTTCGTCTTTACAAAGGTCCAACTTGAAGAGTCTCAAAGACACATTTCTGATTTCTCAAAAATGGAAAACTTCAATTCTTCAAAGCTAAGGAAAAGTTTGTCTGACTGCTCTTAGTTCAAACTCAAAAAATACTCTAATGAATGTTCAGAATAAAATTTGATACTAAACATAATGTTTGAAAATGTATTTATAGTCGCCAAATATATGCTGCGAAGGGCCATTCGGCGCAGTAAGTAGGCATCGCGGATCAACTCAGCGATCCGCCCTTTGGTCAGTTCCATTGCCTTTTTGCTTTGGCCTTCAGCTTCCTTAAGTTCTGTAACTTTGAGCGATCCAACACTGCATCGCGAAACCGTTCGGTGACTTGCCGACTGCTCCTTTCTCTCGCTGACTTGATTTTCTCCTTCAGGGGTTGGTACACTGGAATTTTAGGCGAGGTAATAGCCACTCAGCGATTCGCCCAATGGATTAGGCGATTAACAGGCCTTCTTTTCTTCGTTCTTTCAGTTGCCATGTTTCTTTTTGCTCGTTAGTGTCCATGCTTTGTTCCTTAATCCAAATACTTGAAAATCAAGGCTTTTACATCAGTTGTTGTCATAAAATAAGCATTTGAGGACACTATATCTATTCAAATAAATCCATAAATGAGTCTAAATCGTGGACTCATCAACACCCCCAACTTAAAATTTTGCTTGTCCTCAAGTAAAACTCAAGTTAAGCAGTTCAAAAAGGATGTCTCAAAAAGTGCTACACAGACTCAATCATGAATGCACATGAGAAGACTCAACTTACTCGTGCAAGTATCAATTATGCACTCAAAGATTCAAGATGTGACTCACCATTTTTCAAAGATTCTCAAGTTCACCATACTTGCTTCAAATTCAAGTTCAAGATCAACAAAGGTACTCAAATGCCCTCACACAAAGAATGATTCCATATTCACACACAATGGTTTAACAATTAATATCTCCGAAATCACAATCATCACTCACACTCACAAATATGAACACAATGCATGATTCCACCCATATGTTTGCCCGTATTTTCCAATCAACACTTGTTTCAGCTTACTCAAGATCAAAAAGGTCTTTTCAAGGTTGTAATGGGGCTGAGTGTAAAGGTATGGTCATTTAGGCTTAGTGGGTGCTATCCTCATGAAATGTGGTGTGACAATACTTTTCTTTCATTTTCTTCCTCATTCTCATTCATGATCAAAAGTCACCCCATTATTTACTTTCCATGGACTATTTGACATCCCATTTCATTTTACATTTTCACAACTTTATTCCACAACTTTTAATTCTTTTTCTTTTTCTCTTTTTTTTTTTTCGTATGGAGGGGTTCCATCTTTCTCAAAACCATGGGTCAAAGGGGACTTCTTTGCATTTCTTGATTTACCTTCTTTTTTCACCACACCCCCAACTTAGGCTTTTGGCCTAAGTTGGTTATTGAAGCAAACCACAAATCATGAGGATTATGGTTAATAGATAAAGAAAGGTCATAATTTCATCAAGCTTCTTCCAAGGAAAGGGTTAAGGCTTAAAAGGTGTTCAAACGAAGTTCATACACTCACAAGGTAGGCCACAAAAGAGGTATAATGTCAAATTGTTTCACTCATTAAAACTGCCTACGATCATTTCAAGATATTACATCATTTAGTCAACTAAACCAACGGGGCAAATTCTATGTGTCATCACACATGGTTCACAGTAAGCTCATCACACACAAGGCATTGCCACCAATGTCAAACAAGACTCCACACTCTCGCTAGTGTGCAATGTTCATCACAAGAGACTCAATTTGATAATTGACTAGTCAAAACAAGATGCAAAAAATTCACATATTGCCTATGCAACTTCATTTGGACTCATCATAGCCGCACATTCATTTTTATTCGCTTATGAGCACTATTCAAGTCAATGGGATATTCAAATTTGCAAGAGAAAAACCACATTCAAACAAATCAAGAGGTCGCACAACTTTTTTTCGGGAAGGGTCCAAAAATCATTTACAATTCAAACAAGGAGCCACAAGCTCAATCATCCAAAACAACAATGCTAAGCACAATTTATAACTCAAAAACACAAATATAAAAATAGAAATATAATCACACAAGGTGGGCATCACCCCACCACAAAACAAAAGCTATTTGTCCTTAAATGCAAGAAATAAAATATCCAAAAAGTTAATAAAAGAAGACAGAGAGGGAGGTAAAGAGAAATCCTGTCTAAACAGTCGCTCCATTTGTCTAGGCATCAGTGCTCAGTGTAGTGCTCTGAACCTGGCATTAGTGCCCGAAGTCACATCAACTGTAGTAGGTCCACTAAGGTCAGCCAAAGGCATATTTGCTAATGAAGTTTGCACAAATGCATCGATCATGGCCTCCTCAGTCTTTATAAGGTCCTCATAAGAAGCCTCCTCAGCAACCTCAAGCATCTCCTAATCTATCTTAGCCTTACACTTGGAGTCAGCTACATCCTCAGTGCGAACATCATCTCCGGGGTTAGCCGGAGGCATATTTTGCTCAACTGGCACATCTGGGATCTCCACCGTCCCAAAAATCATGGACATATCGGTGGACTTCAGCTGGTCCACATCTCTCCTTAGTGTAGCAATGGCGGCATTTAGTGCCGGCATCTCCTTGGTGTCCCCTTGGCCACGCTCACACACCACTATCTTAGCCACAAGGGCATCAATGGTAGCATTCAAGGGTGTCACAACATCAGTGAGGGCTGACTAAATCATTCTCGAAATGGAAGCCTCAAGTCAGGCAGCACGACGTTCGACAGAATGGGCTAGCTGCCTTATCCAGAGTGATGATGCCTGAGTGAGTGGGGCCCGAGAGGCAGCAAAAACAACAGATCTGGGAGGCAATGTAGCAACAAAGGGGATAGAGGTATCAGAAGGAACAACAATGGATGTAACTGAAGGCCCAAGGGCCGAAGTAGGCAAAGGTGCCTCTGCAGGTAATGTGTCTGTGTCCATAACCAGGGAAGAGTCCACCGGGGTTGCCTTCTTCTTCTCCGCCTCATCTTTTAAATACTCCCCCTTGATTCTCCGAATATCAGTAGAAAATGTGGGAATCACTTCCATATCCTTCTTCTTATTTTTAGGAACCCGAGCTCATGTGCATGGCTCAGTGATCAACACCGAAAAGGGAAGGGAAGTCTGGCGCTGCCTTGCCCTCATGAGTATCTCCTTTAGAATGATCATCCCTAAGTTCAACCTTGTCCTGCAATGAGGCAACCTAGGCTGGCTGCTTTGCCGTGGCGGATAATAGACTTGTTTTGGGAGGGCATGATCATGCTGCTGGTGAAGCCAAACCAATACCTCACTGCCATATTGAGGTCCTTCTTTTCAATAGCTGCCCACTTGGGAGTGCCGTCTGATATCAACAGAGCCAACCACTGCTTCATGTTCTCCAGCATCTTTGTCCTGATCTTGTATTGAAAATCATCCTCAAGTCTCGTAGTACATTCTAAAATGTCATTGATGGCAGCAAAATCATACTGCACCCTCTTACCCATGACTACCACGTAATCAACCGTCTTGAATTTAGCTGTCCGCTTCTTCCATTATGGTTTCAATGCTCCATAAGTAGCATAAAATTCCCAAACCCAATTAGGAATATAAGGGCCACAGGGCTTGGTGAAGAGTTGGAAGTTGTGCGACATTAGGCAACTCATTATCTTCGAGTACCTATCAAAAACTCTATCAGTAGACAGACGCTTCTCCTCGATAATAGTCCTCAGCCCCTCGGTCTTCAGTCTGTTTATAGACTTAGGAGGGGGATCCTATATTGGTGGTGCTAGGACCACGGCCTGTGATGGAGTGGGAAGATAAGTAGCCTGAGGTGTCCTGGTCCTAAACGGATCATTAAGCTTATTGGAATGCAACTCTGCCCTCTATGCTGCTAGTGAATCATCCTCATCAGGCTCAGAAGCTATAGCCTGATGCTCCTGGTACTCACCCTCACTTTCAGAAGTGGTGAGGTGAGTAGTGTAGATACCGTCACTGTCAGAGTTGGCCTTTGGTGACACAGGTGCCTTTCCTTTGCCCATTCCTTTCCCACCAATTGTGGGAAGTTTGGTGGCCTTGGCCCTAGATGTAACTACATCTTCATTTATTTTTATCCCTTTGGCCCTCTTGTAGGCTGCCATGTTTATACCAGTAACCTTTGGTCTAGCCATATCTGCAAAACTTCTGAGAAAAGTTAGAAACAATTCAAGCAAAAGCACAGAAAAGTAGTTGCAGACAAACTCGACAAACTAGTCGCCGATCCCCGAATCTCTTTGGCTAGCCAGATCGGGCTCGCAGAAAGGATTGGCCCAAAAAGTTCTCAGATAAATGGCCTGTCGGTGAAGGAAAAGGCCTTTCAGTGAATCACCGACAGCATTCGGCAAGCAAATATCAACCCGTCGAAAGTTACAGTGCATTTAAGGATTAGAGGCGCAGACAAATGGCGATCCATGAAGACCTTTGGTGAGTCGCCGAGTGCACTCGGCGAACTCAAGCTTCTCGTCGAACGTTATAGAACCTTTTTCAAGATTAAGCATGAAATTAAAGGCGAGAAGGGGAACCCAGCTCACCAAACTACCCAACGTGCCTACGTTCAACCCAACTTCCCAAATTCAACTTGCTGCCCCCCGAAAACAAAATGAAAACATTCACTCTTACAATTAAGCTAAGACCCATTACATCCATGCCCTCGGGATACTCAGACTTCTCCCGGTTTGGCCAAATTTTCTATTTGATGACTTTTGCCCTTAAGAATGACGTCAACCGCTCTATCATTGGGCAAAATACGTCATTTCCCAAATTACGGGTTACTTAGACTTCACCCGACTAGACCCAACAACATGCAAGAACAATCCCATCATTTTAATCAATTTCAAACACGAAAATTTTGGGAATTGAACAATATAGACATTACAGACAGTTTATTCAAATTAAAACAGGCGCACATATATACAATTACGATTAGAGAGGCCCAACACACAACACTAAGACAAAATCAACTGTAAATAAGTACAAATTGCTAAAAATGAATTTGGGGGAAAAGCCAACCTTAGATGCCGAATAAATACTTTGAAATGCTAGGCGACAAAGAAATCCAACTTCGAACATAAATTCAACGACTAAAATATGATAAAAAATGAAGTGAATATAGAAAATATTGTGCGAGTGTGAGTTTGAGAAGTTCAAAAGTGAGGGAAAGTGAAAGAGTTTGAAAGTTTAAACCTTTGGCCTTTAAAAACCATCCTGTTCTTGCCTATTCGGCGACATAAGTTTTGCTCGCCGACCCCACTCCACGACATGCTGAGTAGACACTTACCTCACCTAAGTTTTACATGACCTCTAGTTATTGTGGGGGTTTAAATAGCGGGCAAAGTCGTGATTGCCGACCCGGTCGGTGATTCTCCAAGCAGCTCCTGGGCTCGTCGAGTTTTACCGACTCTAATTTAAAAATGTATTGAGTCCAATGGCGGTCCAAGTCTGGCTCGCCGACCTTTTCAGTGAGTCGCCGACTGGACTTTTAGCTCGCTAACTTGCACTTTTCAAACACCTTCCACACTTCGACCTGCACAATCAACACACCATTATTTCAAACTTAAAAAAAAAGCAAATAAAAACTTAGGTTGCCTCCCAAGCAGCGCCTTAGTTTACGTTGTGGCACGATGCAAGTCCACACTCAAACCTTATTCTTGGGTTTGACCATAGTATCACTAGGCAACCCCCTTACTGTCTCGGGTTTAATTGAGATGAGATATGACCTATTTGGGTCTCCAACTATTTGATCGATACTGAATGGGAGGTAACCGTCTGGCTGAGGGTTGACATATCTTCTTTTATTTCTTTCAAAATCTTGTCCGACCCCTCAACTTTGTTGAGGATACTAGAAAGCATATCCTCCGACCGACCACCTTCTGAATCCTTTGGTTTCTGATGCTCGTGGGGAGGAACATACCTATCCTTCTCCCCATCCTTCTAATTGGGATTTTGATCCCTCCACTCTCGATCGCAATCCTTCCAACCTTCATCCATGTTCCAAACTTGGTTACCACCCTGCCTCGGGTAGTTTGAATGATAACTACCACCTTGGTTGGCTAGGAAATTCACCTCTTCGTTGTACAATGCCTTAAAATTGGCGTCATCAGGATTAACATACCCGACTCCCACGACATTGACACTTCGAGCCCTAAGTCCCATGACATTTTTGGACAAAATGTCAAGTTGTGTCTTGATCTTGGCCATGTTCTGATCCCTTTCGTGGTCCTTCTCCATCCACTCATTGGTCAATTTAAGCGTGAGAAGGGAGACTTGATCTTCGCGGGTGTACTAAGCCCTATTGATTGTAGTCATGCCATCCAAGAGCTGAGCTGCTATCACATAAGGTTGCTGCATCAAACCTCCAGGAGTAAGTTGGTCAGCAACACTCTTATTTATTGAATCAAGACTTTAGTAAAAGTACTGCAGCAACACGTTGTCAGGCAAGCCATGAGTTGGGCATTGGAGCACCAACTTCTTGAATCGTAGCTAAGTTTCATGAATTGGCTCACCCTTCAGACGCTTGAAGCTCTGAATGCTGTCCCGAAGAGTCATCATCTTCAAAGGAGGGAAAAATCGCACTTGAAATGCAGTAACCAACTCCTCCCAAGAAGTGATTGATTCACGTGGCAGTTCAACCAGCCACTTACATGCTTCTCCCATCAAAGAGAACAAGGACAACCTCAATCGAACCGAATCTTGGGATATGTTCTTGAAGGAGAATGGTCTGAAAACATCCATGAAGTTTCTAATATGCTATTGGGGATCCTCATGAGCCAAACCACCGAACAACCCCTTCAATTTCAAGAGTTGCAAGATAGTACTTATGATATGGAACACAACATTCCATTCGGCCAGAGGCAAGCGAATGGCACCAATTCCACCCATAAGATGGGGGTCATTAAAATTGGGCTCGTTGACATCGTTGAGGTTTTCGATGTTATCTTGGTGGCCTACTTGACTACCATTGCTTCCATTCACACTTATACTTCCTATTTCACAACACAAACAAGCAAAACAAAACTAAAATTAAGTAAGTTCAACTATGATCAACAAGAACGAAGTTCAACTTAGCTAAAGATTCTCAACCAACACCACTCCCTGGTAGCGACACCATTTTGATTTCACTTATCAGGACATTTCATCCAATACTAAGTGTCAACGATTGTTAGTTAGTAATATAACCCAACTAAATGAGTTGGGGTCGAATCCTATAGGGAGTAGTACGTGTTTAAGAATAAAGAGCAAAGTACAAATATGTTCAAGTCAATCATAGGAATAGATATGTTACAAATAAAAACATAATTCAAATTAAAGGGTGACACAAGTGTCAAGTAACATGGGGTTTGATTGTAATTATCAACTACAAAAGCAACAAATAACACGAATTAACAAGTATGTGATTGGATTATAGGCTAAGGTAGACAAATAGGTAGTTGCAACTGATAACATTGAATAAGCTAGACTTTAGTGAGGATAAAACTTTCTCTAGAACAATTTACCCCAAATCAAGTTGGTTTCTCTCGAACACCAACAAGCAACAATTAAGAACAACCTACGATTTAGTCCATTCACTCTCTCGAGCTGAATGTGTGGAAAATGGTTTAGGATTCACTCTCTCGAGCTGAACCCATGACAACCCAATACCCACAGATTATCAATTTAGTAATCTTGGTTTTAAAACTTCTCTCTCGAGCAAGCCAAAAACACGAAGGTAGAGTTGCATTTGCAACTACAACCTTTTAAATTAAACCATAATTATTGATTGAAATAACTTTTAAACATCATTTAAATTATCAATTAGCAATACCTATAAGCCAAATCAACACAAAATCATATAATCACACCCCAATCTAGACATCATTAAAATATAGAAATCGTTGCCAAATTGTGTTTTCATAATCTAGGTATGATTGATTTTGTCTTTACAAAGGTCCAAGTTGAAGAATCTCAAAGATCCCTTCCAATTTCTCAAAAATGGAAAACTTCAATTCTTCAAAGCTAAGGAAAAGTTTATCTCAATACTCTCTGTTCAAACTCAAAAATTACTCTAATGAATGTTCAGAATAAAATTTGATACTAAACATAATGTTTGAAAATATATTTATAGTTGCTAAAAATATGCTGCGAAGGGCCATTTGGCGCAGTAAGTCGGGATCGCCAATCAACTCAGGGATTTACCCTTTGGTAAGTTCCATCACCTTTTTACTTTGACCTTCAGCATCTTCAAGTTCTGTAACTTTAGGCGATCCAACACTGCATCGCGGAACCATTCGGTGACTCGACGACTGCTCCTTTCGCTTACTGACTTGATTTTCTCCTTCAGGGCTTGGTACATTGGAACTTTAGGCGAGGTAATACCCACTCGTTTATTCGCTCAATGGATTAGGCGATCAACAAGCCTTCTTTTCTTCGTTATTTCAGCTGCCTTGTTCATTTTTGCTTGTTAGTGTCCATGCTTTGTTGTTCAATCCAAATACCTGAAAATCAAGTATTTTACATCAGTTATTGGCACAAAATAAGCATTTGAGGACACTAAAGCTATATAAATAAAGTCCTAAATGAGTCCAAATCGTGGACTCATCAAGTCACACCTACATCCTTCATAGACATCCGGATCATAGAGGTCGAGTACACACCGGGTGAGGCAGATAAGAGGATAGTATCTCCGATGGATGTATCCTTGGAGGTTGATGTTGACTTCATACCTATAGAGGCATCTTTGCCTACTCCGGCCTTCGGGCCTTCAGGTACATTTACTACCACTCCTTCCCAGGCCTCCAATTCCCCTACTTCCCAGCCTACTAGAATTACTCCGGCCATGATCCTAAAAATAATGCACCTATCCTATTCTGCTAATGTGCGGGCTACTTGGCTAAAGGTCGAGGTGCCCTGGATGATTGAGAGGGCTATTACAGCTGCATTGACACCCTTTCAGACGTCGATAGATGATCTCACAGTGAGAGTAAAGATTTGTGAGAGATGACAGGGGGTTACTTCAGAGGTGATGACTTTGAAAGCCGAGGTTTCAAAATTGAGAAAGGATGTGGACTATCTTTAATCCACAGACTTCACTTCTCTCTTTGACTCATCTAAGGCTCAGGATATCCCGGCTAGTTCTGAGATGCCTCCAGCTACCACCGGAGATGTGCCTATGTATGATGTGGCTGCTGATGAGTCAGAAGCGGAGACAGATGAGGAGCAGCTTGTTGCTGAGGAGACGACCATCTATGAGGACCTACTTGATTTGGACGAGACAATTGTACAGTCAGTCATTCGGACATCGCTAACAAAGACGTCCATGGAAGGCCTTAGTGGAGCTAGTATTGCTGTTACACCAGGCATTGATGCCCAAGATCTGAGTGTGACACATGGCATTGATGCCCTGATAGATGGAGCGACTATGTAGACACGATTCTTCTTTATCACCCTCTCTGTCATTTTTATTGACTTTTAATTACATTAGTTGCATTTGAGGACAAATACTTTTTGTTTGTGGTGGGATAAGGTATTTCCATACTTACCTCTTGTAACTATATTTTGTATATATATTGGGTTTTTGTGTTTTAAATTGTGTGTTGATTCTATTTTGTGGATGTTTGAGTTGTGGCTCTTTGTTTTGAATAGAAATGGTTTTTGACCCATCTAAAATATTTTGCCACCTCTTATTGTGTTTGAATGTGGCTGTTCATGTACAAATTTGAGTATCGATTATGATCAATATTGATGACTTGAATAGTGATCTTAATCAAACAAAAATGAATGCGGCTACGATGAGGCCAAATGAAGGTGCATAGACAATATGTGGACTTTTTGCATCTCATTGTGACTAGCCAGTTATCGAGTGGAGTCTATTGTGATGAACATTGCACACTAGCAAAAGTGTGGAGTCTCATTTGATATTGGTGCCAATGCCTTGTGTGATTAGCTTACTTTGAACCTTGTGTGATGACACCTAGAATTTGTCCTGCTGGTCCGATTGACTAAGTGATGCAAGCGCTTGAAATGATCTTAGGCAACAATTTGGAAGAGTGAAACAATTTGACAATATACCTCTTTTGTGGCCAACCTCGTGAGATGTGTGAACCTTACTTGAACACCTATGAGCCTTATTCTTTTCTTGGAAGAAACTTGAGCAATTATGACCCCTCTTTATCCATTCATCTATAATCTTCATGAAATGTGGTTTGTTTGAATAGCCAACTTAGGCCAAAAGCCTAAGTTGTGGGTGTGATGGAAAGAGAAGGTAAATCAAGAAGTGTGAAGAAGTCCCTTTTGATCCATGGTTTTGAAAAAAGATGGAACCCTTCCATATAAAAAAAGAAGAAAGAAAGTAATAGAAAAAGAATGAAAAAGTTGTGAAAATTGGAAAAGAAATGGGGGTATCCGGTAGTCCATGTGAAAGTGAATAATGGGGTGACTTTTGAGCATGATTAAAATGTTGAAGAAAAGGAAGAGAGTGATGTTCAGACCACATTTCATGAGGGTAGCAACCATTGAGCCTAAATGACCATACCTTTACACTCAATCTTGTTACAAGCCTTGAAAGACCTTTATGATCTTGAGTGAGCCGAAATGAGCGTTGATTGGAAAATAAGGGCAAACCTATGGGTAAAGTTATGCGTGTGTTCATCTTTGTGAGTGTGAGAGTCGTATGTGTTTTTGAAACTATAAATTGTTAAAGAATTATGTGTGAAAATGGAATCATCTTTGTTGTGAGGGCATTTGAGTACCTTTGTTGAGCTTTAACTTGCATTTGAAGCAAGTATTGTGAGCTTGAGCATCTTTGATATTGGTGAGTCACAACTTGAATCTTTGAGTGCACAATTGATCCTTGCATGAGTAAGTTGAGTCTTGTTGTGTGCATTCATGATTAAGTCTTATGTAGCACTATTTGAGACATCCTTTTTGAACTTCTGAACTTGAGTTTTACTTGAGGACAAGAAAAAGTTTAAGTTGGGGTTGTTGACGAGTCCGAGATTTGGACTCATTTAGGGCTTTGTTTATATAGATTTAGTATCCTCAAATGCTTATTTGGTGCCAATAAATGATGTTAAATCCTTGATTTTCAGGAATATGGATTGAGTAAAAAAGCAAGGACACTAACATTAAAACAAGAATAAAACAGGCTGATGAAATGAAGATGGTTGAGCCTAAGGATTTCCAAGAGCACTCCGTGTGTCGCCGAGTGGCTCATTTGACCGCCTAAACTTCCAGTGTGCCAATCCCTGAAGGAAAGAACCAAGTTGGTGATAAAAAGGAGCAATCGGCAGATCGCCGAGTGATTCCACGAAGCCAAGATAGATCGCCCAAAGCTACAGACCTTGAGGATGCTGAATGCCAAGGCAAAAGGGCGATGGAAGAGACCAAAGGGCGGCATGCTGAGTAGTTCAGTGAGCCCGACTTAATTTTCTGAATGGCTTTCGTAGCACATTTTTGGTGACTATAAATAGGATTTTGAACATTTTAGTTTAGTATCTTGTATCTTATTTTTATCTTTTGAATCTATCAAATAATCTTTAGACATCTGGGACAATTTTTCTCTAGAGTTATTCCTTAGCTTTGAAGGATTGAGGAAATCCACTTTTCAGAATTTGGAAGTGGGTCTTTGAGATTCATCAAATTGGACCATTGTAAATAATAAATCACTCTTACCTAGTTGATGGATAATCAATTTGATAACTGTTTTTACCTTTTTATGATGTCTAGCTAAAACCCCAATTCTCGGGGTGCTATCATGTGATTATGTGTTGATTTAGCTTATGGATATTTCTAATTATTAGTTTAAATGCTATTTAAAAGTGAGTTTAATCATTAATTGTGGTTTAATTTATGAATTGTAGTTGCAAATGCAATTCTATATTTGTGTTCTTGGCTTGCTCGAAAGAGAGGTTTTAGAACTAAGGTTTTTGATTGATGGTTTGTGGGTATTTGGTTGATCTTGGTTTAGCTTGAGAGAGTAAATCCTAGACCTAATCTCACACATTTAGCTCGAAGGAGTGAATGGATTAGGGTATGGTCTGCTCTTAATTTGCATGCTTGTTGATGTTTGAGAGAAATCACTTGATTCAGAGTAATTGTTTTCGAGAGAAAATTACCTCTCTTATAGTATAGTCTACTCACTAATATCTAGCTATTTTCTAATAGTTGCAATTACCCATATGTCTATATTACCTTATAATCGATCACATCCCAAAAATCCATCTCTATATTGTTAATTTGTATTGTTTGTGACTGCTGTTTGTAGTTGATAATTAAAACCAAAATCTCCCCATCTGAAATTCGTGTCACCCCTTAATTTGAATGATGTCTTTATTCGATAATTTTTATTCCTATGACTAATTTGACCACATTTACACTTTTCAATTGAATCTAAAACACGTATCACTCCTTGTGTGATTCACCCCAACTTATTTAGTTGTGTTTTATACTGATTTACGATCGTTAAACACCTATAATTGGATGAGGTGTGCTTGAAACGTTATATCACATCAGTCCACTTTCCCTTCCGTTCTACGATCCATACTTGTTCCTTTGAGTTGAGGTTTCATTCCCTTCTTAATCCTAACTGTCTAAACCTTCATAAATCATTGAGAGATCCTACATATATCCTAATTATGTCTCTTAATTTCACTTTTCAAATAAAAGTAAAGTAAGATTAAAGTCCGAGAAAGTCTTTTGGGTCCTTTTGGGAAGTCTTCTACAATTATTTATAACTTGTTTTATGACTTGAGTAATTGAGTATGAGAGTGAGGAGAGTTGAGTTCAATTTTCAAAATGAGTATTAGGGGCTAAGTATTCACAAGTATGTAACACTTTTACATCTAAAATGAGAGAAACACTAATTTCTAAATGAGTTTATGAGGAGTTTTGAGCATCATCTCTTTTAAGTAATTATTTCAAATTGAGGAGGAGTGATGTTTTCTTTAAAACATATGAGCATGAGGCATACACACACACACACACACATATATATATATTATTGGGAGTAGTATTGAGTACTTATATAGGGATGAGTTCAAACAACTCAAAATCCTCATAAACCATTTATGCCAAAATGGGTAAAGGGTCATACTTTTTAGATGATTCCTTATTGATTTTAAGCATAGCTTAGTTGATCCGCTTAGTTTAGGTTGTACTATACTCCGGAAAGGTATAAGACAATTCTGGTAGCGTGGGTAAGACGTTGTATCATCACATAGCTCATGGTGATGGTTGTCAGTTAGAGAATCTCCCAAATAAGAGTAAATAGTTTATTATTGTATTTTTATATACATTGAGTTAGTATCTATTGTTTTAAAAGCTTTATTTAAACTGCATCTTTATTGTTGCTTTTATATTAAGTTGAGTTGAGTATTCTTGAGTAGTGTTGAGTTGAGTTGAGATGAGGTGATTATGTTCTTCCTTTCGATCAGTTCAAGCTTATGTCTATGCTTTAGAGTTCTTCTTACATGCTTGTACATTCAATGTACTGACTCTATTTGGCTGCATCATTTCATGATGCAAACACATGTATTCATGGTTATCAATGGGCGCTCCATTGATACCACTTGCAGTCCTAGTTAGCTTTGGTGAGCCTCCTTGTACTTCTAGTTTTGTTAGAATATTTTTGGTCTTGCCCGACTTGCATAACAGTATTTGAGAGGCTTCATTGACAGTAGTAATTGAAGAGTTTTTTTCTTATTTTCCTTGCTGATGTTTTAAAGACTACAAGTTGAACACTTATGTTCATTTGAGTTTATTGAGTTAAAATATTTTATTTATGATATTCTTCTAAGTTGAAGTTATGTATTGAGTACATATTTTGTTAAGTAAGTCTTATGCTTAGTATTGAGCTAGGCCAAGGGTTTGCTTGGGGACCAACAATGGTTCTCGAGTGCCATCTACGTCGAGTGTATAGGCACGGGGTGTGACAATCTTGGTATGAGAGAACAGAGTTCAAGAGTCCTAGGGTGTCTATGGAGCCGTGTATGTAGAGTCCTGGTTATCAGTGTGAAGCGCGCTACATTTATAATTAGGAGGCTACAACATTTAGGAAATATCTCACTTCTTTCATACTCTCTTCATGCGATAGAGTTCAACTCTATAAAAGTTTCTTTCTAATTCGTGCTTGCGCGTATCTTCCATATCATGCCTCCACGAAGAGTTATTCGAGGTCATCCTGCTAGGAGAAATGTTGATCCTTAATATCAAGGGGTACCTAATGCACCAGAAGTATAACCTTAAGGAGAGGTCACTAAGGATGAGTTTCGAGATGCTATCCGTATGTTGAGTCAAGTGGTGACCAACCAAACTGGTCAACAAAGAGAGATTCGTCATGATATGGCTGATACATCCAGGATCTGTGAGTTCTTGAGGATGAATCCTCCATACTTCATAGGGTAAAGTGTCACTGAAGATTTGGAGAACTTTGTGGAGGAACTACAGAAAGTATTTGAGGTGATGCATGTTATAGATGCTGAGCATGCGGAGTTAGATTCATACCAACTCAAAGGTGTTGCTAGGATATGGTACGGCCACTGGAAGAAGAGTAGAGCTAAAGGGGCCCCAATTGTGAGCTAAGATGTGTTTGCAAGTGCCTTCATGAGGGGTTTCTTCCCCCGTGAGCTGAGAGAGGCAAATGTAAGAGAATTTCTCACTCTTAAGCAAGAATCTATGAGTGTGCATGAGTACAACCTCAAGTTAACTTTATTTTCCTATTATGATCTGGAGATGGTTTCGGATGATCTTATTTGTGTCTGGGTTGTCTTGCTTGTCGAGTAAAGAGGGTATGATAGCTATGTTGATAGGGGACATGGACATAGCAAGACTTATGATCCATGTGTAATAGGTTAAGGAAGACAAGTTGAGAGATAGATAAGAGTTCCACAGTAAGAAGGCTAAGACAACAAGTAATGAGTTCGGACAGTAGAAGGCCGGTAATGCAAACCAGTCATCTTTTCAACAAAAGCCAACTGGACCTTCTCCATCATCTGCTAGTGCACCTACATAAAAGAACAGAGCTGAGTTCAGGAATCAGAATTTGCAGTACGCAGAGCTAGACCTGCTCAGTCTTTGGGTAATGTGGCACAATGGGCCAATTGGACTCTTGTATGTGCTAAGTGTGGTAGTAATCACCCAAGAGCATGTTGTGATGGCTCCACTAGCTCTTAAGGTATGGTCAGACAGGCCATTTCATGAGAGAATGCCCTAACAAGAGCCAAGGCAGTCTTCAGCGGCTCCAACAGACAGAGCTGCACCTAGAGAAGCTGCTTTAGGGACAGGTGGAGGAGCAAATCGTCTGTATTCTATCACCAATCTCCAAGAGAAAGAGAATTCACCCAATATTGTCACTGGTATGATCAAAGTCTTTACTTTTGATGTATATGAATTGCTTGATCCAGGTTCGATTCTATCTTTTGTGACTTCATATATTGCTATAAGATTTGATATCCTTGCTGAGCGACTGCTTGAGCCCTTCTCTGTTTCCACACTTTTTAGTGAGTTTATTTTAGCTGAGAGAGCTTATCGTGATTGTACCATCTCTGTCAATCACAAGGACACCATGACTGACTTAGTGGATCTAGACATGGTGTACTTTGGTGTTAGTCTAGGTATGGACTGGCTTCATGCTTGTTATGCCTCAGTTGATTGTAAAACTCGAATAGTTAAGTTCTAGTTTCCTCATGAGCCCATTATAGAGTAGAGGATTAGTTCAGCAGTGCCTAAGGGTCAGTTTCTTTCATACCTTTAGGTTAGAAAGTTAGTCTCTAAAAAGTGCATCTATCACTGAGTCCGAGTTAATGACTCTAGTATTGAGACAACGCCTATGCAGTCAGTTTCAGTTGTGAGTTTCCAGAGGTCTTTCTGGATGATCTCCATGGAGTTCCTCCTGAGAGAGAAATCAACTTCGGTATAGATATTCTTCTTGATACTCGACCTATTTGTATTTGCCATATAGAATAGCTCCATTTGAGTTAAAAAAGTTAAAAGAATAGTTGAAGGACCTTCTCGATAAAGGTGTTATTCGACCTAATGTCTCACCTTGGGTGCTCCGATCTTATTTGTGAGGAAGAAATATGGTTCTCTTAGGATGTGTATTGATTACCACCAATTGAACAAGGTTGTTATAAAGGATAAGTATCCCTTTACGAGAACTTATGATTTATTTGATCAACTTCAGGATGCCACTTGATTTTCTAAGATAGACCTCAGATCAAACTATTATCAATTGAGAGTATAGGAAAGTGACATTCCAAATACAGTATTCAGGACCCGCTATGGTCACTATGAGTTTATAGTTATGTCTTTTTTGCTGAACTAATGTTCCTACAATGTTCATGGACCTTATGAACAAAGCTTTTAATCCATTTATCAACATGTTTGTTATCATGTTTATTGATGTTATTCTGATTTATTTGAGTAATGAGGAGGATCATGCTAGTCATCCCAGAATAGTTCTCTAGACTCTCAGAGATAGAGAGTTGTATGCCAAATTTTCCAATTGTGAGTTTTGGCTTGAGTCAGTGGCGTTCATAGGCCACATTGTTTATGTTGAAGGGATTTGAGTTGACACTCAAAAGATTGAGGCAATGCAGAACTGGCCCAGGCCCACATCTCCAACTAACATAAGAAGTTTCTTGGGATTGGATGGTTATTATAGATGGCTTGTCAAGGGTTTCTCATCTATTTCTTTTCCATTGACAAAGTTTACTCAGAAGACAGTGAAGTTTTAATAGTTTGAAGCTTGTGAGAAAAGCTTTTAGGAATTGAAAACCCGGTTGACTACTGCCTCAGTATTGACCGTACTAGAGGGTACACAAGACTTTGTTGTGTACTGTGATGCGTCTAGAGTTGGGACTTGGTTGTGTGTTGATGCAGAATGGCAAGGTTATAACCTATGCCTCAATATAGCTTAATATTCATTAGAAGAATTACCTAACTCATGATCTTGAGTTGGTTGCAGTAGTGTTTGCTTTGAAAATATTACGTCACTATCTCTATGGTATTCATGTATATGTGTTCACCGATCACAAGAGTCTTCAGCATGTTTTCAATCAGAAAGAGATTAATCAGAGGTGGTTGGAGTTACTCAAGGATTATGACATGAGTATTCTCTATCACCCATGTAAGGCTAATGTTGTTGTTGATGTGTTGAGCGGGTTATCTGTGGGTAGTACTGCCTATGTTAAGGAAGGAAAGAAAGAATTAGCCAAATATATGCACATACTTGCATGATTGGGAGTCCGGTTAATGGATTCCAATGAAGTGGAACAGTGGTGATGAATGGGGCTGAATCATCACTAGTGTATGATGTAAAGGAGAAACAAGACCAAGACCCCCCGTTTTTCTTGAGTTGAAGGAAAATATTCATAAGAAGAAAGTAATGGCTTTTGAATAAGGGGGAGATGGTGTGTTGAGTTATCAAGGCAGATTCTATGTACAAAAGGTGGATGAACTCCAAGAGAGGGATCATGGAAGAAGCCTATAGTTCTAGATTCTCTATCCATCCTGATTCCACAAAGATGTATCGTGAGCTGAGAGAAGTCTATTGGTGGAGTAGTATTTAGAGGTGTATTGCAGAGTTCGTTGCTATGTGCCCGAATTGCCAACAAGTTAAGGTAGAGCACCAAAGGCCCAGTGGTATGGATCAGAATATAAATCTTTCGGAATGGAAGTGGGAGATGATCAATATGGATCTCATTACTGGGTTGCCGTGATCTCGCAAACAACATGATTCGATTAGGGTGATTGTAGATCGAATGACTAAATCAGCCCATTTCTTTCTGGTAAAAACCACTTTTTAGACAAAAGATTATGCCAGATTATATATTCAAGAGATAGTTAGGCTTCATGGAGTTCCTGTGTCTATAATTTCTGGTAGGGGTACGCAATTCACCCACAATTTTTGAAGTCTTTCAAGAAAGGTTTGGGCTCAGAAAAAATAAATTTGAGTACTGCTTTCCATCCTCTAACTGATGGTCAAGCATAGCGCACAATTCAGACTTTAGAGGATATGTTGAGGGTTTGTGTGATCGATTTCAAAGGTAATTGGGATGATCACTTACCTCTCATAGAGTTTGCTTACAACAATAGTTATCATTCTAGCATCCAAATGTCTCCTTATGAGGCTCTTTATGGGAGAAAATATAGATCTCCTATTGGATGGTTTGAGGTTGGTGAAGCTGGGTTGATAGGACTAGACTTTGTTCATCAAGCTATGGAAAAAGTGAAGATCATTCAAGAAAGGTTGAAAACAGCGTAAAAGTAGTTAGAAATCCTATACATATCTTAGGAGATGAGACTTAGAGTTTGAGGTGCATAATTGGGTTTACTTGAAGGTTTCACCCGTGAAGGGTGTTTTGAGGTTTGGAAAGAAGGGGAAACTTAGTCCTCGGTATATTAGTCCTTACAGGATATCCAAGATGATTGGCAATGTAGCTTATAAGTTGGAGCTATCGTCAGAGTTAGCAGCAGTCCATCCGATATTCCATATTTCAATGTTGAAAAAGTGTATAGGTGATCCTTCTCTTATTATACCTATGGAGAGTATTGGTATTAAGGACGACCTATCTTATTAGGAGGTACCCGTTGAGATACTTGATCGTTAGGTTCGAAAGTTGAGAACGAAGGAGGTATCATCAGTCATGGTCTTAAGGAGGAATCAGTTTGGTGAGGAAGCTACTTGGGAGGCTGAAGAGCATGTGAACAAAATATACCCACATCTCTTTGCATCTGGACAGATTCCAATCTAAGGTATTAAATTTCTTGGTACTCTTTAAGTTGATATGCTATGTTGTGTTAAATTACATATTGGGTGTTTGAGTTGGGTGTTGGATGTTTCTACCCTCAGTTCTATTTAGAGTGATCTTATTTGAGGACGAATATTTCCAAGAGGGAGATATTGTTACACCTAACATATCAACGTCAAACAACCATAATTTTCAGCACATGATGTGTTAGGTGGCCCATGAGATATCAAATTGAAGGTCGTTGAGTCCTCTTTCCAATGTCGTTGAGTTTGCTAAATTCCGAGTTTGGATAAGGGAGATATGCCTATTTGAATACAGCTAGTCTAGTTAAGGAAATTCATCCAAATTAAAGAGGGGGTATTTTGGTCTTTTCCTTACCCCACTAGGCCTACACATTTTGTTCACCTAATTAGTGTTCAAAGCTGATTATAATCGATTTTCATCAAGTCTAAAGCATTCAAGAAGCTAGGGAAAAGTTCAAGAGGAGAAAAAAGGAAGTTTTCAAAAAGTTCTTTCGAGGTATGAAAGTTTTCATAGTGATGGGTTTGTTTAACCTCACACCAATCATGAGTTTCCAATTTTGAATTCACCTATGAGATTGAGTACATTGAGTTCTTTGAGGTTTTGTGCTTTATTTTTTGATAATGAAGTTTTGTTGAGTTCTTAAGGTGAGGAACTTTCGAATGAGGGTTAATCTTACGGGATTTTGAATAGATTTTCATTTACTCGTGTTGGGTTAATGAATTTAAGGAAGTTTGGAAGAAATCAATCAAATCTAGGTGAATTAGGACAAAAAATCGAGAAGAAAATTTCGTCGGATCATTCTGAAGTTTTGCTGGGGTGGCGGACCCCCGATGCACCAGAGGCTGGGGCCCTGCGCCTGCAATGCACCACAAACTTGCCCTGGTAAATGGAGGGCCGGCGTGGTGTGCTAGGAGCGTCAATCCACTTTCCCTTCCGTTCTCCATACTTGTTCATTTGAGTCGAGCTTTCATTCCTTTCTTAATCCTAACTATCTAAACCTTTAAAAATCATTGAGGGATCCTACATATATCCTAATAATGTCTCTTAATTTTACTTTTCAAATTAAATTAAAATTTAAGAATAAAGTTTGAGAAAGTCTTTTGAGTCCTTTTGAGACTTAGTTGAGGATATCCTATACTCTAACAAGGTATATGAAAATTATGGTAGCATGGGTGAGACATTGTAGCATCCAATAGCTCATAGTGATGGTTATCGGTTAGAGAATCTCCCAAATAATAGTAAAGAGTTTATTATTGTATTTTTATAGACATTGAGTTATTATCTACTATTTTAAAAGCTTTCTTTATGTTGCATCATTATTGCTACTTTTATATTGAGTTGAGTTGAGTATTTTTGAGTTGAATTGAGTTGAGATAAGGTGAGTATGTTCTTTCTTTCTATCAATTCAAGCTTTTGTCTATGCTTTAGAGTTCCCCTTACATGCTCGTACATTCAATGTACTGATACTATTTGGCTTGCATCTTTTGATCATGCAGATACATGTATTCAAGGTCATCAGCAGGCGCTCCGTTGATATGACTTGCAGTTTCAGTTAGCTTCCCCTTGCTTTCGAATGATTCTACTTTTACTTGTAGTTTTGTTAGGATGTTGTGGGTCTTGTCCTAACTTCCATCGCATTATTTTAGAGGCTTCATAGATAGTAGTAGTTGAGGAGTCTTTTTCTCTTTTCCCTTGTTGATGTTTTAAAGACTGCTAGTTGAACACTTATGTTCATTTTAGTTTATTGAGTTAAACTATTTTATTTATGACATTCATATGAGTTGAATTCGTGTATTGAGTACCTATTTTGTTGAGTAAGTCTTTCACTGAGTATTGAGCCAGGAGAAGGGTTCACTTTGGGACCAATAATGGTTCTCAAGTGCCGGCCACGTCCAGAATGTAGGCTCGGGTTGTGACAACAATATATTGAAGAAGTAAAAAATAATCTTTAAGAATTCTCTTGTGTTGCTTGTTCTCGAGATAAAATAATCATTGTACCTGCTAAGGTTGGAAAGTATAACGCACAAGTACCCCCACAGACTATGATTGAAATTTCAGAGACACACCTTTACTATATTAAGGTCCTAATACCGCCTAAACTCTTTTTTTTTTTTTTTTTTTTTTTTTTTTTTTGCAATTTTGTACTCCTTTTTTGCTTATGTGGCATCCAAACATCTCCCATGTGCCTCAACTACGTGGAGTCGCGGAGTGTGTCACATAAGCCAAAATGTGTATAAGATTAAAAAAATTAGTTTGGGGAGGTAATATGACCTTAGTTTAGTTAATGTGTTTCTTTTAATTTCGGTCATAGTAGTGTAGAGGGTACTTGTACCTTATCCCAAGGTTAGAATTGTATACCCTGAAGTTTTGGAATGTATAAAAAAGACGAATATGGGTTAGTTCACCTGTCATGTTGACTGTCTGCAATTATATTATTTTGATAATTGCATTTATGGGGTGGTCACATGTGCTTTGATATCAATTTACAAATTGATTTTCTAAAGGCTACCCGTCTTTTCATGTTGTTCGTGGTACAAACGTGAGCATGATAATAGAACCACATACAAAAGTAAACTATGAAGTTATTAGAATAAAAATCAGTTGGCATGGATGGTTCAATTTGATGCAAAATAATTGAGAATTCACATGACTATGTATTGAAGAAATAAAAAGTAATCTTCAAAAATTCTCTTGTGTTGCTTGTTCTCGAGATAAAATAATCATTGTACCTATTAAGGTTTCAATTGTATCCCTTGAAGTTTTGGAACATATAAAAAAGGTGAAAATGGATCCGTTCACCTGCCATGTGGACGATCTGCAATTATATGATTTTAATAATTGCATTTATGGGGTGGTCACGTGTGCTTTGATATCAATTTAAAACTTTATTTTTCAAAGGTTATTTACTTGAATTGTTAGATCAAGAACACGTTT
Organism: Solanum bulbocastanum; assembly: GCA_037074985.1. Classification (NCBI taxonomy): domain Eukaryota; kingdom Viridiplantae; phylum Streptophyta; class Magnoliopsida; order Solanales; family Solanaceae; genus Solanum; species Solanum bulbocastanum. The sequence continues at coordinate 24,549,796 of CM073599.1, forward strand.
CAAAGTATTAAATTATGCTGATAATTGTAACACCTCAGAAATTGAAAAGTCGAATTGGAAAGGAAAGGTGCATTTTTGGACAATAATGTAGAGACTACAAGTCCAACTTACTGATCATAGAAAGTCCTACGGGTCATAGGAAGGAGGTCGTAGGATTGAGTTTGAGTTTTAAAAGTATCAAGTCTCTGATGTTTGACATACGAGTGAACAAAACAAGTCGTAGATTGTTCTACGAGAAGTAGGAGGGTTTCGTAGAATGGATCTAGACTTAGTGAAATTTTGGACTTAAAGTTGGGTTCTACGGAAGAAGTATACAGACCACAAAATAGATGATGACCCATATAATGGTTTCTTGGAAGTTGAATGGATTTTAAACCCCAGTAATAGGTTCTATGGTTGACCAGGACTGCCTATAGAAAGACCTACGGACCGTAGACCTTTTATGAAGATTTTAATTAAGAGTATTTTGGTCTTTTCCTACCCAACTAACCCCCAAACAACGTTGTTTTGACCCTATAACTACCCATATAAATGTTTTTACACATTAAAGTAAGCCTAATTTCTCTCATTCACTCAAAATCTCCCATAGCCCTCTAGTCTTCTTCTCCAAATTCTCTCAAGAGATGTCAAGTGAATGATTAGGGTTCCATCAAACTTCAATTTTTCTTCCACCATTGCTAGGGATTTGATTACCCAAGGTATGCGAGAGTTCACTAATGGATTCCTTTCATCCATTGGATCTCAAAATAATCTCAATCTCCTAATTGATTTCATCCAATTCCATAAGGGTTTTATGAAAATATTCACGGGTCCTATTTACTATGATTCAATTGTTTATTTTCAATATTATTATACATAATTTGATTCAATTACATTGTTTTCAATTGATTTCATATGGACTCATGCCTATGTCTACTTCATGAACATTACTTATGTGTTAAGCTTATGAACTTATGAATTATGACTATGAAAGCTATGCATATTTTATAAAAAGGATGATTTATGAACTATTGATGTTTTTGAGATAAGTATCAATGATATGTGAAAGATTTTATCACGTATGAATGAAATTATGGTTTATATGCTTAGAAAGGTAAATGTCTATTATGAAGAAGTTTTATGAAATTAAGATTGAATTAGTAGTCTTAATTGAGCATTTCCAAGTATTTTGATATAAATATGATTATGTAGTTCTCATTGGAATTTACTCAGCACCGAGAGAATTTTGAGATGGAGGTTCCCTTATTAGTAGAGGTCGGGTCTATATAAGACGTCTCCTTGTCCTAAACTATGTACCCCCGTAGGATTGTTTTAAATGACCTAGCTAGTAGATCCACAATAGCCATTATGAATGAATGTGACATAATTCTACCTTGGCAAGTAGTTTTCCCTTTTCTATGTGAGGGTCATGCCAGATTCCATGTTATAACACACATGGTCTTACTGTCGGTTAATGGTATATATCCCACAAATGAACTATCTTTTACTCAAAGGTTTTATGAAAGCTTATCAAATAATTTTAAGTATGCATTGACCTTGATTTTGACTTATGGATTATTTAAAGACTTTTAATATGTCTTACTTGGTCATGCATGCCAGGATTAAAGTTTCTCATATTGTCATGTCCATGCTTATGTTTTATGCATTTCCTCATATATTAGTACTTTCAATGTACTAATGCATAGTTGTGCCTATATTGTCTTATAATATAAGATCTAATGCTTCTTCTCTTGAAAGTCTTAGATCGAGATTGCTCAGGTTGGTCATTGGATTGGTGAGTCCTCATGCTATAAGGACAAGGCCATTGATGTTTTAGTTCTTATGTTGCTTTTATGGTCACTTTTGTTTTAGTCTTGTACGAGGTGTATAGGGTACATCCCAACCACTCTTATGATGTTCAAATGCCTATGTCAGACACAATTTAGCGTTCTACACTTATGTTCAGTTTCCTTATACAATATGAAATTTTATGCCTATTCCCCCTTATTGTATTTTTTATGCCATACTTATGTCAAGTGACTTGGTTAGGGACTTTTAGAGTTCTATTTGCCATGTCATATCTAGGGTGTACTTTAGGTCATGACAATAATGCTGATTAGTTATAAGAAAAAATCTCCCAAAAATAAATTTTGTATGAGGTAAACGTCAAGCCAACAAGGTTCTCCTATCAAAATTGGTTCATTGTCAGGAATTAAATAATTTTCATCTAAAACTTTGAATGTGTGTTATGATTTAATTACACCACCATTTGGAGAGATGGATCACCAAATAAGGTTGGGTTCAATCTTTCTCTAATAAGTCGAACCTTTTCCATAGAATCATGAACCAATACGGTCCCTATCAAAGCGAACTCACCAAATTCAAGCCAACCAATTATAGATTACCTACACCTCATACAATAGATATCCTAAAAAGGAGCCATTTGAATATTTGAGTGATAACTATCATTATAAGAAAACTCAACCAAAGGAAAATGATCAACCCAATTACCCTTGAAATCAATCACGGATGCTCTTAATATATCTTCCAAAGTCTAAATAGTACACTTGGCTTGTCCATCAATCTCAGGATGAAAGGCTGTAGTAAGATTAACTCAGGTTTTAAGACCTTTTAGAAAGACCTCCAAAATTGAGAAGTAAAAAAGTGTACCTCGGTCCGACATAATGGATAAGGGAACCCTGTTCAACTTAACCATTTCTCATATATACAACTTAGCATAATCCTTAGCTGAATACAAAGTCTTCATGGAACAAAATGTGTCAACTTTGTCATTTGATCCACGATGACCCAAATTGAATCTTCTTGCCACCAAATATGAGGTAAACTCGTAATAAAGTCCATATTCAAATATTTCAAGTTCCAAGTTCTAAGTAGGGATTCGAATGTCTTGAGCTAAACCTCCCAAGTTTTGATATTCAACTTTTACTTGTTTACAATTAGGACACTTAGCCACAAATTTTTCAATATCCTTCTTCATCCCATTTCACCAATAGACCTCCCACAAATCATGGTACATCTTGGTGGATCCCAAGTCAATAGAATAATGAGAACTATGAGCTTATGATAAAATATGTTGTCTCAAATCATAAACATTCTAACCACAAAACCGAAATTGGTAACGAAGCACACCATCTCCCCCTTGGGAGAAACCCTCAATGGCTTTTTTAGAAACTGTTTTTTCAACTCAATCATAGTCGGGTCAAGATCTTGCTTAACTTTCACATCCGAAACAAGAGACAATTCTAAGCCATTCTTAACAATGATGCCACCATCCTCGGAATCAACCAAGGAAACATCCAATCGTTCTAGTCAATAAGCTTCATAAACTAACTCCTTTGTACCATCCTCAATGTGAGCTACACTACTCATCGTTAATCGACTAAGAGTATCGACAACCACATTTGCCTTACTCGGATGATATGAAACACTCATATCATAGTCTTTTAGTATCTCAAGCGACGCATTGAAAACTCTTGTTATCAGTGAACAAATCCACATGAACACTATAGAGATAACATGTCCAAATCTTCAAAGCAAAAATCACCCTCGCTAACTCCAAATCACGAGTCAAATAATTCTTTTCATGCACCTTTAATTGATTTGAGGCATAAGAAATTACCTTATTACCATGTTGTATCAAGATACAACCAAGAAAAATCTGTGAAGAATCACAATAAATCACAAACCCATCAGATGCTTCTAGTATCATCAAAACTAGGGTATAGTGAGTCTATCCTTCAAATCTTGCAAAATCTTCTCACATCCTTCCAAACATTAAAATTTCACATTTTTTAAGTCAACAAGGTCAAAGGCAAAACAATAGAGGAAAATCCTTCGACAAACCTCCTATAATAACCGGACAAACCTAAGAAACTCTGAATATCTTAAAGGTAAAGAGGTCTAGGCGATTTCTTAACTGCCTCAGATTTCTTAGGATCAACCTTAATACCGTCACCAGAATAAGGCCAAGGAAAGCAATGGACCTTAACCAAAACTCAAACTTTTCAAACTTAGCAAACAATCGACGATCCTTGAGGATTTGCATGACTAACATTAGGTGATCAACATGTTCATCCTCACTTTGCGAGTAAATGAAAATATCATTAATGAATACAATCACGAACATGTTGAGTTATTACTTGAACAATTTATTCATAAGATCCATGAAAGCTATCAAAGCATTAGTCAAAATAAATGACATCACCATGAATTCATAGTGACCATATCGAGTTCAAAAATACGTCTTCAAAATGCCACTTTCCCTTACCCTTTATTGATGATACCCCGATCGAAAATCAATCTTTGAGAAGAAGCTAACACCTTGGAGTTGATAAAAAGTCATCTATCCTTGGAATATGGTACTTATTCTTCACCGTGACCTTATTCAATTACCGGTAGTCAATGCACATATGAAGTGAACCATCCTTATTTCAAACAAAACAACACCGAATCGATCGGACTACCCCATGGTAAGATACTTGATCTAATGAAACCCTTATCCAACAAATCCTTTAACTTCTTAAGTTGTACCAGAGCCATACGTTAAGAAGGAATACATATAGGTTGCATATGGGTAAGAAGGTCAATACTAAAGTTTATTTCCCTTCTGGAATAACATTAAGTAGATCATTGGAATACACTTCCAGAAACTTATTAACAACTGGAACTAATTAAAGAGCAGGGATTTCAAAATCCATATCCTTAACCTAAACACAATGATAGATACAACCTCTAGAGATTATTTTCCTAGCCTTTGGGCAGGATATAAACTGTCCTATAGGTGCTAAACTTCCACCCTTCCATTCCAAGATAGGTTCATTTGAAGCCTAGAAAGTGAGCAATCCGGTCAAAAAATCTATGGAAAGCATAACAAGAATGAAGTCAATCAATCCCTAAAATGACATAGAAATATATCATGTCTAGCTTTACTAGATTAATTGGAGTGACTCTATGAGAAACTGAAATTTGGCAATTTCTATAGACTCATTTAGCAAAAATAGAATTAACAATGAGATTAGAGACTAAAAAAGGTTCTAAAAGAATTTTGGAACTGACATTAAACTTCATAGCCACATAAGGAGTCAAAAAAGACAATGTATCACCTAGATCAAGCAATGAATAAACATTGAATAGAAGGACTCATAACATACCCGTCACCATATTTGGAGAACCTTCATGATCTTGTCAAGTCTAAAGAGCACAAAATCTATTTTGAAGAGGATTACCACCAGAACTAGAATAAGCACGAGTCTGAGCCTTTCTAGTATGCGAATGGAAATCTCTAAATATGTGACCCGTCTTTCCACAACCAAAACATTCACCTAAATATGCTAAGCACTATCCAGGGTGGTTCTTCCCATTACTCTAACATGCGGTGAAATTCTGACACTAGGAGTACAACCTTGGGTTCTTGGGGTAGGCATCTTATCCTTACCAAACTTTTGAACCAAAGCACTAGATGAATTTGGGCCAGAGAACCTTTGTCGAAACTGAGAACGTCCATGTCTACCAGACATAGAGTAAGAGAAATCACCACCCTCCATTCTTTCCCTTTTTGACTCTCCCACCTTTTCTTTAAGTTTTTCCTCATTGATTTTTTGGAAATGACTCATCAACCTTGAGATATCAATATTTTTTTTATCAACATGGTCGTTTGACATTCTTTGACCACCAATTTGGATACATCTGAAACAAACTTACTCATTCGTTCCCAAGAGTCAACAACAATTGTCGAATCATACTTAGACAATTGAGTGAAATTCAAAGAGTACTCCTTCACGCTCATGTTCCATTGCCTTAGATTTATGAACTCTTGCACTTTAGCTTCCCTCATCACAAGGGGAAAAAACTGATCAAGAAATGCCCCTTTGAAATTGTCCCAATCTAAGGGACCCACATCCAAAGCCCTTTCTTCCTTCCATTTATCATATCAAACTTGAGCAACCCCTTTCAATTGATAAGTGGCCAAATCCTCTTTTTCCACTATAGTTACTCCCATAATTTCCACAATCTTATGGATTCCCTCAATGAACTCTTATGGATTCTCATCCACTTTCGAACCATAAAATTCCACAAGATTCATCGTTGTAAAGTATATAACCATTGTTACCGATCCCAAGAGACCCTAAATAAGACACTTGACATTAGCACAACGCTAAGATGAACAAATAAAGAGAATCAAACATGAAAGTGAGATATAAATCTCAACATCAACATCATAAACAATGCCAAAATAAGAGTATAAAAACTCATTAGCGAAAACATACCAACTCTGACAACAAGCCTCTGTATCAGAGATGTGGTTAGGACAAACCCCTAGCTCACAAAAGAAGTCCAAAAATTGAAATGAATACAATAGACAAGAAAACTCATAACATATGATCATGCCTTTGAACCATGAGGACTTACCACAAGCTAAGCAAAGCTAAATCAATCTACTAGACACAATCGAATGATGTAACATCAGACGCTATATCAGAAAATAATATAGGCACAAGAGATATATGTGTCACTACTTTTAATGTACTGAATATAGGGAAAATGCATAAACATAAACATAAACATAAACATAAACATGATAACTTGATAAGTTCAAAACATGATAAGGCATGACCAAATGAAATATACCAACCAGGTAAGCTTAGTTCATAAATCATAAAAAGGTCAATGCAATACAAAAGTCATGAAATATGTATAAAATATAAGCTAAGTGAGAAATCATAACTTTTTGTGGGATGTTTACAATTAATTGACATAGACCATGCGAGCTATAAGATGGAATCCAATGTCTTTCTCCCACACCAAAAATAGATTGTCCTACTTTCCAAGGTAAATAACTTATACTTAAGATTAGGTGGATCCACCAGCTAATTCATCCATTTGGGACATCCTGTGGGGGCACATAGTTCAAGGACTTTATCCACTCGGTTCTAAGTAAACTTCCAATGAAAATCATAAAGAGTAATCTATTATAATCATAATACTTGGAAAGGTAAGAAACTAGTTATATCAGTCCAATTATAAACTTTACATCATAAAATAGCTCTGTTCAAAATCATGATTTTATAACATAATCAATGATTAAAAGACACGTAAGTAAAAAGCATCTAAATCATGATAATTTTTTCTTAGTAAAAACACACTTCAATCAGAAGTGACTAAATCATAAAAAAATTTCATAGTAGGAATACTTCAATTGGGAGCAACCTAGTTTCATAAATCATGAGATACTTTATGAGGAAGCACCCTAGAATCATAGTCACTACAATTTCTTTATACATGCATAATATTCAAAACTCAATTCATGATCATAAAATCGGCATATATCATGGGTTCATATGAATATTGAAAAAATATAATTTGAATCAAATCATGCATAATAAGATCAAATATAATCAATTGAATCATAAATAAGTGAACCTACGAAGAAATCATATAAAACCTTACAAAATTTAGGTGAAATCTTAAAGAGAATTAGAGAAAACCTTTGGGACTCAATGGATGAAAGAGTATTAATTGAAGAACTTCCCACATACCTTGAGTAATTAAGCATTGGAATTTGGAGAAGAGAACTTGAAAGCTCCACTTGATAGAATCCTTAGAGTGAATTTGGAGAGAAAACCTTGAGGGATTTTGAGGGTTTTAGTGATGAGAGGGAAATAGGTAGATTTTTGAAGAGTAAAAGCAGTTATATGACTTATTTATAGGGTAAAAATGACATAATTTAGGTGTATAAAGGGTAGAAAAAGACTCAAATAACCTTGACTTAAAAGCTATTGGAGGCGACCTATGAACAAACCTATGGTTCGTACAACCCTCTACGGACCGTGTTGGTCTTCTGTACATAAAATTAAGACAAAAAATCCAATAAATCTCCATTAGAAATTCTTATGGTCGGTAGCACCTTCTACAGGCAGTAGGTCCCAACCATAGAACCCAAGGTCAATCAAAATTTCACCAAGTTTGGAACCTTACATACGACCACTTCCTACGGGCTATATATGCATCTACAGACTATCTTGGAAGTCCGTAGGTATTCATCTAAGAGTTTTCATTTTCCAAATTTCTCACCCCTCTTCCATGACTACCTACCTATGGCCTGTATGACCTTGTATGGTTGTAGGTGGGATCATGATAACAACATCAACAATATTTCTGAAGTTTTCCTTTCCATTTCAACTTACCAAGTTTCAAAGTGTTACATATCCGGAGGTTGTCCTGGAGTTCTATGTTTCCTATTAATCTACACAAGATGCCCAAGGGCACAAATGAAATATGGATAGGTTTCTGTTTTTGTTATCCATAAAGTATGTGGAGTAGAGGTGGAGATCACACCGACAACCATGAATTCACTATTTTGGGATGAGCCAACTGGGATTGCAGTTGTGTATGCGTAGAAGCTTCCTACAAAAAGTGCCAAATTTTAATAGGTATCCAATGCAATATATGCAAGGTCTTATCTTTAGGACATTAAAGGAAAGGACATATTTTTGCAAGACTTGTCTTCTGAAGCCAAAGTGTGGCTTGACTTCATTTGTACCTAACTCTTGCCATCGAAAAATGATTCAGCTGGTCTTCCATTAGGTAGCCATTTTATTTCCAATTTAATGACAAGTATTCACACCAACTCTGGAGCGATAGTGGTAGCGCATAGCATAGGAAAGGTCATCAACACAACTATTCTATGTCCTTTCCGGTGCTCATTAGCAAGCATTGTGACCAAGATGGAATTTAATATTTTGATTATGATGAGTCCATCCATGTAAGAAGTGTGATAGATGTGAAGAAAAAAGAGACACATAAGTCCTAACACTAAAGATATGAAGGATGCAATATGAGCCTACTCACGTAGAAAAAAGAAAATGTCTCAAGTGAGGATGTACAAATACCTTCACAATCATCTCATGCTTTTCCCACAACAAGAGTACCTACCAAAAGTTGGTAGAAACAACCCACCACAACAATAGGCAGCTCAACAAATGGGCTATAGGGTTACACAAAATGATCGATAATGCCATGAATAGGCTAGTTTCCATGGTGAAAAACTTAAGCGTACGAGTGGTAGTATGAGAGGGCATAGTTGTCACACCCCGAGGCTACCCCCTTAACGTAAACACAGGACCTAGGATCAAGAGTGACCCAAAGCTAACCCTGAGCTAACATATCAAAAGCATACTTAAACAACTAAACAAAAGATACTATGTGAAAGCTTAAAACATGAGATAAACTGAATAATAGGGAATATCCAAAATAGGTCTGAATATATAAATACTGAACAAAAGTTAATGATACTGGACTATAACTCAAAATACTAAAGCTAAATCTATCTATGTTTGAAATAAGCCTCTTACTGACTAGAGATGCTGGGACATGGCCCTAGGTAACTCTAGTAAAACTAAAACTAAAATGAAAGTCTGAAATAGCAAAAATGTCTATTCTCCTGAGTGATCCCAAGCTAACCCTGAGTTGACATATCAAAAGAATCCTTAAACAACTGAACAAAAGATACTATGCGGAAGCTTAAAATATGAGATAAACTATATAATGGGGAATAACCAAAATAAGTCTGAATATATAAATACTGAACAAGAGTTAATGATACTGGACTATAACTCTAAATACTGAAGTTGAATATATCTATGTCTGAAATAAGCCTCTAATTGACTAGAGATGCTAGGACATGGCCCCAGCTAACTCTAGTAAAACTGAAACTAAAATGAAAGACTGAAATAAAAAACATTTCTATTGTCCTCGAAGTATGAGGACTCACCAGTGATGCTGCTGAATATGGACCGATAACTGATCTACACGTGATCTGAATGTTGAGGACCTAAACCTGTACCATGAAAAGATGTAGCGCAAAGTATGCGTCAGTACTTGGAAGGTACCAAACATGCAGGAGCTGAACAAACATATAACTGAACAAGTGTACTGAGCAATAATATAATTTGAACATGATGAAGATGCTAAAATATACTGAATATGAACTAAACTAAATGTAATTACCAAGAACATAACATGCTAAGATTGAATAATGAAATATATCTGAAAGCCTGGTTAAATGCACAAGAGTCTAACTATGGGAGCTACTATTAACCGACATAAAACCATGTGAGCTAAACGTGGAATCCAATATATACACCCCATCGAGAGAACCCATTATACCTTGCCAAGGGTATAAAGGCATAACTGGCGTGATCACTAAAATCTGATTCCCACAAAGGGACTTATCAACCTATGGGGGCATGTTGTTTTGGAACTATAAGGGTACTTGAACCATAGTACAACTAGGTGTTAAGCCTACTTCCAACTAGAAATGTGTACAATACAACATAACTGAAATATATGGATAGCTCAATATTCTGACATGCTAGCTGAAAATGCAACATTTAAATACTGATAATGAAACATTTAAAATCTGAGGCAATATCTGTATATCTGTTCTAGCTAGTATAATTCATGAACTAAACGAATCTACACAACTAGGGTTCTGAGTTTCATGCAAGAAGCTAAGCAACAATGTTACAAAAACCTGATAATCAGATTAAGAATACTATAACAGCTAAATCACAACAATTATCTAAAGTTATAGAAACCCTAGGTCTAACCAAGAGATAGAGAATCAAGAGCCTGACTGAATTCTAGGGACCTAGTGGATGAAAGGAATACACTAGTGAAATCTCACATACCTGGTGATGAATTCCATGGAGAAATCTTTCAATTTTGTGGCTAGAATTGAAGAAAATTTTTGGGTTCTTGGAGAGGGCTTGGTCGATTGTTTCTCTTCTTTTTGCTTTAGTTTTGGCAAATTTTGGAGAATAAATCACTTAGGGTAAGTTTTGACTAAGTCACTAGGCTAAAACTGACCAAAACGATGTAGCTTAGGGATTAAATGATGTAATTTAGGTGTACAACACATAGGAGAAAAGACCAAAATGACCCTAACTTAAAAGCTGTCGGGGCCAATGACAGGCTTGACCGACGGACTGACCAACAATTCGTCCAGTCAGTCGTCGATTGGTTTTATAGATTGGGGCTGAGGTTCATGATCCATGTACCCTAGACCACGGACTATGGTCCGACTTACGGTCTATAGGTCCTCCCGTTGGTCTAGACTCAATTGGAAATTCTGGGGGTTCTGGGGAAGAAGCTGAGGTGGCCAACCATGGACCCCACCTACAGTTTGTCGGTCAACCTACGGTCCTTTGGTGGCACCTACAACTTTTAAAAATCTGCATTTTTGTCCCTTTTCGAATACAAGGTGTTACAGTAGTCACAACCATCAAGGGAAATCAAGAATCATATCCTCTGGAAAAGGCAGTTGAGGAGTTCTGCACAAGGTTTCATCAATATGGTCTGTATTTTGAAAATGTGTTGGTTTATTGGCTAGAATGTCAGTGAGGGAACTAGGATTATTTCTTGGGAAGGCATTTGAGAAGGAAGATGATTTGGAAAAAGAGTAGTGTAGAGGTGTAGTTTGGAGAGATTGAGGAACTTGGAAGAGAATAAAAATAGCTTTTTTATTTATGGAGTTCCTAATGGGAGTTATTTTAGAAAAGGGATTGTTGATGATTGGAAGAATTACTTGAATCCTGAAATGGAAGATCGAATTAATCAAACAACACTTCTCAAGTTCAAAGACTATGGATTAGAGTTTGAGAATTGAAATCCCTTTCTTTGTTTTTTTTTTCTCTTCATTCCTTTTCTATTTTTCATGAATATGTGTGGGAGAAAAAGCGTAATTCCCTGATGCCATAGGTTACCTTTCATTCTAACTCCCCTGCGACGTTTCCAAAGGTATAATGGGGTCCCATGCTCTTGTGAGTTGCATTTGATTTCTCAATTTTGTAGCTCATTATAATTATGTGTTTCTATTTATTTTTCCATCTATTCCCCATTTTATTTTCCTTTTATTTATTTAAATATTAAAAATGTGAAAATATAGATCCTTGTGTTATATTTACTAGTGTCAATTTTGATTAGATAAGTGAATCTACTTTTTTCCAAGAGAGTATCTCTTATTTCCTTAATTCTAAGTAATTTTTTTTTTTAATATTTTGATTTCTTTTAGTGAAAATTCTACTCATGTGGATCATGTTATGTTTGGTATTGTATTTTTTTTAGCTTGTTTTCAATTGCGAGATTTGTTCTAGATCAACTCACCCAAAATAGTAAATCATTATTTTTCCTTTTGCAAACCAATGTGTTACCTTATAAAATATTTTTGTGATGACAAAAATTGAAATGTTAATGAAAGAATATGCCTAATTATATTCATATATTTCTTTGTAACAAAACAAGAAGCATAGTCAAGCGTAAGTTGAGAAAAAGAAATTCTCAAGAGACAATACAATGAGTAATTAAGATTTGTAACTTGCATTTATATTACACTGTTCTTCTCTTTCATCTACTAAAATCCCTATTTGTTTAAGAAGAAATTAATGTAATTATTTTCCCTAATCAAAATTAAAGTTTATTATGTTTTTATTTTACCAAAACTAATATATTAGTAATTGTAAGTATGGTATATATACTTTTTTCTTGGACTTATTTACTTAATCTCTCTATAGATTAACATATGGATCAAACCACATAGTTTTGATAGACTTAAGCATTTCCTTTAATTTTCTCAAGAAGATCACGAACTACATTAATAGTAAGCAGCTTGTGATAATAATAATAATCAAGGCCAACATCCATGAATGATTTCTTCTCTTCTTCTTTTTCATGGGAATTCATTCTCACTATCAAGTTGCCAACATGCATATCTCGAAGTTCCTCAGTTACCTGCATGATAGAAAATATGTCCAATAGGTTTGTACTTGAATTACATCAAAATTAAAATGTTTTAAAAAAATTGAATTAGAGTTTATAAACACATACTTGGTGACCATTCATTACTAGCATATCTATGTCCATCAGAATCAGATCAAAGCATGCACCATTATGAATTGTGATGAGCAAGAACCGCTTCTTGGCCATTTTTCGCCTCATGAGTTTCGACACCAAATTTCTAAAATGCTTTGTGGACCATTTGAACTATAATGTCATCATCTATTATAAGTGGTCGAAATAGTCTGATGAATCCTTGTACTTGTATGAGTTTGTCTTTTGGACCCTTCTACTAAACCCTTTAGAACTAAACCCATTGACAGTTAGTAGTACAACTTGTGGATGCCTTAAACCAACACTGAGCCTTGACAGAGCGTCTGAGTAGGGTAATGAAATGAAGTTAAAGTAGGAACACGTTACACCTCCCCCCCCATCCATCTACTTACCAACATAGGCATTAAATATGATAAGAGCTCATCGAAGAGGGGTAAGAAATCTGCCCTGAATGTCTTAATTACTATACCCAATATTTTACCATCTTATAAAGATTTCAAAATGATAAGCGTGATAAAGCATAATACATTATTAATGATAAACAAATCTACCACTTATTCTTGAGAAACAATCTTATGTAAACACAATTGGTCAAACACTTGTTTTTCTTGCTCATTTTCCTTCCTGAGAAATTCCTTTTTGTGGGAATAAAAGTCTTTAGCTTTTGCTCTCTCTACTCATTTGTTTGTTTGACTTGAATTGCCTGCGATGACTTGCTTAGTCTCATCCACAATGCTTCAGACTTCATCCAAGAGTAGTCCAGATATCTGAAGTCTAGAGAAGAATACATAATATGATTAAAATATTAAAGGTCATGAGAATGAGTAATAGTATAACCGTTCTATATGTTTCAAGATGGAATTAGGATTAAAGTGTAATTTCAAAAATCATTCGTATCTCTAGTAATTACTTGTCCCCCAATATGTGTTCTTGCTTGTCATGACCCGAGCCTACACCCTGGACATGACCGAAACTCGAGAACCATTACTGGTCTCCAAGTGAACCCTCATCCTAGCTTACTACAAGCAGAAGACTAACTCAAGAATACAAAACTTAAAAACTGAATAAAAATAATATATTCAACTCGCCATAAAATAGGCAACGTAAGTCTTTAAAACATTTAACAAAATGAATGAACAGACTTCTGAAACTCTATTGTCTATCTATGAAGCCTCTATGACAAAGATGAAAGTTGGGACAAGACCCACGACATCCTAACAACTGATATAACTGAAAGTACAAGTGGAACCCGAACTACATGTGGTATCAACGAAGCACCTGTTGATAATCCTGAGTACCTATATCTACATCATGAAACGATGTAGATCAAATAAATCAATATATGAAATGTACCAGCATGTAAGGGGAATTATAAAGCATAAACATAAACTTGAACTGGTGGAACAAAAACATACTTACCTCTTCTCAACTCACTCAACTCACTCAACTCAACTTAAAGAAACATAGTTCAATTCAACTCAGAGAAAATAGCGCTCAACTCAATGATAAGATATTCAACTCAATGAAATAAAGCTCGACTCAATAATAAGATACTCGACTTTTGGTACTCAACTCTAGATACTCAATTCAATATAAAGATACAATACAAATGCAATATATAGAAAGCTTTTAAAAGAGTAGAAATCAACTCAATGTATTGAAAAATGTAATAGTAACTCAGTTTGTATGCAAGGATACAAGATAAAATCTGCTTGTATATGAAAATACAAAGTAAACTCTGTGTATATAAGAATACAAAATATATCGGTGGGAGTTTCTCTAACCGACAACCATCACTATGAGCTATGTAATGATACACACTGCCAGGGCCGTCCTATACTTTGCTAGGGTATAGAACCTACTACTAAGTGGATCCACTAGTCTATGCTAAAAGCATTAAGGAATCATCTAAAAAGCATAACCCTTTTCTACCTATGCTGGCAACACGGTTTATGGAGACTTTGAATTTTCTGAACTCAAACTCATCCCCATATCGGTGCTCAATACTACTCCCAAAATGTAACTAACTCATATATTTTAGAAAAACATAACTCTTTCTGTGGTTTGAAATTATTACTCAAAAACTAGCTCAAAAGTTCTTTTGGAAATCGGTGTTTCCTCTCTTGTTTAAATGAGAAAACATTTACTCTTTGGGAATACTTAGTTCCCATATAATCTTTTAAAAAGAAACATGAACTCGACTCTACTCTTTCTCAAACTCAATGCTTAAGTCTTTAAAACAAGTTTTAAAACAATTTGTAAAAAGATGTCTTAAAATAGGGTTCATGCCGAATTATGGATATGAACAACTCAATTCAAGGTTTTTAATAACCATAGATAGAACTCAATACTCAGAACTCAAGAACTTAGAACTCAAGAACTTCAATGATACTTCTCATCTCAAGATTGCTTAACTCATAAGGTTCATGCGGAATTATGGAAATAAACTACTCAACTCAAGGACCTCATGGGTAACATGTAATAGTTCCATGATTAGGAATATAATCTCAAAAGGATTATGAACTCAATACTCAAGGCTTAGAACTTAATATTCAATAACTTGATTTATAATAATGAGGTCAATTTTTTAGTTGTTACGTTATGCGTTGTTCTTTTATTTGCCGGTGCAGTTGCTAAATCTGCCCAATTCCCCCTTCATGTATGGTTACCTGATGCCATGGAGGGGCCTACTCCTATTTTGACTCTTATACATGCTGCTACTATGGTAGCGGCGGGAATTTTTCTTGTACCTCGGCTTCTTCCTCTTTTCAGAGTTATACCTTACATGATGCATTTGATCTCAGTTATAGGAATAGTAATAGTATTATTAATTTATGAAGTTTTTATACGGAATATATGGGCATGAACGACTCGAATCGATGGTCTAAATAACAATATGGAACTCATGTATACAACTCTTATCATTCTCATACTTGCTCAAAACTTAGTTCAAATCGGTAGTTGATCTCAAATGATTCACAATTGAACTCAAAGACTTTCTTGAACTCTATTCATAACTCTCTTTTTAATTTGAATTATGAATTCAAGAGTCATCGTTCATGATATGAAGGATTCCGTGATGAGAAAGTAGACCCATGAATACATTCTCCTCAGTCTCATACTCTCTTGCTCGAGTCTTGAAACAAGTTATTAGAAATTGTAGAAGACTCCTCAAAAGACTCAAAAGGACCTTCTTAAAATGTTCGAAAAAACTCTCAAAACTCAACTCTTCAATCTACCTTGAATTTGAATTATGAATGCAAGGTTATGATCATGTTAGGAATGATTTCTAAGTGTTTATTAGTAGTTTAGAGTGTTTAGAATCAATAGGGCTAGAAGGTACCATTTTAAAGGACTTAAACGGGCAAAAAAACAGAGAAGGAGTGGGGGCAGGCGACCCTGAAGCACTGAGTAGCGCAGGGTACCAACTCTCTACATACGGAGATGTAATTGTGGCATACTGGCTCGCATAAGGCGCTAGGCCCCAACCCAAAAAACCGCGATGACTTTCTTTGGTCGTTTTCTCACCCTAACTCGCCTATAATTGAACGGTTTCTTCCCCAATCACTTAGATTCTATTACTCAAGATAAGTACACTCTAATATACACAATACAGCCCTCAAAACACTCACTTTCATCTCAAGAAGTCATCAAAACCCCAACAAAACAAGATTTAGAAAGAAACTTCAAGAAAACTTATCAAGAACTTAAATCTTTCAATGTTTATGGACGAATTTGAATATGAAAATCATGTTTGGCATGTGGGTGATGAACCAAACACTATGGAAACTTACATAACTCTTAGGGATCAAACCCATGGCAAAAATCCGCAACAACTCTCAGCAATCTCGACGAACGCCTTGATCTTTTCCTCTTTTCTCCTCTTTTCTCTTCTTTTCTCTTCTTGAACTCTCAACTAAAACCCTAGGCGTATATTAAGATTATAAAACTGAAACAAATCAGTTTAAACCACTAAAAACTTACTAAAAATGAATTAAATCTGATTGGATAAGGAAAAGACCAAAATACCCCTCACTATTTTCGGGTAACATTCCTTAATTGGACAGTCTAACTTCAAAAGGGCATATCTCACTCATCCAAACTTAAAAATTAGAAAACTTGGTGGCATTGGAAAGCTAATTCAAAGGCCTTTCATTTGATATCTTATAGGCCACCTAACTCATCATGTACTAAAAGTTATGACCGTTTGAAGTTGACCCAAAATCGAAGAACTTAGGAATCACATGAATGAACTTTCTTTAGTTCTTATTAAAACTAAAAGTGCTACATCTAGTGACCTTAACACTTGAGAATTTTAAATTCCTCGGTACAACTCATTTTTATTCAAGTGGTGTATGAATCAAATTGTCGAGCGCACCTCGACTAATTTCATGGGGTACCTGTGACCTCTCCAGGTAACTCTATTTCCAACTCATAAAATCTATAACTCAACTTATACAAGTATAGTAATATCAAATAGACAAGAGTTTTGGAAGTTTAGCATCATTTCTTGATAAACATGAATCTTTCATTCATCATACGTAAAAATGGTGTCAAAACTATGTACAAATTGAGATGGTTTAATGACAAAATTTTCTCACTTTACAACGCAAGTATATATTGGATGAAGATGATCTTTTAATGATTGATACATTTATCTATCAGTTATTTTTCTTTTGGATGTAGTTAATTATAAGTTCTATAGAATTATTTGTGTGCTTTCATTGACCTATTTTTTTTTTTTTATATAAATATATTCAATATATTGAAATAATTAACTCTTAGAGTTTACATTCTCAACCGATCCAATTGTTCATATAACGAACTCTTGATATAGCCTTTTTCTTATTTTTGATTCAGTGGCTTTATGAGAATCCCATAAGTCAAGTTTCATTCAAATTAGTTAATAATTAATCATTTTGACTGACTATTTTTACATAAATAATAAGTAGGAAGGGGATAGGAACTAGGATAAACAGTTCAGTAGCAACACATGCAAGAATTATTTGTTGCTACTGAACTATTTACTCTATTCTACCTCTTTTCTACTCGTAAAAATTGTCATTCAAATTGATTAATTATTAACTAATTTGAATGAAACTTGACTTCTGGGATTTTCCTAAAGCCAATGAAATAAAAAATATGAAAAAAGGCTATATCAACAATTGGATCAGAAGAGAATGCAAACCGTAATGATTAATTATTTCAGTATATTGAGTATTTAAAGAAAAAATAAAAGTTTGATTCCTTGTTTTGCAAAGCTACTCAACTTGTGGGAACTAAGGAGGAGAGGATTTGCCTTTATGTGAAGGGACTTAACACTGATTTGCTAGTCTTATCTGTGCATACGACTTTTGCAAGAAGAGCTTTGATGAGGTGACCGACTATGTGAAGAAATTGGAAGGAGTTAGGTAAGTTGCGCAGGCTAAGGCATTGGCTAAAAGGTCAAATAATGTAGGAAACTTCATTAATACCTACTCCAGGGGTCCTGGTCCGTACGTGTATTTAGCTCACTGACTTTACTAGCTTATATAAGTGGTTATTTTGAGGTCACACAACAATATCTAGCTATGTGTGGTCAATGATCTTCTTATTCGTCAGCCATTAGGACTTCACTTGATCGAGGATGCTTCAATTGTGATGAGATGTATCACTTTAAGAGGGAATGCCCTCACAAGCAAGTGGGCAACTAAGTACAACAACATTTTAAAGGTTGTGGTACTAATAGGTAGAGGTGGTTATGGCAGAGGACGCCCATAGGGGGGTCAAGGTAATAATTAGAGAGGCTATGGGGAAGAGGAAATGGTAATGCTGGGAGGAGAGCGACGCAACTGGGTAGATAGGTTGCCTGAGATGATGATAGAGCTACACCTTCTAAGGCAGGCAGGCTGAGTCATTTAACACCGTGACAATAGATACTATTCTTGTCTGTGACTGGATGACTTCTATATTATTCATACGTATCGATTAAATTTACCTTGGACTTGACTTAATTTGTGTTATCCTTGTGCCCCCATTCATGTTTCTACCTTGATTGGGGAGTCTTTTGTAGTAACCCGTGTGTATCGTGCTTGTTTTGTGATGTTTGTGGGTTTTCAGACTTGGTAGATCTATTGATTTTGGATATGCTAGACTTTGATGTGATCATGGGTATGACTTGGTTGTCTCCTTATTATATTGTATTGAATTGTAATTCTAAGACAGTCACTTTAGAAATTCTGGGTAAGGATAGATTAGAGTGGGATGGTGTGTACAAATCTATGCCATGGGTACTGGTTGTTTGGCCTACTTCTCTCACCTTTGGGATGTTAGTGTGGAGTTCCCTTCTTTTGAGTCAATCCCAGTAGTTTCAGAATTTCAGGATGTATTTCCTACGGATCCTCCTGGTATGCTCTAGATAGAGATATTGATTTCTACATAGATTTGGGTTCGATTACTCATCAAATATCCATTGCTCCTTATCACATGACTTGAGTAAAGTTGAGAAAACTCAAGACTCAGGTTCAGGAACTCTTATATAAGGAATTCATTCGTTCCAATGCTTCACCTTGGGGGTGCTCCAATCTCTTTTTTGACAAATAATGATGGTAGTTTGCGAATGCGCATAGACTACAGAAAATTGAACAAGGTTACTATCTAGAAAAAATATCCTTTATCCCGCATATATGATCTTTTGATCAGTTGCAGGGTGCTTCAGTGTTCTCAAACATTGCTTTGAGGTCAGGGTACCATAAATTAAAGATAAAACCCTAGGAGAAACATCAGAAAACATTTTGGACTTGATATGGTCATTATGAGTTCTTGATAATGTACTTTCAATCTACTATGCACCGACATCTTTTATGAGTTTGATGAATGTTGTCTTCAATATATTTATGGATTTCTTTATGATTGTGTTAGATGATATTTTGATTTACTCCAAGAGTAAGGAGGAGCATGTAGAGCACCTTCTAATTGTTTTGGGTATCCTAGGTAAATAGAAGTTGTATGCCATGGATAAAAAATCAGGTAACGAGTTATCAACTCCCTTTTTATACTGAATCTCAAAATCAAAAGGGGCTAATTGCGCTTGCCACCTAGCGAATATTAATTTCGAAGCATCGTTCTTGAAATTTTTGTCAAACATAAATTTGACCGATTGAGCGTCACTTTTTTATCAAAAAGTTCTGGTTGTATAAATCATCTTGAAATTTGAGAATGCAACGATGATTAACATTTCATGTGCTACCGTCGCATACTTCTTTTGAGCTTCATTCCATTTTCTTGAATGAAACTTAATCAAATATTCTCTCTTGTCATAACGATTAATCTGTTTGAGAATTCCTCCATATCCAATATTGAACGCATCAGTCTTAATAATCTTTTGCCAAGCAGGGTTTGCTAGCGATAAGCATGGCAGAGATTGTACTTTCTGCTTAATTTTTTTTACCATGTTGGTAAGACTTTCATTCTAAGGAGACTTATGATCTTTTTTCAACCTGTCATATAACGGGGCTAAGTCTCAAGAAAGATGTTTGTAGAACGGGGAAATATGATTTAAACTCCCCAAAAATCTCTCTAATTGAGTCCTGGCTGTAATAACATCAGGAAACTTGTTAGCAATATCACTAGCTCTTTGAATGGGAGTAATATTCCCTTGACAAATTTGATGTCCTAAATATCGAACATCTGTTTGAAATAAACTCATTTTGGGTTTTGAAATAACCAAACCATTTTGTATCACGACTTTTTTTTAAAATATCAAGATGCTTGACATGTATTTTAAAAGTTTTAGAAAATACTAGAATGTCATCAATATAGACAATAATAAAATCCATAAAAGGGTTGAAAATATCATTCATGATTTTTTGAAATTCAGAAGGGGCATTTTTCAAATCAAAAGGCATGACATTCCATTCGTATTGTCCAAATGGGACATTAAAAACAGTTCTATAAGAATGCTCTTTCAAAATCTGAATTTGCCTATATCTTGATCTGTATGATGATCCTTGAGATGATCTGGCTCCATATGATAGATTACCAGATTTACAGGATCAAGGACCTAGCGGTAGTCCGCCCAGTCATAGATCTAGCAAGTCAAGTATCCTTAAGCTAGTGGTAGTCCGCCTGTGAAAGAATCAAAATATACAAGAATTTTGGCATAGTTTTTTAGATTGCATGGTAAACGTTTTACTCGAGCAAAGGGTCTGTTAGAATCTAATACGTACTGCTTATTGAGCCCATGTGTTTGGCAGTTCTAATCGGGTATAAGGTGCCCTACTTATCAATCTCCTTTTCGGGCTAAAAACCACGGCTAGCCAGACAGAGTCATTAAGACAAAGGCAATAAGAGTAGAACAAGATTCGACTGTACCTCGATCTCAGAACTAAGTCGAAAAGCCATACTAAAATTCCTTTATATTTAAATAAAGCTTCGATCTGTTCATGGTCTATATAGAAGAGAAGTTAGTTATTCGACATATATAATCTTTAGCCGGACATAGTTCTGGCTAGGAGAGACATACTAAAATGAAAGACCAAAAAAAAATAATACCTTATAAAGGATGATGTCTTCAAGATCCAAGAACTCTGAAAAACTGACCGATTTATTTATATGATATGAATACCGGAACAGTACTCGAAGAAAGACTTTACAAAAGATTTACAAAATAAGAAAAGAGAGAGCAATCCTAAAATTTTTTCTGATGCCCTTTCTCTAAATAAGCTAAGACTTATATAGACAAAATGAAAAGACAAAAGGAATCTATGTATAGTGCAAAAGGGTCCTCATCTGGGTCCCTGAATAGTGTATCTACTGTTTAATGGGGTTTCAATAGTAAATCTACTGTTGAGTGGACCTGTCTTCACATAGTCTTCACTTGACTATGTTTCCTTTGTCGTATTCTTGCCTTTATCTAAGGCCTTCATCTGTTGTAGGAAATCTTCCGCTTCTTGTAATTCAGTGGCCGACAGCATATGTTTTGATTTGGCACATTGTGAATCTTCCATGTCATTGCTAGTTTCACTTCGCATTGAAGTGTCGGATTTATCAATCTGAGTTATAGTTTGTAGTAAATTTATTCTTACTTCCTTAAGATAATCCTGAATCATTTGCTCTTTATCTCTTTCCTGAAAGGAGATTCTTCTAGCAATATGTCTTACTGAGTTATCCTCAATAATTTTTTCTGGCCTAATTGTTTTATAATCAACAATTTTTTCTTTAATGGAATCTATAATTTCTTGACCAACTAATTGTTTAGTCTTAGGATCTTGTTTCAAGAGCTTATCCCAGAAGTTATTATAGTAAGCTTTGTAAAGACAAGGAATATTTTCCTCGTTGAACCCTACTTTCGTTGTCCATTTGTATATCCACGGTATTGAAAATTCTATGAAAAAGTAGATTTGATCTATCCTTTCAATCCATCACACATGATCTTCTCGATATAATCTATTAAGATCTAGAGATACCTTAGTCCATTCTATATATAAATTTAAGAATGGTTCTGGAAGAATCCGAATGGTCGGTCCGTGGTATGACCACCAATTAATGAACCAATTTGGTATTGTATCTACAAAAATATTTGCACACACCTTTAAGAACCAATTATGTTTGTGTTTGTCGTTGTTATAATACAACACCACATCAAAAGCTCGGATATAATCCCAATAAGTAAAATTCATCCTGGCATTATTGAGACTTATCTGTCTCTCTTTCATAGCTGACATGCCCCAATCTTCAACAGATATAATCTTTTTTATAATAAATTTAGAAAAGTTAGAACTCTTCTCCTATGGGTTATAACCTATGCCTGAAAAGTGCTGAATCTCCGCAGTTTCGGTATTCATCAAAATTTCTTCATAATAGGATTGAGTCTTATATGACTCTCCCAGATAGTATAATCCATTTACAAGATATCGTTGGAATATCTTCCAAGGTTCATCCTTCCGTTGTAAATTAGAATTTTCCAATAGAAATATCATTTATTTTTTCGGTAACTTTTTGTAGGATTTGATATCATCAGAATCCTCTTTAATAATTGAAACAAAAGTATCTTTTTGCTTCTTACCTTCCAGATAGGCCTGCATATGAGCATATAATTTTTTCAGAATATCTTCCAAATTAACCAATTGCTGCGAACTAGATGAAGATTCTTCTTGAGAAGAAGTTCTTTTATTAATTAAAGTTCTTTTTCCTGTTTGTATTATCGGGGAATTTAATTTGGATCTGTATGACGATCCTTGAGATGATTTGGTTCCATATGATGGATTACTAGCTCCATATGATGGATTACCATAATTGCCTCTTCTTGGGGTTGTTCTTCCCCTTCCTTTTCCTTTAATGTGAATCCAAGGTGGATCCATCATGCAAACATAGCAACTTTTCGTTATCATTCAAAAATATAGTCTGCTAGATAATTATCATCTGAATAATATTCTATCTCAATATGAGAAAAATCTTCACTTAAGATTTTATCAACAATCTTTGTAAGAATCAGATTTTTCATATCTCTAGATAAGGGGTAAGAACTCTTAGTATTTCAACTAGAGTTTTATTATCAATAAAAGTTTGGAAAAACATGATTCACTGATTATATTCCCTGGATAAAAAATCAGGTAACGAGTTATCAACTCCCTTTTTATACTGAATCTCAAAATCAAAAGGGGCTAATTGCGCTTGCCACCTAGCGAGTATTAATTTCGAAGCATCGTGTTTGAAATCTTTGTCAAACATAAATTTGACCAATTGAGGGTCAATTTTTATCATAAACTTCAGGTTGTATAAATTATCCTGAAATTTGAGAACACATTTAACGATGGTTAACATTTCATGTGCTACCGTCGCATACTTCTTCTGAGCTTCATTCCATTTCCCCAAATGACACTTAATCAAATATTCTCTCTTGTCATGAGGATTAATCTATTTGAGAATTCTTCCATATTCAATATTGGACGCATCTGTCTCAATAATCTCTTGCCAAGAAAGGTTGGCTAGTGATAAGCATGGCAGAGATTGTACTCTCCGCTTAATTTATTTTACCAAGTTGGTAAGACTTTCATTCCAAGGAGACTTATGATCATTTTTCAACCTATCATATAACGGGGCTAAGTCTCGAGAAAGATGTTTGTAGAATGATGAAATATAATTTAAACTCCCAAAAAATCTCTGTAATTGAGTCCTGTCTGTAATAACATCAGGAAACTTGTCAGCAAAATCAATAGCTCTTTGAATGGGAGTAATTTTTCTTTGAAAAATTTGATGTCCTAAAATTCGAACATCTGTTTGAAATAAAATCATTTTGGGTTTTGAAATAACCAAACTATTTTGTAGCACAACTTTTTTGAAAATATCAAGATGCTTGACATGTATTTCAAAAGTTTTAGGAAATATTAGAATGTCATAAATATAGACAATAATAAAATCCATATAAGGGCTGAAATATCATTCATGATTTTCTGAAATTAAGAAGGGGTGTTTTTCAAACCAAAAGGCATGACATTTCATTCGTATTGTCCAAATGGGACATTAAAAGCAGTTCTATAAGAATGCTCTTTAAAAATCTGAATTTGTCAATATCCTGATTTTAAATCAAACTTTGAAAATATATTGGCATCGTATAATCTTGATAATAAATCCCTTTTATTAGGTATAGGATACCTGATCCACTTTAAGTGTTTATTCAAAGGCTTGTAGTTAATGGCCAATCTTGGAACACCTCGTTCCCTTTCAGTTGCGTTATTAACATAAAAGGTTGTGCAAGACCAAGGAGACTTGGATGGTTTTATCAAGCCCTTTTGTAAGAGATTATCAATCACAGTTTTGCAAAATTCTACTAACTCAGCATTCATCTGATAGGGCCGAGATTTAGTAGGGATATCATCCTCTAAAAATCCTTCTTGATAAGGAAGAGTTACAATATGCTTTTTGTGATTCCAAAAAGCTCTAGGATGATATGCACAAATGTCGACAGCAATCTGCTCAAAAATCAATTTGATTTTTTCCTTTACCTTAGCAGATTTCATCGAATCTAAAATATCATGGTGAATAACTCCAATTGTAATGAGTCCATATGAGTTTACTTCATTTTAATCAATGCATTAATATCTCTCGTTACCGGATCTGTAACAAAAGAATATGTTATCTCATTTTTCTTGTAATTTGCTGAGAATCCTTTCACGTCGATCCTTGTGAAAGTATAAATTGCATTTATAAAAGGAGTTCCAAGTATAATTGAAGGGTTTAACTAATTCTTAACAAAGAAGAAGAAGTGAGGAATGCAAATTTTATTCTGACAAATCGTTACATTGGGTAACTTATACTCTATATCCAGAGCATGACCAGAGGTAGATTTTACCAAATGCGTAGTTTTTTGAAAGTATTTAGTTGGTACTAAACCTTCCTGAATATAGCTAACATTTGCACCGTTATCAATCATTGCAATGCTAGTAATGGAAAAACTATTATCAATCAAAACAGTACATTTAATATACCATTTATGAGCTGTAACAATCTGCATCATTCCTAAAACATATCTTGTTTAAGATCTGAATTATCGAGTTGGAGAGTTTCATCTTCAACTTGCTTTCCTTTATTTTTTGAAAAATGATCTTCGTCAGTATTATTAATCTCAATCTGAGTAATACGGTGATCACAAATGAATTGTTTTTGTTTAAGAGATTTAATCTCCTTTTTTAAAATTTCAGCTTCCATTTTCAAATCATTGAAAGAAGAATCTTTTTCAAGAAAAGTATTTTTCTTTAAAATACGATCATCTACTTCTTTTAAAGAATAGAGTGCTTCATATTCAAAATCATTAAAATCATTCTTTTTCTTTTCATGAAATTTTGTAGAACGCTCTCCATTTGAAACAGCTAAATTAATAATTTTTTCACGAAGCCTTCTATCATTAACTTCCTTTAAAAGTTCAATCACATTATCAGATGTGATAGTATTCAGATTAAACTATTGAAATTGTGACTGAAGTTTATAAATTTTGTCATCTTCTCAATTGCAATCATGACCCTGACAAGTATCACCGGCATTAGTACGATTATTGTCATAATCAGAGAAATCAAATAATTCTACGTTAGAATCTGAACCTGATTCATTATCATCTTCGGATCCTGAAGTGTATAACAAACCGTATACCTTGTCGTATGTATCGTTTTCAAATTCTAAAGTTTTCAACTTGTTTAACTTGCAATTTGGAGCAATATGCCCAAGTTTACCACACTTGTAGCATTTTACCTTTGAAAGTTCTCTTCCAGATCTATCCTTAGTAACTCCATTAGATTTACGATAGCTTTTTCTAGTTTCTCGATCTTCTTTAGATCTATGCCTTCGCTTAGATCTTTTCTTTCTGTGCAAATCAACTTCTTTTGAAGACCTGTAATATTTATCCTCCTTAGCAGTGGGATTAGGTAAAAACAAATTGTTCACAGAAATCTCCCAATTGTGATCATTCTTTTAGCTTATCCATCTTACGTTGTCTAGCCATTTTAAGTTCATTGAACAAGTTCAAACCTTCTAGTGTGCAAATGCCTATAATTTTTCCATAACTTAAATGACCGTAAGGTATTTCAACCCGATTTCCTCTCAGAGTTTTCCTAACCCTTTCAGCAAACAGAGGGGGAAGTCCGTCTATGAACTTGGCTTTCTAATATTCAATCTTATTTTCGGGCAATTCCATAACCCTACTAAGATAGGAATCTTTGTACAATCTAAATTGTGCCAAGGTCCTACATCTAAGACCGTTAAGAAGACTTCTTACTGTCTCGTGTTGATTGGTAAATCTACCATTAAAATGTTCCAAAATAGTAAGAACCAAGGTATAAATAGCATCTTCTCTGTTTTTTACCGAAGCCATACCTAAGTTATCAACTCCTTCATCTGTATATTAATCCTTCCATCGGGATTTTGAGAGATATGAGAAAAATCAGAATTAGTAACAACATCGGTTAACTGATTTTGGGATATAACCGAATTTAGAATCCATGAAGTAGGGAAATCAATCTCTTCCCACTTAATAGGTCTTCTAGTAGTGACCTTGGACCTTGCAAAATTGGTTTTCACCAAAATAGTTTGATTAGAAATATCATATAATCTACATCTAGGATTATGAGTAGATAATAATTTAAAATAAATTCGGTAAGATAAACAAATAAGTTCTGAACCAGGCACCTAGTCATAACCATGATTAAAGCATCGAGAATATTCGTATCAGTAAGAGATAACTGCAAATTACGTTGAGTATTGAAATAAACTGGACCATAGGCCACCGTATATTCTATCGAACCCTTAGGAGACTATCGGAAATTTAAATTTCTAGCATCGCGAAGAGAAACTAAAAAAGTCTCAGACAACCCTTTAAGAGTTAAAGATTAAAAGCAATTTGAATCATACCAATATGCAAATAATTATACTAATTTTTATAAAAAATCAAATCTTGTTCATTTAGCAAATGAATAATTTGTTCAGAAGAATTCAAAGCAAAAGACTGCTCAATTATTTTAATCAATTGTTTTGAAGATAGTTTATCAAACCAACAATAGTCATAAATAGTTTTAATAGGGAATTTAGGAATCGTCCACCTATTTAACAAGTTAAGGTTATGAGGTATATCTACCTCTTCTAGTCTATTACTTTTAGTACTTGTATCTCCCAGATCCATGGGTGAAAGATTAAAATCTATGTCGAATAGTTCACCTCCATCTCATAGATACCATGAAAAGTTCTTGGCTCTGATACCAGATTTACAGGATCAAGGACCTGGCGGTAGTCCGCCCAGTCATAGATCTAGCAAGTCAAGCATTCTTAAGCTAGAATCGCAAAAAGCATATTGTAACTCTTCCTTATGAAGAATGATTTTATTCCTTAGTTTATAAACACTTATTTACCATTATATATCAAATCATTTTGTAAGAGATTGATTTTAATCTGAATACTATCACATCTGATAATGTGATTGAACTAATAAAGAAAGTTACTGATAGTAAGCTTCATGAAAAAATTATTAATTTAGCTGTTTCAAGTGAAGCCAATTCTCAAACCCTCCAATTATATTTGGAATTCCTTTCATAAATGCAATACCAGCAATGACGTGGAAGATTCACAACGTTCTGAATATTCCTTTACCTTAACAGATTTCATCGAATCTAAAATATTCATGCTGAATAACTTAAATTGTAATGAGTCCATATGACTCTGCTTCATTTGGAATCATCCACCTATTTAACAAGTCAAGGTTTTTTCTGATGCCCTTTCTTCAAATAAGCTAAGACTTATATAGACAAAATGAAAAGACAAAAGGAATAGTCCGCCCAGTCATATATCTAGCAAGTCAAGCATCCTTAAGCTAGCGGTAGACCGCTTGTGAAATAATCAAAATATACAAGAATTTTGGCATAGTTTTTCAGACTGCATGGTAAACCTTTTACTTGAGCAAAGGGTCTGTCAGAATCTAATGAATACTGCTTATTGAGCCCATATGTCTGACAGTTCTAATCGGCTATGAGGTGCCCTACTTATCAAACTCCTTTTCGGGCTAAAAACCACGGCTGGCCAAACAGAGTCACTAAGACAAAGCCAATAAGAGTAGTGCTAGATTCGACTGTACCTCGATATCGAAACCAAGTCGAAAAGCCATGCTAAATTTCCTTTATATTTAAATAAAGCTTAGATCCGTTCATGGTTTATATAGGAGAGAAGTTAGTTATTCGACATAGATAATCTTTAGCTGGACATAGTCCTGGCTAGGAGAGACATACTAAAATCAAAGACTAAAAAAAATAATACCTTATAAAGGATACTGTCTTTAAGATCCAAGAACTCTGAAGAACTGATCGATTTATTTATATGATATGAATACCGGAACAGTACTCGAAGAGAGACTTTACAAAAGATTTACAAAACAAGAAAAGAGAGAGCAATCCTAAAATTTTTTCTGATGCCCTTTCTCCAAATAACCTAAGACTCACAACAGGTCACAAAAGGTAGACCTCACCCCACTAGAAATAAAAATCATTTGTCCTCAAATTCAAACAAAAATATCCAAGAGTAAAAAAGTAAGATTGAGAGGGAGGTAAAGAAGGGATCATATCTACTCAGTCACTCTATTTATCGGGGCATCAGTGCTCGTGCATCAATGTGGACTTGGGCATTAGTGCCCAGAGTTAACTCAAAAGGAGTAGTAGCTGCACTAGGATCAACCAAGGGTGTATCCTCCAAAGAAGCTTGCACAGTTGCATCTACCATGGCCTTCTCAGTCTCAGTAAGTTCCTCATACGAAGCTTTCTCCGCCACCTCAAGCATCTCCTCATCCGTCTCTACCTCAGACTCGGGATCAATTGCCTCCTCAACTCTAACCTCATCTCCGGTGGTAGCTGGAGGCATGTATGGTACATCTAGAATCTCCATCATTCCGAAAAGCATGGACAATTAGGTGGACTTAAGGTGATCCACATCGCTCCTCAACACAGTAATAGCGACCTTTAAAGCCGTCACCTTCTTGGTGGCCCCTTGGCCACGCTCACACACCGCTATCCTAGCCGCAAGGGCATCAATGATAGCACTCAATAGAGTAACAACATTAGCTAGGGAAGTCTGAATCATGCCCGAAATGGAGGCCTCGAGTCTGGCAGCCTGATGATCGGTAGAATCGGCAAGCTGTCCCATTTAGAGTAATGAAGCCTGAGTGAGCGGGGTTTAAGTGACAGCAGCAGCAGCAGGTCTAGGCAGCAGTGCATCAGTAGAAGAATTAGGGATGTCAAAGGTACATCACAAGAAATACCTGAAGGCCCTGGGGCCATAGTAAGCAAACCTGCCTCTGCAGGTAGTGAGTCTATGTCCATAACTGGGGAAGAGTCCACAGGGGCTACCTTCTTCTTCTTCTCCACCTGATCTTTTAAATATTTTACCTCGATCCTCTAGATATCAATAGAGGATGTGGGAATCACTTCCACATCTTTCTTTACATCTATAGGAACTTGAGCCCGTCTGCATAGCTCGGTGATCAATACCCGGAAGGGAAGTGAGGTCTGGAACTACATAGCCCTCACGATGATCTCCTGTGCTATAATCATCCCCATATTGATCCTCATCCCATCAATGATGCAGCCTAGACAAGCTACCTTTGCAAGGCAGATAATGGACTCGTTTCGGGAGGATATAATCGTGCTGCTGATGAAGCCAAACCAATACCTCGCTGCTACATTCAAGTCTTTCTTTTCTATTGGAGCCACTTCCTCCAACCACTTCGGAGTGCCATCAGATATCTATGAAGCTAACCACTTCTTTATGTTGTCCAACATTTTTATCCAGATCATATGCAGGCAGTCATCGTCAAGTCTCGTAGTGCACTCTAGGACATCATTAATGACTGAAAAATTGAACTGCACCCTCTTCCCCTGGAAAACTACATAGTCAACCGATTTAAATGTTGCTGCCTACTTCTTTATTTATGGTATCATGGCATTGTACACACTGTAGAACTCCCTGACCTAGCTTGGAATATATGGTCCACGAGGCTTTGTGACAAGTTGGAACTTATGAGACTTCAGATAGCTCATAATACTGGGGTACATGTCAATCACCCCATCTGTGGACAGACGCTTCTCCTCAATGATTCTCCTTAGCTCTTCAGTCTTTAATCTATTGATAGACTTGGGAGGAGGACTTTGAACTGGTGGTGCAAACACCACTACCTGTGTTGTTACTGGAGGAGGAGTGGTGGTGGGATGAGGATTCATGATTCTAGACGGATCGTTCTTCCTTTTGGACCGCAACTCTACCCTCTGTGCTGCTATCAGCTCATCATCATTAAAAGATACAGTTTGAGGCTCCTGGTGCTCACCCTCACTCTCATAAGTGGTGAGGTGATTGGCGTAGATGTCGTCACTGTTGGAGCTGACCTCTGGTAATGCAGATGCCTTCTCTTTTCCTTTGCCTTTCCTAGTAGTTGTGGGAAGTTTGGTAGCCTTCCCCTAGATGCAGATGCATCTTCATTGAGTATAATCCCCTTGCTTTATTTTGGGGTGGCATGTAACTCCCAGCAACTTTTGGTCTATCCATGTCTACAAAAATATCAGAAAAAGTGAGAAACACTTCAAGCAAAATCACAAAAAATCAGTTACAGACCAATTCACCGAGCTGGTCGGCGAGTTAACGAATCACTTTGGCGAGCTAGATTGGGATCACCGAAAGGATT
Organism: Solanum bulbocastanum; assembly: GCA_037074985.1. NCBI lineage: Eukaryota > Viridiplantae > Streptophyta > Magnoliopsida > Solanales > Solanaceae > Solanum > Solanum bulbocastanum. The sequence goes on from CM073599.1 coordinate 24,580,862, forward strand.
GGCTTAAACTTTTTAAAAAGATTTGGCATGTTGGCGATGGGAAGGCCTTTCGGTGAATCGTCGACAACATTCGGCGAGCAAGGATTATCCCGCCGAAAGTTATAGTGTAATTTAAGGTTCAGGGGTGCTGACAAAGGGCAATCAAGAAGACTTTGGGCGAGTTGCCGAGTGCTTTCGGTAAACTCATTCTTCTTGTCAAAAGTTATATAACACAACTTCAAGTATATCATGAAATTAAAGGCGAGATGGGGATTCGGTGAACCACTGAGTGGTTTGACAAGCTCGACCCAGCTCGCCAAATAGCCCAACGTGCCAACTTTCAACCCAACTTCTCAAATTCAACCCCGCAACCCTCGAAAATAAAATTAAAGCATGCAATACTAAAATTAAAACAAGACCCATTACCCTGGGATACTCAAACTTCTCTTGATTTTACCAAATATGGCCATTTGATGACTTTGCCCTTAAGAATGACGTCACCTGTTCTATCATTGGGCAAATTACATCATTTGGCACAACTACGGTTTACTTAAACTTCACCCGACTAGACCCCACAACATGCAAGCACAACCTCACAAGATTTAACCAATTTTAAGGTATAAAAGTACGGGAATTCAACATTATAGGCATTATGGGCAAGGATATCGAATTAAAAGAGGCATTCAAACATACTAACACTATCAAAGAGGCCCAACACACTTCAACAAGATAAAATCATTTCAAATGAGTACAAAATTCTAAGAATAAACTTGGTTTTTGGAAAATCAGCCATTGATGCCGATTAATAAAGATTGAAATGTTAGGCGGCAAACTAATCCACTCCGAACACAATTCCAACAACTAAAACACAATAGAAATGGAAGAAACATAGAAACTAATGTGCGGGTGTGAGTTTGGGAAGATTAAAAGTGAGGGAAAGTGAAGAGTTTGTAAGTTTAAACCTTTGGCCTTTTAAAATCCGTCAAGTTCTAGCCTATTCGACGACCATTAGTCGTGCTCGTCGACTGACTCGGCCATACGCTGATTTGTCACTTACCTCGCCAAGTTTTACAGGACCTCTAGTTAATGTGGGGGTCCAAACGATGGACTAGATCCCTATTGCCGACCTGATCGGCGATTCGCCAAGTTGCTCCTAGGCTCATCGATTTTTACAAACTCCAAGTCAAAATTGTATTGAGTCCAACGACGGTCTAGGTCGGGCTCACCGACCTCTTCGGCGATGCGTCGACTGGACCTTTAGCTCACCAACCTGCACTTTTCAAACACGTTCCACACTTTGACTGAACATTCAATACACCATTATTTCAAAATAAAAAATAAAGCGGTAAAACCTTGGGTTGCCTTCCAGGAAGTGCCTTAGTTAACATCGTGACACGATGAAAGTCCCCACTTAAGTTCCATTAGTAGGGTTTGCCTCATTTTCATAAGGTGAACCCTCTTTTGGCTCTGGGTAGAGAGAAGTCATCACTTGGCCAATTTGGGATCCCAGTAGTTAAATGAGCATGGAATGCGAGGTCGTCATTTAGTTCAGCATCAAGACATTTTCTCTTATCTTCTCCAACACTCTGTCGTGTTCTTCAACTTTTTGTAGAATGAGTAACTGGACCTCTTCTATTTTCCCGCCTCCTTGCTTTTTCATATTTCAACACTCGTGAGGGGGGATATACATGTCTTTCTTTTTGGACAGTACCTCCAAGTCGTTGACCTTCTGGGTCAAAATATCCAATTGACCCAACAAAGTGGCCAAGTCTTGATCATTTTCTTCTTCCATGTTCTCTTTGTTGGTTTTCACCACACAATCAAGAAGTTGGGTTACGGTTTCATATGAATGTCTCATCAAGCAGCCCTAAGAGAGTTGATCAACTATTATTCTATTTTCGAGGGTCAGACCTCGGTAGAAAAATTCCAGAGGTAGTTTATCCGGAATCTCATGAGTTGGGCATTGCTGCAATAGGATTTTAAACCTTTGCCACAACTCATAAATGGACTCACCCTCCCATTGCCTAAAGTTTAGGATGTTATCCCTAAAAATCATCAATCTCGAAGAAGGGTGATCCATTGGGTTACTGTTGCTACCAACTATGCTCCAATTCTTTGCTCAAAACAACAACACACAAACCAAAACTAAAAATTAAGCAAGGTCAACTATGACTAATAAGAACAAAACTCAACATAACTAAAATTTCTCAAATAACACCATTCCCCGGCAGGGACACCATTTTGATTTGATTAATGTTATCAAAGACACTTCATCCAATACTAAGCGTCAATGATCGTTAAGTAGTAGTATAACCCAACTAAGAGAGTTGGGGTCGAGTCCCAAGGGAGTGGTAAATATTTGAGAATCAATAGATAAACATGAATATGATAAAGTCAATCATAGGTAAAGACTTTATGAATAAAAGCATGGTTCAAGTTAGGGATGACACAAGTGCCAAATAACAGGGGGGTTTGTTTCAACTATTAGCTACAACAACAAATAACACGAAAATAACAAGTATAGAGATGGGTTCTTGGAATGTGATTGGATTAAGGGCTAAAGTAGACAAATGGGTGATTGCAATTAATAGTTAATAACTGTAAATCAGTGAATAAGCTAGACTTTGGTGGGGATAAATTTTCTCTCGAACAATTTACCCTGAGTAAAATTGGTTTCTTTTGAACACCAATAAGCAGCAATTAAGAACAACGTAAGCTTTAGTCCATTCACTCTCTCGAGCTGAATGTGTAGAAAAGGGTTTAGGATTCACGCTCTCGAGCTGAATGTGTAGAAAAGGGTTTAGGATCCACTCTCTTGAGTTGAACACATGATAACCCAATACCCACAGACCATCAAATTAGTAATCTTGATTTTAAAACCTCTCTCTCAAGCAAACCAAAAACACGAAGGTAGAGTTGCATTTGCAACTACAACCCTTAAGATTAAGCCACAATTACTGAATGAAATCACTTTTAAACAACATTGAAACTATCAATTCACAATACCCAGTAGCTAAATCAACCCATAATCACATAATCACAGTCCAATAATTGGGGTTTTAGATAGACATCATAAAAAGATAGATATTATTACCAAATTGTGTTTCCATCAACTGGTAAGATTAATATTGTCCTTACAAAGGTCTAAGATGAAAAATCTTTAACACCCACTTCCAATTTCTATGAAATGGAAATCTTCTAATCTTCAAAGCTAAGGAAATATTGTCTCTAAACTCAGTTCTAAGCTCTCAAACTTGAAAAGTGAATAATAATAAAAATTTAGACAAAATTTAGACAAAAATCAAATGAAAAATGATGCTAAGTTAAAAATTCAAAAAAGTATTTATAGTTGCCAAAAATATGCTGCAACGGACCATTCGGCATAATAAGTCGGGATTGCCGATCCACTCGGCGATCCGCCCTTTAGTCAATTTATTGCCGTTTTGCTTTGGCCTTCAACATCTTAAGGTTCTTAAACTTTGGGTGATATGGCACTACATCGCAAAACAGTCCGAAAATTCGCCAACTTCTCCTTTTTATCGCCGACTTGATTTTCTCCTTCAGGGCTTGGCACACTAGAACATTAGGCGAGACCATGACCGTTCAGAGACTCGCCCAATAGGTTAAGCGATCCTTAGGCCTTCTTTTCTTCATTCTTTCATTTACCTTGTTCCTTTTTGCTCAACAATGTTCATGCTTTGTTTCTCAATTCAAATACCTAAAATTCAAGGATTTATATTAGTTAAAAAATATGCATTTGAGGACACTAAATCTATTAAAATGATGCCCAAAATGAGTCTAAATCGTGGACTTATCAAAAGTCAAGGTTGAGCAACGAAGGCCATGCGGTGTCGCTCAGAACATAGCTTTTCTGTAATGGACGTGGGAGATGAGTAATATGTACTTCATTTTGTCACGATCTTATACATGATTCCATTTGGGTGATTGTAGATAGAACGACTAAATCAGCTCATTTCTTACCGACAAAGACTACAAATTCAATAAAAGATTAGGCCAATTTATACATCCTTGAGATAGTCCGACTTTATAGAGTCCCTTTGTCCATTATTTTTGATAGGGTGAACAATTAACCACTCAACTTTTAAAGTCATTTCAGAAATGCTTGGGTTCAACGGTAAGCCTTAGTACTGCCTTAGTACTGCTTTTCATCATCAGATGAGCAAGCAGAGCACATTATTTAGAGCTTAGAGGATATATTGAGAGCATGTGTGTTAGATTTCAAAAGGATTTGGGATGACCACTTACCTCTTTTAAATTTTTCATACAATAACATCTATCATTCTAGTATTCAGATGGCTCCTTATGTAGCTTTTTATGGGCGAAGGTGTAGATTTCATATTGGTTGGTTTGAGAATGGTTAAGTTGAGTTGATAGGACTAGAATTAGTTTATCAATACATGGAGAAGGTGACATAATCCAAGTGAGGTTATTAGCACAGAGCCTTCAGAAATCTTATATAGATCTTAAAAGAGATCTGGACTTTGAGGTTGATGATTGGGTTTATCTAAAGGTTTCACCTATGAAGGGTGTTATGATATTTGGTAAGAAAGAGAGATCAATCCCAGATACATTGGTCCATACAGAATATCCAAGAAGGTTGGTAATGTAGCTTATAAGTTGGAGCTACAACTAGAGTTAGCAGTAGTCCATCCAGTATTTCACATCTATATGCTATCAATGTGTTTGGGCAATCCTTCACTTATTGTGCCTACCAAGAATATTTGTATCATGGATAGCCTTAAAGTGAGATTCCTGTTCAGATTCTTGATCAACAGGTTCGCAAGTTAAGAATCAAAGAGGTTGCATCAGTCAAGGTCTTATGGAGAAATCAATATTTTAAGGGAGCAACTTTTGAAGCTAAGGAGGATTTGAATACTATATATCCTCATCTCTATTCATCCTATTTAGTTCCAGTCCAAGGTGTTAACTCTTCCTAATTTACTCATTCAATTCAGTCCCTCCACAAGTTTTTTGAGATCGTGAATTTTATGTGTATTTTCAATTAAATTAGGATGTTAAACATCTCCCTACCATTTCCATGTTCAGTTCATCAATCAATGGATGACGAATGATTCAAAGCGGGAGATATTGTAACACCCCAAAAATTTCTAAGCTAAGGCTTGAATCATTCTTTATTTACATGTAAAATCGTAGTGGGTGATTCTTAAATTTCTCATACGATTAAAGGTCAATTATTTAGTGTTGGAATGGATTTAGATATGAAATAAGGTCACAAGAATCCCCCAGCACAAAGTTGAGTTGAAAGCTTCCTTACCAGTAAAGTTTTGACATAAAATTCTACTTAGGTCAACTTCAAATGATCTTATCTCTTAGCAAAAAATGAATTAGGTGACCCATGACCAATCAAATTGAAGATCTATGAGTCTTATTTCAAATGACACCAAACTTTTCCTCATTTCGAGTTTGGATTAAAAAGTTATGACCATTTTATAAGAGAATATCACAACAGAGTTTCCAGAGTCAGTTCATACGTCACCTTTCTATGGGTCGTCAAAATTTTGATGACTCGTACTCTCAAATCGTCAAAAACTTCAGAGATTCTGATTTTTGGGGTCCAATTCCTATGGATCAATTCTACAGGATGTAGAAATGCTTATGGGCCATAGATTAGACCCACATAATGGACTTTTAAGCCTTAAAATTGTATATCTTATATGGATATGATCTACGGTTCGTAGAAATTTCTACGTGCCATAGATTGGTGCACTAGAATGAAATTTTGAACCTTAACATTCAATATACATTCCACGGATAGGATCTACAGTCCGTAGATTAAACCACAAACCTTAGATGGACCTATATAAACTTTTCATCAATTTTTTAGAGGGGTATTTTAGTCTTTTCCCACCCTCTCTAAGGCTAAACCACGACACTTTTACATCTTGTTAAGCGTTTAAACAATATTAATCAATTTTGCATAAACACTATGGATTTCTATTATGCATATTGAATACTACATTGTTGTTCATATTTCATATTATATGAACTCTACTTGTTTATTAAGATTATGTTTATGGAGATTATTATATGATACTACTTAGACCTAAATTTTGGACTTGACAGGTAAGTCCATTAACATAAGTTTAAATGCATGTTTTGAAAAGAGTTTTCAAAGAAAGAATCAAATAATTTCATATGTACTATTTGTCCGTGAGAAAGAGAAAGAGTATAATTGATTTTCTTCCGAACAATACTTCAGTAAAGAAAACTAAATCTAAAGTAAACAAATAGTTCCTATCTCTATAAACGGTGATTAAGCAGAATTTATATGATTTGTTTTGGGAGTAGTATCGAGCACCGAATTCAGTAAGAGTCTATTTTAACTCGAAGTCATAGAAACTACATTGCCAACGTAGGATTGGATCGCACCGATTTGTAGTGTGACTCCTCACTTGTAACATCCTAAAAACTTCTATGTTAAGACTCAAACCATTCTTCATTGAGAATAAGATTGTACTAGATGATTCTAACTTTTTTAGGCGTTAAGGTCACTAGAATTCCCTAGCATAAAGTGGAATTGAAAACTTTCTTTCCAATTGAGTTTCACTATTTTTCTTGGGTCAACTTCAATTGATCATATCTTTAATCACATAAAAAATTAAGTGGTCCATCAACTATCCAATCGAAGGTCTTTGAGTCCCCTTTTCCACGCTGCCAAGTGTTCTATATTTAGAGCTCCGAGTAAATATTTATGCCCGTTTGACTGAAGCCTCTGAATTTAAGGCTTTCCATTTGTTTTAGGAAAGGGTATTTTGGTATTTTCCTATACCCCACTTGTCTTAACACTTTTTCCTGACCCAATTACTGGTTTAATCATATTCTAAAATACCCGTTCACGTTCAAAGCAGTTAGGGTTTTTAGAGCTCAGTTTCAAGAAAGTGGAAAATTTGGTTTTCAAGCGTTCATTCAAGGAAATTCGCTAAGAACAACCGTTACTTCCAGGTATGTGAGGTTTCCCATAGTGAAAGACTTTTCCATCATCACGCCAATCATGTAGTTCTTCTATTAAATCTTTTATGTAAAGATTCTTGAGTAGTTCTTGAGGTGAGGGTCTTGTGAATGAGTGATGTTTCTTGATAGAATTTAAGTGAGATTTCAGTGAAATTGTGTTGGGTTTGTGAATCAAAGAGAGTTTGGAAGAAACCAATCTATTCTAGATGAGTTAGGACCCAAAATAGAATAAGAAAATTTATCAAATTTGTGGGTACAGGGTGGGGCAATGCGCCCCCATAGTGCTAGTAGGGCTGGCACTCTACGTTAGCAATGCACTCCAAAGTACTCCTAGTGCACTTGGGGCTGGCACAATGCGCCACTGATACGCCATGGTCGTCTGCCCCTTTTTCTTCTCTATTCTTTGTCCTATATGTATTCCTTTGAATCATGTCTTTGTTCTCTTCTTGATATTAAATCTTGAAGTCATTATTAATCCTTGAGAAATCCTACATATCCTAATCACATCTCTTAATATACACTTCGAATTAAAGTAAAGTTAAGAGGAAAGTTCTAGAGGTTATTTTTAAGTTATTTTGAGAAGTGTTTTGCAATTAACTATAGACTTCAACTATGTCTTAAGTAAATAAGTATGAGAATGGGAAGAGTTATATTCATGAGATTTTATTGTTATTGTGATCCTTGAGTTAAGTAGTTCATTTCTCTAATTTCACATGAACCCTATGAATTGAGTATTCTTAAAATGAGATGTATCGTTGAGTTCTGATTTCTGGAGTTCTTGACTCCTTGAGTTATGACTATTGAATTTCTATATTGGTATTGAGATCGTTGAGTTGATTCGTTCATGTTCATATTTTCCGCATGAACCCTACAAAGTGAGTATTCTTTAGATGAGTAGTATCATTGAATTCTGAGTTCTTGAGTTCTCGAGTTCTGAATACTGAGTTCTATGCTATTATTGAGTTCCTTGAGTTGATTCGTTCTTGTCTATAATTCAGCATGAACCCTATTTTGAGAATATTTTAAAGCCAATATTTGAGTTTTAAACTGAGTTTTGAGGAAGTAAAGAGGTGTTTGTGAAAGAGTATATGGGAACTATGTATTTCCCAAAGGTTTCATTTTTACATAAGGAAATAGAATATTATTTTGAGAAAAAGGAAACTTTTATTTCAGAACGAGCTTTGAGTTCAGACATATTTTAGAGCAGATACCTCTTTTAAGAGCATAGTTTGAGAAATTATCTTATACCAGATGAAGAGTATGTTTTAAATATTGAGCATGATTATATATGTGTGTGTATATATATATATTATTGGGGATAATATTGAGCATCGATATGAGAATGAGTTCACACAACTCAAAATCCTCATAAACCATGTATGCCAACAACAGTAAAGGATCATACTTTTTAGATGAATCCTTAGTTCCTTTGGGCATAGATTAGCGGATCCACTTAGTTGAGGTGTTCTATACTCCGTCAAGGTATAAGACAGTTCTAACAGCGTGGGAGAGACGTTGTATCATCACGCAGGTTATAGTGATAGTTGTCGGTTAGAGAATCTCCCAAATAAGAGTAAAGTGTATTTTATAGTATTTTTATATACATCCTTGAGTTAGTATATGTTTATTATGAAGCTTTAAACAATTTATATTTTGTTATTTCTTACATATTGGAGTTGAGTTGAGGTGTGTATTGTCTTCCCATGTTATCAATTTAGTTAGCTATGTTTCAATCTCCCCTTACATGCCCGCTCATTTAATGTACCAACGTCATTCGACCTGCATCTTTTAATGATGCAAATACATGTGTTTAGAATCATCAACAGGTGATTCATTGAGATCATTTGACATTCAAGTCAACTTTTGCAAGTCTTCTTATATTCCAGAGGATTTCACCTTTACCTTACAATTAGTAGTTTTGATATGCCACGGGTGTTGTCCCAATATCCTTTTATAATATATAGGATTCACAGATAGATAGAGTTGATGAGTTTTTCAGTATTAATTATTTTGCGTTGTTTTACAAACTATAAGTATTTCTATTGAGTATTGTTCATACTTTTTGAAGTTGATTATTCGATTTTAATGAAAGTAATTCAATTTTAAGCCTATAATTGCTCGAATAAGTTTTCCGCTTGTAGTCAACCAAGATGAGGTTTCGCTTGGGGACCAACAAAGGTTCTTAAGTGCCATCTATGTCTGGGATGTAGGCTCTAATTGTGACATCATTGCCTCTGACAAGGCCTATTAGATGGATCCATATTTATAGTAGCATGCTATACCCCAACAAGGTATAGGATGACCTCTGCAACATAGACGAAACATTGTATCATTGCTAGGCTCATAGTAATGGTTGTCAAATAGAGAAACTCACCACAGAGTAATGTTTTCTATTCACATATTGTTTTTATTGCATAAATGGTTGTAAAGTACAAATGGTTTACACTACTTGTTCGTATATTATTTTCTTGATATGTTTTCCGCCACCAATTAAATTATTATTTTATTCAGCCATATTACATACTTGTACATATCATGTTCTAATATCATTCATCCTACATCTTTTTGATGTAGATATAGGTGTTCATGATCATCAACAAGCATTTTGTTGAGATCACTTCCACTCGTAGATAGCTTTTAGTGAGGCCTCCTAGGTTTTAGAGGACTTCAATCTTTAGTTTACTTTTAGTAGTTGTTTAGAGTTGTCGTGGGTCTTGTCCCGACGCCTATATTAAAATAGTAGAGGGTTCATAGATATATAGTATTAAGAGTCTTTCAGTATTGCTATTCAAATGTTTTGTTAAAACTATTAATGATTTCATTCAGTAATTTCAGATCAATTAATTTAGTACTTTTACTTAATGGTTCACTTCAGTTTTAAAGTCTATATCTGCTTGATTTTGTCTTCTGCTAAGTAGTTAGTTAGGCCAACAGTTCACTTGGGGAACAACAATGGTTCCCGAGTGTAGGCCAATTCCAGAGGGTAGGCTTGGGGCTTGACACTATACTAATTTAAAAGCATAAACTCCCTAATTTAAATGCTAAATTAATATAATATCTACAACTTAATACAACCATTTTAGTAAAGATGTATTATAAAGAAAAGCTTTTAAAACAGTAGATAACAATTCAATGTATTGAAAAATACAATCATAACTCAGTTTGTATAAAAATACAAAATAACTCTATGGGAGATTCTCTAACCGAAAACCATCACTATGAGCTATGTGATGATACACCATCTAGCCCATGCTGCCAGAATTGTCCTTTACTTTGTCAGTGTATATAATCTACTCACTAAGTGGATCCACTAGTCTATTCTTAAAAATCAATAAGGAATCATCTAAAAAGTATGACCCTTTCTACACACGTTGGCTACATGGTTTATGGGGGCTGTGAGTTGTTAGAACTCTCCCCTGTATTGGTACTCATTACTACTCCCAAAATATAACGTAGCTCATATGCTTTAAAGAAAACATTTCCTCTTTATCAACTTTGAGATTATTGCTCAAAATATTTCTTTTAAAAGAGATAGTACTTACAATTTCTCATGAACTCTTTTGGAAATCGGTGTTTCCTATCATCTTAAATATAAAAATTTTACTCTTGGGAATTATTTCCTATATATCATTTTTTTTTTAAAAATGAACTGAAATCTACTCATCCTTATACTCATTTATTCAAGTCTTAAAAAAAATTATAAATGATTTTAAAAGACTTCTCAAATAGATTTCATGCCGAATTATGGATGTGAATGGCTCAATCCACAGGTTTCAATAATAATACATATAGCACTATATACTTGGAACTCAACAACTCCAGAACTCAAGGACTCAGTAATACTACTCATCTCAAGAATGCTCAGCTCAGAGGGTTCATGTGGGAATTATGGCACGAACAACTCAACTCAAGGACCTTTATGGGTAACATGTAGTAGTCCCATGATGAGGAATAAAATATCAAAAGGATTAGGAACTCAATACTGAAGAATTAAAATTTGAAGATACTACAGAATTTGTGAGCATGAATGACTCGGCTCAAGGATTTCAATGATAATATAGACTCATTAATACATTCTCCTCATTCTCAAACTTACTTACTCGAGTCTTGAAATAAGTTATTAGTAATTGTAGAAGACTCCTCAAAAAGATTCAAAGGGACTTTCTCAAAAGACTAGAAAGAGCTCTAAAGACTTGACTCTTAACTCTACCTTGAATTTGAATTATGAACTCAAGGTTATGAATTATTTATCGATTTTTAGAAGTAGTTTAGAGTAGTTAGAATCAAAGAGGAGTAAAGGTACACTTTAAAAGGACTTAGACGGAGATAATGACAGAAAAAAGGGTAGGGGCAGGTGACCGTGGCGCACTGTTGGCACGGGGCACCAACCCCTAAACTTTAGAGACAGCATCCTAGAACATTGCTAAGGTGACCCCTCGGCGCATATGGGGGTCGTCGCCCTAACCCCTCCCTAGAATCTTTCGACGAGTTTTCTTCTTCTATTTTTGGTTCTACTTTACCCAGAATCGAATGGTTTCTTCCCCACTCACATAGATTCGTATACCTAACATAATTACACAAAAATCTACTAAAAACCAACCCAAAAAATTCTAACATTCATCTCAAGAACTCATCAAACCCATCCTAATTCAAGAACGAAACCAACACTTCAAGAACATTTATCAAGAACATAAATTTCTCAATATTTATGACGCAAAAGAAACTCATGATTTGCATCTGGGTAAACAAACCCAACTCTATCAAAACTTACATACCTCTAAGGGATCAAACCCTTGGTGAAACAACCCTCGATCTGCAAGAAATTTCGATGAACACCTTGAACTTCCCTCTTTTCTCCTCTTTTCTCTTCTTGAACTCTCTTCTAAAACCCTAAGCATAAACTAGGATTGTAAAACTAAACCAAATCTGTTTAGACCTTAAACCTTACAAAAATCGTTTTAATATGATGGGGTAAGGAAAAGACAAAAATATGCCTCACATTTTAAGATTACTTTCCTTAACTAGACATGTAGACTTCAAATGGGCATATCTTCCTCGTACGAGCTCGAAATTTAGCAAACTTGGTGGTGTTGGAAAGAGGACTCAGTGATCTTTCATTTGTTTTGTTATGGGTTTCCTAACTCATCTTGTGCTAAAAGTTATGGTTGTTTGAAGTTGACCTAAAACTTAGAAGAACTTAGGAATTGCTTGAATGAACTCTCTTTAGTTCTTTTTGGAACTCAAGGTCTACATGTAGTGACGTTATCATTTAAGAAAAAATTAAATTCCTCAGTAAAATCTCACTCACTACGAAGAATGGTTTGAGTCTTAGTTAAAAAATTTTCTAGGGTGTTACAATCATGAACTCCCTAACTTGAATGTTAAATTACTATAATACCCTCAACATAAAACACTCAATTGAGGAGATTTTTTTTCAATGAGTTGTGAATTTTTAATAAGGCGCAATAAACACATGTTTATAGTACCCTTTGTAGTCTATAAATTAAGGGGTGCTCTCATATTTAAAGTACAAATTTTATAATTTTTCTATTTTCCTTCTTCTTAAAATACCTCAAGTGTCATTTGTAGTTGTTGAGTTAGTTCAAAGTTCAGTAGAATTTAAATACTCCCTAATTTAAATGTAACACCCCAACTAAAATCACCCAATTTAGTATACCCCAATTTCTATTTATAATATATTAAGAACAAGGACCTCAAACAATGAAACAATAAAAAAGCAATGAATTATAGGGGATGGATGAGAATGTATATTAAAGAGGTATAATTAAGAGATTTTAAGGAAAGTTTTTTTTACATATCACAATTACCTTTAAAATAATAAAAAACAAAAAATTTAAAATAAAAGGAGTTATATTTAGATTTATATTATAAATAGATATAGATATTTTTGGATATTGATTTTACAAATTTTTATAAACACATATTAACAGTGGGAAAATTGTTGTTAGTGAGATGCAAGCACAAGAGCACTAAGGGCTCTTTCAAGACATCTGAAACCACTAGGATACAACTTCTTTTTTTCCCAAGGGTGTCCAAAATATGTTATTTAATCACTTCGTGTATCATTTTACTTATACATACGGTATTATTTTCCGATGAACAGTGTCCAATTGGATACCCTCACTATAGGGTAGCTACACCTCTGCACATATAATAATCATAAGAAAGTTTACATCCACTATTAATAGGAACTTATACTTTTTATTCCATGTATATTCATTAACTTAAATTTTGTGTTTAATAATATTAAAATTGTTTTTAAAAATAGTGTATTACATGATTGTATATTCACGTGCAACGTACGTGCAGCAAAATAATATATTAATGTTTTCAAGAATGGGATTCAATGAATTCATTGCACATAGACATATAAATATAGATTATATCTGTATAGAAGAAAGTTCTATTGGATATAATAAAAATACTTGTGGTTTAAAGAGACATGAAAATAAGAAAGCATGCGAAGATTCCTCTGATATATAGTTATGTTTATCAACACAATTAGAGCCATATTTTCCAACTCAATTAGTTTTCATGGGATGTCACTACTTTCCCCAACCAAGATCTATCACTTTTACAGCCATCGCCACCATCTATTAATTAATTAATCAATCAATATATTTCTCTCTCTTAAATTTTCATATCTATAAATATACTTTTCCTTCTTAGAATGTCGACCCTTCATTTTGTGTTTTCATTTTTTCTTTCTATGTTAGGGATTTATGAATATCCATTTCCTTATCTGAATTTTGATCCGTACTCTCACTAGGATTCACTATGGATTCTCAATCCCACCAACTCTATTGGACTTTTATTCCATTTTTATTTGATTATTTTTAGAAATTATAACTTTTATTCTTTGTGCACTTCGATGGATAAGCTGGTAATGAGACCTTTTATTATTCTAATAAAACTGTGGTGCGGTAAGTTTTTTACTATTAATTCAATTTGATCCCTATTAACTTCACATTTTATTTTCTTTATATATATATATATATATATATATATATATATATATATATATATATATATATATATATAAATGTTATAGTCTCTAAACCCTTCTGCACAAATCTAAAGATAATATTTGAGGGTATATCAATACTTTTGATTAGGTGAAATTTTGTCTTGACTCTCAATCAATGATTTTATTTCTCACACATATATAAACTAGATTTGCGGCACGTGGTTCTTTAAACATATTGGTATGTAATAAATCTTCATTAAAAGTATATTGAATGAATATAACCTATCATTTTATGAATTTTTAAGGTTGTTGTGTGTGTTGACATGTATGTCGTTGTCATGAAAATTCAATTTTTATATATACCTGTATCGATGAATATTATTAGTTTCGTTAGTGTCGTTAATCGTTTATACCTTTTCCTTTTGTAAGAATGTAATGACTCTTTCTTACCTAATACTTCTTTATAGACTATATTACGAGTGTTTAATCCTTTCATTGAAATGACTTCAACTAAATATGGGCAACACTTTCATGCTTCTCTATGGAATGCGCCACTTTCTTAGTTAATTTTTATTTATTATAGTTTTTGAAGGGTACTAAGAGGTAAAAATGAAATTCAACTTTGAGGTTATGAGCCTTTCGAGGGAAACATTGAAGGCACTATCTTATTATTATGATTATTCAAATGTTCCTTAATTAATCAAAATTAGATGGTAACTATGTAATCCATCTTAGTAATATCCCGAATTTCTCGTGTCAGCTATATTTTCTAGTTTACAACAATAGTACTCTTGACAATACCTATATTCTTTAGTTTCATGGCATACCTGTAGAAGCACTTTTTTATATATCGTGAACTTATGGTTTCTCCGATAAAAATTGTAAGGTAGTAATGTGTAATTAGTTATCCTACTCCTTTTTTTGATGCCCTCTGTGGTAGCTCCATTTGTCATTGTGTTCATAAATGAGTAAAGTATTTTCAAATCAAAGCAGGGAAGCAATACAATAATTACTACAATTTTCCTCTTTTTTCACATAGTTGGTTTTCAAGGTTTTATCAAAATATGAGATGATACTTTTAAATTAATCTTTAATACTAGGGTACTTCCTCTGTTCTATATTGGTTGATCATTATACTAAAAATAGTTGTCCCATAATAGTTGTCCACCTAACTAAATCACGGAATTATTAATTAGTTATTTCTATATAACCCTTTTTCAATTAATTCTTTTTGAAAGTGTTTACATTTAATTGCAAAATTCTCAAATTTTTTTTTAAGGGGTGAATTAGTAAAATTATCTTTTTATTTATGATTTATTAAGCACCCAAAAAATGAAAATTGATCAAATAATATGGAATTGAGGAAGTAATGTGTATTCCGTAAAAGTAATATCACGGATTTCCACGTCAGATATTTTCTAGTTTAATTCAATAGTTCTTTCTATCAAGGCCATATAATTTAATTTCATGGCATACCCATTGTAGCCAAATATGTTTGGGAAAATTTTGAAGCGGGTAGTGGGTAATTAGTTATCTTGATCTTTGGCCGTTCGGATTGTAGTCGCAATCATAAATTGAAAAAGCGATTTTATGTACAAACTGGGATCCTACAAATTAATTACTATATTTTCCCTCTTTGTCGATACAGTATGTAGGAAATAAACTAAGAATAGGAGTACTTATTAGCTTCGGATTTCTTATTAATGGTAATTTAATTATAGAGTTCCTTAGTAGTTTAGGATTTGTTTGTTTATGGTATTTATTTAATTATATTTAATTAGGATTTGCTTAAAGAGGTTCCTATACACTGAATGTACAAAAATACAAGAGTTATTGAGTTATTAAATAATGCTTCGTACCTCTTCTTTGTAGATTAATAAATTTCGTCCATACAACAATAATTGGATCTTTCACTTGTGCATATATTATTACTTTGGGTAATTTTACTTCCTTCAAATTGATATCAGAACTTGTGTGAGATCCTTATAAAAGCATGCATGAGATTTTTATAAGGCAAATCAACATCGAGATGTGTACTTTATAATTTGAAGCAGAAATCGTTGATTTTTCTACTTTGACAGGATTGCACTCAATCACCTTTTTGAATCACTATGAAACAAAGTTTGATTCACAAACTAAAAGTGTTCTTTGAGTGTTGATTGATTTGTCTAAGAAACCCATTCTTTGTTTCTTTACTGATCACTAGTTTTTCTTTTCTCTGTTTCTCACGTTTCCTCTCCACTTTTTTCACATTGCACGTTCCCTTTCAAGTTACTCCCACTAGGAATCTTTTAAGGAGAGGTTGAACAGTTACTATGTACCTGTTCTTCCTTATCCTATTAACAGGAATAATCCAAATTGATTAATTAATCGGATAAGACATAAAACATATCGGGTCGGGTGGGTCCACATGGGCAACCCATGACCTAAAACTTATATCTCCACTTCGCACATGGTGGACAAGACTCAAGTCAACATTATATCAATCAGAAACACAATTCATACAACAAATAGTTCATCTGTCCTGTGAGTATGAAGAGCTTACCTTTAAGGTTTTACAAGCCCTACATAAGAATCCAATCATATGTGGAAAGAATTCACTACTATTTTAAGGACACTATTACTCACAATACCCCATAAGTCATTCATTACTTCAGTAGTTACTTATTCAATCCCTCAACCTCTTAAAGAGGTGAACTTGAGTTCATGTTTAGCTTTATACACACAATTACACTCGAGTGTAATAGTTGGCTTATGTATACAAGTTGAATTGTTCATGTAATCATCTTCCCTTTCTACTCGAATCTATCTGTTCCATATCATCTTCTTTCGTAGACATGTACTGCATTGCCAAATCGCTCATGGCTAATAATAACATGATAAAGTAGCAACACCGATTGAACTTCAAGAAATAACAAAAGGTCAACGAGTATTTCATTGAAAAGTCATTTTAACTTTTCTGGGTCTCACACAACGAAGAAGTAGGGAATATTCTTTCATTGACCCATTGATCACTTAACACACGTGGTATGAAACTCATGCTACGATGTTTACACCTTAGATTGATGTATGTGTCTCATTCTTTCGATTATTCAACATCTTACAGACCTTGGTCTAAACATCTGTAGATGTTTAACCCTAGTTTCTCTCTTCAGTGATCCTTAAACTCATTTTCATGGAGAAAATTTTGTCTAGATCACAAAACAAGTCATAAAATGGTGGTGAAACTCATCTCTTCATGTTCACCGACATAAGAGTTGATTGCTCGTGTGAGAGAACCAATCTCGCGACTTGTTCGACAAACATTATATCTTACAATTATCACATGCATACTACATTTGAACATAAATTCAATAGTTTTATATAGATGAAAATATTATAACAATCAAGTCATTTTACGATACTGAAATATCATCAAACTCAACGTAAACCTGGAGCCTTAACATGTTTTTTCAAACAAGTCTCTAGAGATGGCCTTCATAAAAGGATCAACTATCATTTCATGTGTAGGAATGTATTGCAAAGTTATTTCTCCACTTGCCACTACGTCTCTCACAAAGTTATACTTGATGTCAATATGATTGGTGTTGCTGTTATACTTAAGATCATTTGTGTACGCGATTGCCGCTTGACTATCACAATATAGAATCATGGGACCCTTAGAATTCTTTGCAACCAAACAATTTCTTGTACTACAGACGTACAAGCGACAAATTCAAATTCCATGGTTGAATGAGTTGTGCAAGTTTGCTTCTTACTTTTCCATTAAATAACACCACCATTTAGTAAGAAATCATAACCGGATGTTGATTTTCTATCATCTCGGTCACTAGCCCAATCAACATTTGTATAACCTCTTATGAATAAATTAGATCCACTGTAACACTGTGTATGATCTGTAGTTCCCTTCAGGAATCATAATATGCTCTTTACTGTTTTTCGATGAGCTCTTCTAGGATTAGATTGATACCTTCTAACTAGACTCATGGAATAACAAATGTCTGGGCGAGTACACATCATAACATACATCAAACTCCCGACAACACTAGAATAAGGAACTCGAGACATGTCTTCCTTTTCTTTTTCATTCTTTGGACACATTTCAAGGCTTAAAGTTTCACCCCTTTCTATAGGAGTTTCCATTATTGGCAACTATTCATTTGAAAATGTTCCAATATTTTCTTTATCTAAGTTTCTTAAGATAAACTCAAAAGTTTCTTGGAACGATCTCTTTGGATCTTAACACCCAATATATAGTTTGCTTCACCCATGCATATCTTTCATGTTAAATGATTTCGAAAGCCATGACTTGACAATTTTCACGTACTCCAAATTATTTCCAACTAATAAAATATCATCTACGTAAAGAGAAAGAATTACAAAATTTCCATTGAACTTTTTCACATAGATGCAATGGTCTTCATCGATCATGGTGAAATCAAATGACATCACCTCCTTATGAAATATTAGATACCACTGCCTTGATGATTGCGTTAGGCCATAAATTGATCTTCTCAATTTACATACTTTTTTTTCTTGACCTTTAACAACGAAACCTACTTGTTGTTCCATGTAGATTTCCTCATTTATTCTCCATTGAGAAAAGCGGTCTTCACGTCCATTTGGTGTAATTCTAGATCTAAACGTTCAACAATAGCTAAAAGTAATCGTATGGAAGTAAACTTCACAACTGGTGAAAAAGTTTCCTCATAATTTATTCCAACTTCTTGAATAAAACCTTTTGCCACCTATCGTTCTTTGTGTCTTTCTATTGACCCATCCGATTTGCATTTAACTTTGAGAATCCATGTATTCCCAAAATCTTTAGGTTCCTTGGGAAGGCCAACTAGATCCCATACTTTGTTTGTTTTCATGGACTTAATTCTTCTTTCAACGGTTTTAACTATTCATACCTTTCAGGTCTTGATAAGGCCTCAATTACAAAATTAGGTTCATCCAATTCTATATGAGATAACAAAAAAGCATAATCCTCAATCTCATAAGATTGTTTAGGTACACTTTTCTTGTACTTTTACGTATTTGAAGTTCAGATTCCTCTATAGGATTTTGAGATTCATAACTCCCACTTGGACCAAGAATCATTTCTTGATTCATTGAATTATCAAGTATGTTTGACAAGATTATCTAATCTTCTAAATTCAACATTTCGTACAAAGGCTTAACTTTATCTATTTCACCCTTTTTGGGAAAATCATTTCCAAAAAATCTGACATATCGTGATACAATTTCAGTAATACTTCCATCCTCCAATTCATCGATGAACACATACCCTTTGGAGCATTCAGAGTACCTTATAAAGATACATTTCTTTCCTTTTGGACTTAGTTTACAAAACTCACCAAAACGATCTTTAATGTATGCTGCACAACCCCAAGGTCGTAGATCATTCAAGTTTGTTTTTATGACCAGTCCAAAGTTCATAAGGAGTGGAAGACACTGATTTAAAAGGCACTTTGTTCAATATGTAAGCCGCAGTCAATAATGCATCTCCCTAGAAAGAGATAGACAAATTTTCCTGCACTATCATTGATCTTGTCATTTCCAATAATGTTCTA
This sequence comes from Solanum bulbocastanum, assembly GCA_037074985.1. Classification (NCBI taxonomy): domain Eukaryota; kingdom Viridiplantae; phylum Streptophyta; class Magnoliopsida; order Solanales; family Solanaceae; genus Solanum; species Solanum bulbocastanum. The sequence continues at coordinate 24,600,398 of CM073599.1, forward strand.
TTCCTTCTTTCAGCTACACCATTTTGTTGAAGTGTATAAGGAGTGGTTAATTGTCTGATGATACCTTTCTCAACACATACTTCTTCAAATTGTTTTGACAAATAGTCACATCCCTAGTTAGTTCTTAAAGCCTTTATGCTTTTATCTAATTGATTTTCAACTTTATTCATATATCTTGTAACTCACTCAGGTGCTTCAAATTTATGAGATATCAAATAGACATAACCAAAACGCCTAAAATCATCAATAAATGTAATAAAGTATGTAGCACCAGACCTTGACTTCACATTCATTGGACCACAAATATCATGATGAATTAATTGCAGCGGGAACTCAGCTCTTTTAGCCTTCCCAAATGGGTTACGCGTAATCTTTCCAGCAAGGCAATTTTCACAAGTTGACATCTCCATTTTGGTGAAAAAACCTAAATGTCCTTCTTTTTCCAACATATTCATTCGATCTTGACTTATGTGACCTAATCTTGCATGCCATGTAATAATATCAATATCATTGTTACTTGAATAACATGTCATTACACAACAGTCAACCTAATAGTCATAAGTTGAAGGATTACAATCTAAAACGATAAAACAATCATAACGTAGTCCAAAACCATATAAAACATTATCTAGAGTTATTCTAACACCATTACGACAAAAAAACATATCAAAAACAAAGTCTAAAAGAATAGACACAGAAGCTAAGTTTCGTTGAATCTCTGGAGTATATAGGACGTCATACAACATCAAAGAACAACCACCACACAAGTCTACTTTGCAAGTGCCTATCCCTTTGACTTCTAGTTTCACATTATTTCCTACATAGATCCACCTTGATTTAGATGAAACTCAACGAAACTCCACAAATGCTTCTCGATCTCGACTCATGTGGTCGGTGGATCCTGAGTCTAAAATCCATATAGAATAAGATTCAGTTAGTAATAAAGTACTAGAAACATATAATGCACTTTGAGATGTGTTTATATCTGCTACCTTTTTCGGCTCAGTGCATTCACTAGCAATATGCCCCACATTTGGCCATTGTAGGACTTCATTTTTCTCTTGTCTCTCTTCTTCAAAATCCATTTTCCTTTCATGGAATTTGGCTTCTTCTTTTTCTTAGAGGGTCCTTCTTCAGTCTCTTTGTCTTTCCCATTCCTTTTCCAATTTTTCTTATGCTTGAAGCCTGAAGATTTTGTATCACTTGACTCTGCCACAAATGCATTAGAAGCAACTTTAGAAGCACTTAGGTGCTCATCTTCAAGTTCAACATGGCATGCAACATCAGAAAAAGTTTTGATGCTATATGGGTCAAGTTAACCTTCAAATGTTCCCAATTATTGGGAAGAGATTGAATAATTGCCTGAACTTGTTTCTCATCTGAAAGAACATGACTAGCACTCTTGATTTAAGCTATTATATTAGGCATTACCTTAAGGTGTCGTTTGATATTTTGATCACGATGTTTTTTGTAAGTATCAAATTTGATAGTCAACTATCAGAGGCGGGTTACAGATGTACCCACATATGTTCCTCGCAGATGTGCCCACATAGCATGAGCAGTTGGGAATTCCTCACATAATGTGTGAGGTCATCAACCACAGAACTACCTATTATTCCACGTGCAGTAGAATTAGTTTTTTTTCAAAGCTTTGTAAACTTCAAGATCCCTTCTGTGTTGTGCAATATTACCCTCTTCTGGTTGATTCAAAACATGATTTATTCAGAGCATTTTGCTCTTCCAGCACATACCATATTTTACGACTCCATATGTCGTAATTGTCACCGTTAAGTTTTACACCTTTGTTTAAGTCAGTAATGATACTTTTTGATGCCATGCCTATTATGAGATATAATCAGGCAAGAGTATAACCACACAGATTTGCATGTCTAATAATCAAGCACCATATGACATTGTGCAATAGAATAATAATTCACTTATCCAAACCAAAAGAGGATAGAACTCAAATATTCATATTAAAGCACAATCAAAGATGTTCACTACAAAGTTTTATAAAAAAATAACAAAAAGAAAAAACAATACTAAAAAGGCAGTATGTGGTGAAGTTTTACCCACTTAACTCCTATTTTTACCGTGTACACCCATAATTTTTCATTATCCCCAATTTCGATACTAATTTCATTCTGTTCATTCTTTCAATATTCTGGCAGGGAATGATACGAATCGCATCCTTCCCTCTCTGTTACTTGAATGTCTCTTTCATTAAGTTTTTCACATTTCATGACCAATATTTTGGGAAAGCCAATTAAAAATTCAAGATGATCCATCTTCGAAGACCTAAACTCTCTTAGATCATTTTCTCTTTTCCTTTGAATGTCCCTTTCATTCCTTAACAGATTTTGCGTCTCCTTTGAGACACCAATCCATACGAGCTCTCGCCCTCGAAAACATGTCCTATGGCGGGTTGCTCTTCTACCTCGTCATTTTGCTCGACTTTGAGAAATCCCACCTTGGATTAATTTGACCATGTTCTCGTTTCGCCATATCTAAAATGGGAACAATACAAAATATGGTTAATACCACTTAATGCGACAATATATGTCAGAAATTTCTCATAAGGACTAAACAAATAAACAAGACCAATAAGATCCTAAAGAGGACACATATTCTTTCTCCAAAAAAAGTAAATCATAAATAGGACACAAATCTCATTCCAAAAAAAAAAAATCTTTAAATTTTTTTTTCTGCCCAAATTAAAAAATTCACATCTCACTCGTTTTAAGTTTGTTTCTCTTATATAATGTATTTTCGGAAAACTAAAAATGAGAAGATCATAAAAAATAAGTTTCCAACCAAAAATCTGTACACAAGAATTTCCAAATCTCTACAGATAGAAGTTGTTTTTTTGGAAAACAGTAAAAAAAAAAAAAAAAAAAAAAAAAGAAGCCAATTTTCAACAATTCATATCTCACTCATTTTAAATCCATTTTTTTTTATTATAATATGTTTTTGGAAAGCTAGAAAAGAGCCGATTGTGCAAAAGTAAGTTTCGACCAAAATAATTGTACAACCACTTTTCAGATCTCTACAAACAGAATTAGTTTTTTTTTATTTTAAAAAATGCAGAATTTCTTTCTTAGTAGGACAAGGAATCCTATCTACATCATGAGTCACAATCAAATAAGGTTTTGAATCCTATTTCCATATAATTAATCCACATTCAAATGTCAAAAAAAAAAATTTAACATCTTCCAATTTTTCCTATTCATTGATTTAAAAAAAATTCTTTTCAACATACAAAGTAAATGTACAAGGAAGTAGCGCATAGTGAGATCAATTAACGAAAGCTCTGATACCAATGAAGGAATTATAAGGCAAATCAACATCGAGATGTGTACCTTGTAATTTGTAGCGAAAGTCATTGATTTAGCTACTTTGACATGATTGCACTCAAGCCCCTCTTTGAATCACTAGGAAACAAAGTTTGATTCACAAACTAAAAGTGTTCTTTGAGTGTTGATTGATTTGTCTAAGAAACTCACTTCTTCATTTCTTAACTGAAAGCTAGTTTTTCTTTTCTCTGTTTCTCACGTTTCCTCTCCACTTTTTTCATGTTGCACGTTTCCTTTCAAGTTAATCTTGCTAGGGGTCTTTTCAGGAGAGGTTGAATAGTTACTATGTAACTGTTATTCCTTATCCTTTTAAAAGGAATTATCCAAATTAATTAATCAGATAAGGCATAAAACAAATTGGGTTGGGTCGGGTCGGTCCACATGGGCGACCCATGACCTTAAACTTACAAAAATTCTTTTGTGTGATCCTTATAAAATCCTTGAGATTCTGTTAAAGCCTCTTATAAAAGCCTTGTGTGAGATCCTATTAAAGCCTTATGTGAGATCTGACATATACAAAAGAAAATGAGTATCTCATATTTGCACGAATGTTCATTTATGTGTTTGATGGAAAAAATAATTTTGAGGTTTTGCATCCATAGTTAAAACATTTTTTCAATGTCCTTGAAATATTGATATGGATTTATAGATGCCCCAGATGGTACACCATTGATCGGTGAAGCTGCAAAAAAATTGGAAAAAAATAGAAAATTGGATTATAAGGCATATTTTTGCCTTGGTAACAAGGTTGAATTGCATGAATATAATACAATTGTACATGCTAAGTCAGCCAAGGAAACTTTGGACAATTTCGGTGAATTCATATCAAGGTTTCACAAATGTCAGAAGAGTCAAATTGCAAGAGCTTATAAGACAATACAAGTTAACCCAAATGAAGTCAACTGAGTCCGTCAAGGAATTTTTCACAAGAGTTACTAATATTGTCAATGATATGAGAACTAATGGAGAAGAATTAGATCAAGTTAAAATTGTTGAAAAAGTATTGGCAACATTGAATACCAAATTTCACACCAAGAAGATGGTCCTTGAGACTACCAAAGACCTTAGCACTTTGACACTTGATGACTTAGAAGGGGAATTAATGAGATACAAAATATCCTTGAATCAACTGGCGACAAAAACATTTGATGAAGTATTTTAAGCAAAGGTAAATCAACCTAATCCACAAGAAGAGATATCAAACTTGAAGAGACAAATAAAAGAGGTCAAAATTTCAGAGGTAGAGGACAAGGGAACAAAAATAATTTTTGAGGTTGTGGTAGAGCTATTTTTCTTACCCACATAGGAATAATAACAATTTTGGGAAGGAACAACCAAAGAATCAAAATTTTCAAAGATCTAACAAATCAAAAATTCAGTGTCATAATTGTGGAAAATTTGTACACTATCAAAGAGATTGTTGGTTTAAAATATCTGAAAATAGATAAGTACATACAAAATTGGCTGAAAATTATGAAGATAAACAAGAAACTTTATGATTTTCTAGCACAAATATAGAAAAAAAGAAATAAGGGAATGAATGGTTTATAGATTCTGATTGTAGAAATCATATGCCTTGAGATAAGAAATTATTTACTAATATAGAGGATGAACTAGTGATATATAAGATGTATCTTAATAAAAAAAAATTTGTGATTGAGGAAGAGGTATTAAAAAGAAAGGATGATAGTTTGATAGAAACAAATGAAAAAGACCAAATAAATGATGATAATTCAAAGAAAAAGAAGAATTATCAAATTGGACATAAATATATGAAGAATATGAGAGTTTAAAAATTGTAGACAAAGTAAGGAAAGGTAGAGGTAGTTTTCATTGTTGTATATATGTCTTTGATTGCAAGGAAGACTTCAATAATGGTCAATCTGATAAGCCAATAATTTTTGAAATGACTAAAAAAGATAAATCTGGTTGAAATTGATGTTGCTTCGATAGAGGCTAGTAATTTAAGTCATGAGACATGTGGTAGATATGATTAATCTATACAAAGTGAAGCTATTGGAAAAGAAATAAAATATTCGCTATTGTCTCACAAGAAAAATTAGTTGAAGCTTTTGAAGATGAAGCTAGTAATAAAAGAAGAAAAAATGTTCACCAAGAGCATGTTTTCAATATTCTACCCAAAATTAAAGCAAAAACAACTAAAGTTCTAGATCCACAATTGAAGTGCATGACTATGAATAGTGATGATACAATCAATTGTGAATCATTATTCAAAATAATAGGTTTTAAATAGCATGATAAAATATTTGTTATCGGTTAAGGTTAATTTTTCCACAGCAAGACTAAAAGTTAACTAAGGTTACTCAAGTATTATCTCATATGTGTCCAAAGTTTTAAATGATGATTGAACTTGCATTGACCATAATGTTATGACTTATGCTTTTAAACTCTTTTATATCATGTTTTACTTGGTTAATTGCATGTCCTGAAATGAAATATCCTTCTTAGCATGTTTTAAGTGTTTTTATGCATAGCTATCATACTTAGTATATTTGTGTACCAACACATACTCTTTCCTACATTTTGCCCAAATGTAGGGTCCAACAGACAGGGTTCCCCTTTTCGTGGCTAGAGCTTGGACATTGATTCTTCCCTGAGCTTTTTGAGTCCTCATGGTTCGAGAAAAGATTATATTCCTTTCAGTTTATCTATTTTATTTCCTTTTTGAGATAATGATGTATGGGCTAGGCTTGATTTTATTATGTTGTATTAAATGGCTATGATGAGACATGAGTTTAGACTTCTACTTTTCTCTAAAACTATTTTGTACTTTAAATGATTGTTTTACTCTTTATTGTTTTATTCTTTATGTTATGAAACTAAGTGGCTTGTATGGAGTCCTTTGGGGTTCTATACGCCATGTTACATCTAGGGGGTACCCATTGGTCGTGATAAACTTAGTAGCAGAGTACAAGGTTTAGAATGGTCCTAGGATGTCTTATAAAGCATGTCTAGTAGAGTTTTGTTCATGAGTGTGAAGCCCGCCACATTTATAATTGAGAGGCTACAAGATGATTAGGAAACTCCATTTCTTACATTACTCTAAAGTCGTGCCATAAAGTTTAACTCTATAAAGTCTCGCTCCTAGTCCTTATCATATTCTCTACAAGATATGTCTATGCGAAAAGCTTATACTATAAGGAATGTGAGGGAGAATGTGGAACAAAAAGCTCCTCCACAAACTCCTCGTCATTCTCTGGTCGATCCTTTGGCTGAACAATTTACCAATGCAGAGTTTAGATCAGATTTTCATATGTTGGCTTAGGCCGTGACAAATCAAGACAATAGAGAGGTGGTAATCCTTGAGAACCTAAATGTGGGTACGACGACTTCAAGAGTGAGGGACTGTTTGAGGATGAAACCTCTATAATTTCATGGCTCCCAAGTTGAGGAAGATCCTCAAGATTTTATCAATGAGGTCTATATAGTCTTTGCTATCATGGGAGTCATTCTAAGGGAGAAGGCGGAATCAACCGCTTATCAATTGAAAGGTGTTTCTCAAGTGTGGTACAACCAATATAAGGAGGCAAGACCAGTGGGAGGGGGTAACATAGAGTGGGAAAGGATCTTGAGTTCATCAAGGAAGTATGAATATGAGGGAATATGCTCTAAAGTTCACTCAATTGTCCAAATATGCTCCAACAATGATTGCCCATTCTAGGGCAATGATGAATAAATTTGTGTTGGGTGTGTCCGAAATGGTGGTTAAAGAGTGTCGTACCACCATGCTCATTGGTAACATGGGAATCTCTCATCTCATGGTACATGGACAACAAATTGAAGAGGAGAAAGTCAAAGAGAAGTTTAGAGAGGTAAAAAGGGCTAAGACCAGTGATAGTAATTTCTCACATTCTAGATCAGATGGACATGGTCGTCCTAGTTTTCATCAAGGGTTTTCTGGTCAAGGTTCCTCCAATTCTCCTCTTAAGTTTAATAAGGATATTGTGTCTAACCCTAAACCTCAAAGAGGTAATGGAGGTGGTTCTTCTTTGGCTAGGTCTACTTGTGCCAAGTGTGGGAAGAACCATGATGGTAAGTGCTTAGCCGACACTGATGGTTTCTTTAGTTGTAGGAAGAGTGGTCATAAAATAAGAGATTTCCCCATGCTTGCAGCAAAGGGGAGGGAAGGCAAGTAAGTTCCTCCTTGTGGTCCAATTCCAATGCTCCAAAGCAAAACCACTTCTATGCTCTCCAAACCCGAGGTGACCAAGAGAGTTCTCCAGATGTAGAAACTGGTATGTTAAAGGTATTTCAACTTGATATATATTCTTTCCTTGATCCCGGTGCTACTTTGTCCTTTGCGACACCTTATGTGGCTATGAAGTTTGATGTGCTCCCCGATATATTGTTAGAACATTATTTTGTCTCTACTCCTATTGGTGATTCTGTGGTGGCTAAGAGGGTCTATATAAAGTGTCCCATTTCCTTATCTCATAGAGTTACTCTTGTTGACTTGGTAGAGCTTGAAATGTTAGAATTTGATGTCATTCTAGGGATGGATTGCTGCATGCTATCTATGCTTCCATAGACTGTAAGACTCATGTGGTCAGATTTCATTTTTCCAAATGAGCCTATCCTTAAGTGCAAGGGAGAAATTCTATACCTAAGCATCAGTTTGTCTCTTGTATTAAAGCTAGAAGGATGATTTCTAAGGGTTTCATTTATCATCTAGTTAGGGTGAGGGATGCAGATTTTGAAAACCCCTACTCTTGAGTCGATCCCCGTAGTTATTGAGTTTCTAGAAGTTTTGCCTGATGACTTACCCAGTATTCCTCCCGAAAGGAAAATAGACTTTGGTATTGGCCTTTTCCCAGATACGCAGCCTACTCTATTCCTCCTTATAGAATAATTCCGGCAGAACATAAGGAGTTGAAAGAACAATTGAAAGATTTTTTTAGATAAGTGTTTCATCCGACCGAGTATCTCTACATGTGGTGCTCCAGTTTTGTTTGTTACAAAGAAGGATGGTTTTCTTTGTATGTGTATTGACTATATGCATTTGAATAAGGTGACCATTATGAACAAGTATCCTCTTTAAAGGATATATGATCTATTTGACCAACTTCAAGGGGCAAGTTGCTTCTCTAAAATTGATCTTAGGTCGGATTATCACCAATTGAGGGTGAAAGAAGAAGATATTTCAAAGACAACTTTTAGAACCTGATATGCTCACTATAAGTTTTTGGTAATGTCATTTGGGTTGATTAATGCTTTGGTGGCATTTATGGATATGATGAATATGGTGTTTAGACAATACCTTGATATGTTCGTGATTGTGTTTATCGATGATCTATTGATCTATTCAAGAAGTGAGGATGATCATGTTGATCATTTGATGATAGTATTGCAAATTCTTAAGGATCAACAACTTTTTCAAAAGTTTAGCAAGTATGAATTTTGGCTAAGGTCCATATCTTTTCTTGGTCATATTGTGTCTAGCAAGGGTATTGAGGTAGATCCAATCAAGAGGGATGCGGTCAAGAGTTGGGCTAGACCTCTAACTTCTTCCGATATTAGAAGTTTCTTGGGTTTGGCTAGTTACTATAGAAGGTTTGTTGAGGGGTTTTCCTCTATTGCTTTTCCTTTCACAGTTTTAACTCAAAAGAAGGAAAAATTCATATGGTCGGAAGCTTGTGAGAAAAGCTTCCAAGAGTTGAAAGATAGACTTACTTCCGCTTTGGTGTTGACCTTACCGTAAGGTACGAATGGCTTTGTGGTATATTGTGATACCTTTAGAGTTGGGTTGGGATGTATGCTTATACAAAATGGTAAGGTTATTGCCTATGCTTCAAGGCAATTTTAGATCCATGAGATGAATTATCCTAGCCATGACCTTGAGTTAGTGGAGGTGGTTTTTGCCTTAAATATTTTGAGGCATTATTTGCATGAGGTTCATGTTGATGTTTTCACTGATAGTAAGAGTTTACAATATGTGTTTAGTCAAAAGTACTTGAATCTTCACCAAAGAAGGTGGCTAGAATTTTTTAAGGATTATGACATTAGTCTCCTTTATCACCCCTGTAAAGCTAATGTGGTAGCGGATGTTGTTAGTCAATTATCTATGGGTAGTGTTGCTCATGTTGAGGATCAAAAGAAAGAGTTGGTTCAAGATATTCATAGGCTGGCTCGATTAGGTGTTCAACTAGTGGATTCCACCAAAGGTGGTGCTATGATTCATGATGGGTCTGAATCATCTTTTCTGATGGATGTGAAGGCAAAACAAATTCTTGATCCAATTTTTATAGAATTGAAAGAGGTGATACTCAAAAAGTCTATTAAGGCTTTCTCTCAAAGGGAAGATGGGGTATTAAGATATCAAGGTCGTTTATGTGTTCCAAATGTTGATGACTTGAGGGAATAAAACTTGGTAGAAGATCATAGTTGTCGATATTCTAATAACCCGGGAGCCACCAAGATGTACCATGATTTGCGAGAGATCTATTGGTGGAATAGGATGAAGAAGGATATTGCGGGATTTGTGGCTCAGTGTCCAAATTTTCAACAAGTGAAGGTTGAGCATCAAAGGCCGGGAGTCTTATCCCAAGACATTGGTATTCCTACATGGAAGTGGGAAGATGTGAATATGAACTTTATTTGAGGGTTTCCATGTACTTAGCGATAACATGACTCGATTTGGGTAATAGTGGATTAGATGAAAAAATCTGCTCATTTTATTCCCGTCAAGGTTTTCTATTCGGTGGAAGATTATGCTAAATTGTATTTGAGAGAGATGGTAAGGTTGCATAGAGTGCCCTTGCTTATTATTTTCGATCGTGCTACTCAATTCACTTCTTAGTTTTGAAAGTCATTCCCAAAGGGTCTTGGTACTAAAGTTAAGCATAACACGACTTTTCATCCCCAAACTGATGGGCAAGCAGAGTGTACTATTCAGACTTCGGAAGAAATGTTGAGAGCTTGTGTGATTGATATTAAGGGTAATTAGGATGACTATTTTCCATTAATTTAGTTTGCTTTTAATAACAGTTATCACTCAAGTATCGATATGGCTCAATTTGAGGCACTTTATAGTAGGAGGTGTAGATCTCCTATAGGATTGTTTGAGGTCGGTGAAGTGACTCTCATAGGTTAGGAATTGGTAAATGAGGCCATAGAGAAGATTCGGCTTATTAGAGAGAGGTTTAGAACTTCCACAAGTCGGCAAAAGTTTTATACTGATGTTAGAAGGAGGGACTTTGAATTTGAGGTTCATGATTAGGTTTATTTGAAAATATTACCCATGAAGGGTGTGATGAGGTTTGGTAAGAAAGGGAAGCTTAGTCCTCATTATGTAGGACCATATAAGATTTTTAGGCGTGCTGGTAAGGTTGCTTATGAGTTGGATTTGCCAAATGAGCTGGCGCTGGTGCATCAAGCATTCTATGTCTCTATTCTTCAGAAGTGTGTCGGAGATCCGACATCCATAGTTCCCTTAAAAGGGTTGGGAGTTGATGAAATCCTTTCTTATGAGGAACTTCTGGTGTAGATTTTAGACTGGCAAGTCAATAAGTTGAGAAACAAGGAAGTTGCTTCCGTAAAGGTGATATGGAGGAATGATTTAGTTGATGGTGGTACTTGGGAGGCCGAGGCCGATATGATGTCCCGATATCCTTATCTCTTTCCTTCTACTCTTACTCTATCTTGAGGTAATGAGTTCCTCTTGGTTTGTTTTTTCTAGTGGAAGTCATGTGTGATTTATGTGTTTCCATGACTTATGTTATGCATGTTCATGAAAAGCTTATGTTTTGAAAGAAATGACTTATATGACTTATTTTCCTTATGTAGTTGTGCATTGAGTATGAGTTTCCTATAGACTTCATGTGATGATTATTGAACATGAATTAGATGTGCTTTTTGAGAATGAATTGCATAAAGGCTCCATGAGATTGTGTTGAGCATGCCTTTAGCTTGGAGAAGGTAATTCCTCCTTAAATATGGGAAATCTGAAATTTTCATGCATATTGGGTTATTTGATATAGTTCCTAATTTCTTTTTATGCATACGAGTATGATGAGCTTGGAGTTGTTGTTTCCTCCTTATTTATATGCATTACATGCATAATGGGCTGATAGAGTTAGTTCACCCCTCTTATGATGTTTTGATAATGTCCTAGCTTGGAGTTGATAGGTCCTCCTTGGTTGCATGTAGTGCATTGTTAGGTTGGGTTGTTAGTTCCTCTCCTACTCTTTTAGAACTAGTTTGAATTTCATTTAAGGAGGAATGATTCCAAGGGGGAGATATTCTAACACCCCGTATCCGTAAAAAGGTTAATGAACCAAAAAATCAGAACTTACAGGTGCCATCTACGAGGACCATAGACGGTCCATAGGTGGAGCCACGGACCGTAGGTGAGGTCCATGGATTGGCAACCCAAAATTTTTCCTGGCCATTGACCACGATGGGACCTACGGACCGTAGGTAGGACCACATCGCGTGGTCCAGGAAAAAGTCTCTAACCATGGACCACGAGGGTGAAGGACGGTCCGTCAATGGTTGTGTCGTGGGTCACTATTTGACAGTTATTTTTAGGGGCAGTTGGTTATTTTCCTAATTAATTAATTCTTATACTATGTCATTTTGCCTACATTTAGAACACCTATGTAGACTTTTTACCCCCAAATTCACCCAAGTTAATTCATCCTTGCAAATTCCCAAAAGAAATCCAAAATCTCCTCTCAAAATATTCTCTCTCTAGAACTTGAGGAAGAAGAAGAAGATTCAGCATAGGGTTTTAAGATGCTTAGAATTCCCCAATTAGTCAATTATCACCATGGGCTCCTTTGATTAGTGATTTAACTGATTGGGTTATGATGTTCTAAGCATGAATTGATGAATTTCTATAGTTTTAAGATGTTTTCCCTTATGAACCCAGGTGTTCCCTTTGTTTTCAAGTTATGCATTATATGTTGTAGGATTTTGATCTTAAAGGAATAGTTTCATGAAATTAATCATGTAATGAGAGAATTGCATAAGTTTATGATGAAATCCATATCTAACCCTTGTTTTCTAAATGTTAATGATTGAAAGAGGGTGGTTTTTGGTCTTGGAAGGTGATTATGGAATTATGCATGTTTTCATGAAGACTATGAAAATGTTTAAGGGTGCTTTGTTGAGAATGAAATGCTAACTGATGATTTTTTATGAGGCTATTCTCAGAAACACATACTAGCATGACGTGAAAGGTTTTCTCACTTAGAAAGGATTCTTTGGTTGAAAGGCCATTCTGACCTAATTGAATCAATGAATAAGAGCTATCCTAATGAAGTACCTTGGATTGACAAGATGACATGTATTTCCATGGATGATGATAATAATTAAGTAAATACTATTCATTGGGAATTATGCTTAGTACCGAGTAGATATTGACATTGAGATGGTAGCTCTCCCGTTAGTAGAGGTTGGGTTTCTAGAATAAGTCTCATGAGATGGAAGTTGTCCCGTTAGTAGAAGTTGTGTTTCTAGTAACAATTTTCTTATCCAATAAACTATGTGCCCCCATAGGATATTTAGCTAGTGGATCCACTTAAGCTAGAAGTTTGTGGTTCTACCTTAGGCAAGTAGAATAATCCTTTTCGGTATGGGAGACACCAGGTGATCATGTTATAATTCACATGGTCTCTGTGTCGGTTTAGGCTAATTTTCCCACAACAAGACTAAAAGTGAACTAAGGTTACTGAAGGAGTATCTTATAGGTGTTCAAAGTTTTATGGAGGGGCTTGTGTGGAGGGGCCAACTTGAGGCAGCCTTAAGAAGGCTACTGCCTCTACGTTCACGTGTGGCACCATGACTCGTGGTGACCACCACTTGTCGTGAAGGCCCTTGTGGTCTTGGGGCAGTGCCTTGGCAAGGCTTGGGCAGCCTTGGCCCTTGGTCTTTTGCCTTGGTTCTAGATCTTCTCCCTTGACTCTAACTTTAACGTTTAACTTTAGTTTAGCCTACGAGCTTCCGGGGTGTTGCATTATCTCCCCCTTGGGAACATTCATCCTCTAATGAAGATCTTGCACCTTACGAAATTAAATACTCAAGACTAGCAGCCCCTCATACATGAAACATCAAAATAATGCACAATTCGAAGGAGGAATCATCAACTCCATCTCAAACATAATCAATGCAACATAAGGAAGTAGGAACTACATCTAACCACCCATTATGCATGAAACTCAACATTTCTCATACTCATCGGAGGAACTACCTTCTCCAAGTAAAACCATGCTCAATACAATATCATGTAGCCAATATGCAATACTCTCAAAAGCATGCTAAAGCATGTTCATCAATTCACCTCATGAAGTCAAATATGCAACTCATACTAAATGCCCAACAACATGAGGAAAATCAATCATAGAAACTCATTTTCTTACTAAACATGAATTTCATCAAGAACATGCATAACATAAGAAAATAATGGAAAAACTCATTTAGCACACATGACCCCCAAAACAATAAAACTCAAGAGGAACTATTTACCTCAAGCTTGAATAGGAGTAGAAGGAAAGAGATGAGGATATCGGGACTTCATATCGGCCTCGGCCTCCCAAGTAGCACCCTCAATTAAGTGATTTCTCCATAAAATCTTTACGAAAGCTATTTCCTTGATTCTCAATCTCATGAATTGCTGGTCTAGGATCTCTACCTGAACCTCTTCTTAGGAAAGGCTTTCGTCAACTCCCAATCCTTCTAGGGGAATAATGGATATCGGATCTCCAATACACTTTTTAAGCATAGAAACATGAAATACCGGATGAACTGGGGCCAACCCATTTAACAAATCCTACTCATAGGCAACCTTACCAATCTGCTTCGAAATTTGATATGCGCCTAAATATCGGGGATTAAGTTTTCCTTCCTTGCCAAATCTCATCACACCCTTTATGGGTGAAATTTTCAAATAGACCCAATCATTAACTTAAAATTCTAAATCCCTTCTTCTCACATCGGCATAATACTTTTGTCAATATTAAGCCGTTCTCAACCTCTCTCTAATAAGCCGAACCTTCTCAATGGCTTCATAAACTAGCTCAGGACCTATCAAAGCAATTTCACCAACCTCAAACCAATGAACTGGAGACCTACATCTCCTACCATACAAGGCTTCAAAATGAGCCATACCAATACTTGAGTGATAGCTATTATTGTAGGCAAACTCTATTAATGGAAAGTGGTCATCCCAATTACCCTTGAAGTATATAAAACATGCCCTCAACATATCTTCTAGTGTTTGGATGGTACTCTCTGCTTGGCCATCGGTTTGGGGATGAAAAGTCGTGCTAAGCTTAACCTTAGTACCAAGCCCTTTTTGGAATGACTTCTAAAAGTGTCAAGTAAATTGAGTACCTCGATCCGAAATAATAGATAAAGGGATCCATGCAACTTCACTGTCTCCTTTATATAAAACTTGGCACATTTTTCCGCTGAATGAGAAACCTTGATGGGGATAAAATGTGCTAATTTTGTCATCCTATCTATAATGACCCAAATAGAATCTTGTTTCCTCCGGTGCGAGACAAACTCACAATAAAGTCCATATTTATAACTTTCAAGTGGGAATGCTTGTATCGTGGGATAAGTCTCCCGTCATTTGATGCTTAACCTTAACTTGTTGAAAATTAGGACAATTAGCTACAAATCCCACGATATCTTTCTTCATACTCTTCCACCAATAGACTTCTCGTAGATCACGGTACATCTTGGTGGCTCCCAGATGAATAGACTATCGAGAACTATGAGCTTCCTCTAAAATTTGTCCCCTCAAATCATCAACATCCAGAACACATAATGGACCATGGTACCTAAGCACCCCATCTCCCCCTTAGGAGAAAGCCTCAATGGACTTTTTGAGTACCGACTCTTTCAAC
The DNA here is from genome assembly GCA_037074985.1 of Solanum bulbocastanum. NCBI lineage: Eukaryota > Viridiplantae > Streptophyta > Magnoliopsida > Solanales > Solanaceae > Solanum > Solanum bulbocastanum. Next base: position 24,615,624 of record CM073599.1, read on the forward strand.
TCAACTAATATAGGATCAAGGCCTTTTTTAGACTCCACATCCATCACAAAGGATGATTCAGAACCATTATGGACCATGACACCACCTTTGGTGGAATCCACTAGTTGGACACCTAGTCAGGCCAATCTATGCATCTCATGAACAAATTCTTTATTTTCATCCTCTACATGAGCCACACTACCCATGGACAATCTACTAAGTCCATCCGCTACAACTTTAGCCTTGCTGGGGTGATAAATGAAACTCATGTCATAATCCTTTAAAAATTCTAGCCACCTTCGTTGATGAAGATTCAAGTCCTTTTGACTAAACACATATTGAAGACTCTTGTGGTTGGTGAAAACATCCACATGGACCCCATATAATTAATGCCTTCATATTTTCAAAGAAAACATAACCGCCGCTAATGCAAGATCATGGGTCGGATAATTCTTTTCATGGACCTTAAGTTGCCTTGAAGCATAGGCAATCACCTTACCGTTTTGCATAAGCACACATCCCAACCCCACTCTAGAGGAATCACAATATACCACAAAACCATCCGTACCTTCCGGTATGGTCAACACCGAAGCGAAAGTAAGTTTATCTTTCAACTCTTGGAAACTTTTCTCACAAGCTTTCGACCATAGAAACATAGCCTTCTTTTAAGTCAAAGACGTCAAAGGAGAAGCAATGCAGGAAAACCCCTCACCAAACCTTCTATAGTAACCAGCCAAACCCAAAAAGCTTCTAATGTCGGAAAAAGATAGAGGTCTAGGCCAGCTCTTTACCGCATCAATCTTCTTAGGATCTACCTCAATACCTTTGCTTGACACAATATGACCAAGGAAAGCTACAGATCTCAACCAAAATTCACACTTTATAAACTTTGCAAAAAGTTGGTGGTCCTGAAGAACTTGCAACACAATTCTCAAATCGTCTAAATGATCATTCTCACTTCTTGAATAGATCAAAATATCATCGATGAGCACAATCACAAACATGTCTAGGTATTTCCTAAACACTCTATTCATTAGGTCCATAAATGCCAACAGGGAATTAGTTAAGCCAAAAGAAATCACCAGGAATTCATAATGCCCATACGTGGTTTGGAAAGTCGTCTTTGGTATATCATCCCCTCTCACCCTCAATTGGTTATACCCCGAACGAAGGTCAATTTTTGAAAAGTAACTAGCCCCTTGAAGTTGATCAAACAAGTCATTGATTCTCGAAAGAGGATATTTATTCTTAATAGTAACTTTATTTAATTGACGATAGTCAATGCACATTCTAAGAGACCACCCATCTTTTTTCTAACAAACAACAATGGAGCACCCAGAGGAAAGATACTCGGTCGGATGAAGCTTTATCTAATAAATCTTTTAGCTTCTGTTTCAACTCTTTCAACTTGGCAGGAGCCTTTATATAAGGAGGAATGGAGATAGGTTGAATATTTGGTAAAAGATCCATACAAAAATTTATTTCCCTCTCAGGAGGAATACTGGGAAATTAGTCATGGAAATCTTTCGAAAACTCATTCACTATCGGAATTGACTGTAGAGAAGGGGTTTCAGACTCAACATCCATCACCCTAACAAGATGGTAAATATATCCTTTGAAGATCATCTTCCTAGCTTTAAGAGAAGAGACAAATTGTCCTCTAGGTGAAGAATTTCTCCCCTTCCACTCTAAGCTAGGTTCATTTCGGAATGGAAACCACCCGAGTCCTACGATCGATAAAGTCAAAACATGCATGCAACAAATCCATACCCAAAATCACATCAAAGTCTAACATGTTTAACTCCACCAAATCCACCAAGGTAACCGTATGGGACAAATTCTATAAACCCTCTTAGCCACTACCGTGTCACCAACTGGGGTAGATACCAAAAAAGGTTCTACTAACACTTCAGGGAGTATTTCAAACTTCATGGCCACAAAAGGTGTCACAAAGGACAAAGTAGCACCAGGATCCCATAATAGAAAAGACTTTTAACATACCGTTCACAACATTCGGGAGCTCTCTTGGTCAACTCTGGATTAAAGAGCATAAAAGTGGTTTTGCATTTGGGCATTGGAGTTTGAACCGCTTGGAGGAGCTTGCTTGCCCTCTTTTCCTCTAGCCGAGAGTGTTGGACAATCTCTCATTTTGTGGCCACTCTTTCCACAACCATAGCACCCATCCGAGCCAACTAGGCACTTACCATCTGTCATGACCTAAGGCTACCTCCTAGATGTGACATGGCGTACTTGACCCCAAAGGGGGTCTCATACAAGCCTCATAGCATTCTTGAACATAAGAACATAGGAAAATAAGGTAGAATTAATAAATTTCTTTATGATCAAAGTCATTTTTTATAAAAGCAAGCGGAAGACTTTCTATACTTTGTCTCAAACCATCCTATACTTTGGCTACAACTTTGGGACATAGCCCATAAAAAAAATATAAACATACATTGAAAGACATAAAGGGAACATATGAGGACTCACCAAGTCTTCATCTCCAAGCTCCTTATAAACCTATCCTTCAAGTAAGGAACATCAAATATCCACGACCCTACACTTTGCTAAAAGTGAAGAAACATGGGTTAGCACAATTAAGTACTAAGTATTGAAGCCATGCAGAACCATGCTTAAAACGAATAGTTTCTTTGAAAATCATGCTTTATGCCAATTTGAGATAACCTTCATGAACATTAGTATAAGAGGCATAATATACAGACATAACTAATATACAAGTCATTTCTTCACATTAGAACATAATCAACCATATAACCCATTTCATCACATTAGAACATAATCACATATAAGATATTTCCTCATATTAATTTTTCACCATAAGGAACCCTAAGCTATACCTTGTGCAATGCATAAATAGCGTCCCATACCACCATCCACACTAGGTACCACATTAAGGCCACTAAAAGTGAACTTACCATTCTTGCTTTTCATCACTAGACCATACTCATACATAAGGAACATAAATATTTCATAAGTCATACCAATACATTAGGACCAACATCTAGGACAACCCTAAGTCATACTTGTTCAATGTATGAGTAGAATACCATACTGCTATTCGCACTAAGTAGTCCTTTGGAGCCACCATATACAAGGCACATTAATATTCAATAAGTCATGACAAGGAAGTAACTCATAATACAATCCAAGTATAGCATGCATCATCTCATTTAATCATATAAGTCAACATTCTTCATTAGCTTCATTTAGAGCACCTTCATTCATTAGACATTAAATCATCATTCTCATTAACATCATTATAAGAGCACATTAATTTCATTTAACATTACATCATAAGGAACATACCATGAGTACTCTCAAAGCCTTCTTCTACCATGCATGTATGACATCCCATACTACCACCCACACTAAGTAGTGCATTCTTGATAAGCCATAGTTCATTAACATTCTTTGTAGGGGTAAGACTTAACCGACATAGACCATGTGAGCAATTCATGGAATCCCAGTGTCACCCTCACTGGATAAGGGATTCCTACTTGCCTAAGGTGGGATCATTACTTTTTACTATAGGTGGATCTACTAGCTAGACCTATATGGGCACATAGTTTATGGGATAAGGAGATTACTACTAGACACCCCGCCTTAACTCATGTGAGGACATCCATCTCAATAGATTGCTACTAGAAACCTCACCTCAACTCACGTGAGAACTTCCATCTCAAATTACTATCCACTTGGTGCTTAACATTATTCCCCATAGAGTACTTAACAATCATTAATTTCATTCTTTATGGGATAAGCGATTTTTACTAGATACCCCGCCTCAACTCACAGTTGAGCATTCATCTCAAACCCAACATTAATTCATTGGAAAGATTATATATTCAAAGATGAGAATATCCTTTCATCTAATAATCCCCATATTGTGAGAAAGCCCTTTCACAATATGTCATTATCATTCACTAGAGTACAATTGAGAATAACCTTTCAATCAACCAATCATTATTAACATAATCATAGAAACTTCATTCATTAGTCATTCATGATTGCGTGTATGTGAGAATCTTTCACATATAAGCTCATCATTCATAAATGTTCAACACTAACACAATTCAATTCTAAGCAATACCATAATACATTCATTGATATCACATACATATACTTCACATCATAATCATACATAATCCTTCATGAAATTGCCCTCCAAGGCCATACATAAATCACCACCCAAGCATCGAAGATACTAAAATGTATAAGGGAATTAACATGATTAAATAACTAATTCAATATAAACATAAAGAATTCAATATACTTTCACGATCAATCAATTCCCAATCAGAATTTACAACTTAAGAATATGGGGGAAGACATGGGTTCATAGGACAGATCATCTTAATTCATCATTAATTCAACATCCTATTCATAATTAATCATATAAAACCTTTTGAAAACGTTTTGGAATTGAACCCATGCATAGATTGAAAACTAGGGTTTTTGGGGAACTTTGGAGACTTGAAATTATCTTTGAAATTGGCTCCTTGAAAGAAAGTAAGTCAAGGATGAATACTACCATACCTTTAGGGGAGAAACTCCACGAAAATTGCTTGAAAGAAGATGAAACCTTGAGCTTGAGATCTTGTATCCTTCACCTCCAATGGAGGTTTCTAGAGAGAGAACTTTTTGAAAGAGAGGTGGGTTCTAATTTGTGATTTGAAATAATGAAGTCTAAAAAGAAGTTTAATACTTTAAAAACCCTTAAAATACATTAATTAATCAAAAATAACCGTCCCCAATCCCTAACTAACTAATTAGCAATTTACCAAACCACCTCTCACTTAGGCCGAATTGGACAGAAAGTTGATGGTGACCTACGAACCCCCACCCACAGACCGTGGGTGGCGTCACGGACCGTACTATTGAGTCGTGGTTCATGGCTGCAAATCCAATTTTGGGACCTTGACCCATGGAGGCCATCCACGAGGTGTGGATATACTTACGGAGCGTAGGTCCCATCCGTAGATCACCCTCTTTTTTGGCAGCTTTTTGGTTTCTTGAGGTCTTGATGGTTAGTCTTTAGGGTCCTCCTCAAGGACCCCTAGAGTGATCCTTGGGAGTCGTACCTTGACATTTAACCCCCTAAACCCCTCAACCATAGATTGGGACAACATTCTACCACCTCAAACCTCATATCAACTAAAAGACAAACTCGTTAGGCTCTAGTTTCATCTATTTTTTTTACAGGTCGTTACATTATCCCCCACTTGGGAAAATTCATCCTCGAATGACATTTTAAACATATTTAAGGAATTAACGACTCAATACTAGCATCCATCATGTATGCAACATCATAAACAATGCACAAAACTTGGAGGAAACATCAACTCCACAATAATACTCAATGCAACACAAGAAGGAAGGAACTACATCTACAAACTCATTATGCATCATAACTTCAACATTTCTCATTTCATTGGAGGAATTTCCTTCTCCAACTCAAATCATGCTCATCACAACATCATTAAGCACATTATGCAATTTCTCTTAAAAGCACATTTAGGCATGTTCAACAATTCACCTCATGAAGCATATAAGCAACTCCTACTAAATGCACATCAACATGAGGAACATAATTCATAAAAACTCATTTGCTCATTTAAACATGAATTCATCAAGAACATACATAATGTAGGGAGACCATGGAAACACAAAATCACACATAACTCCAAAACTTGAAACAAGCCCAAAAAGGAACTCTCAACAACCTTACTAACTAACATACCTTCTCCTCACATTTTTATGGAAGCCACATCTTTACTCTTCTATTTCTTAACTTGCAGTCTAAGATCCCAATTGGTACTTCTAAACTAAGAAGGTCCTCATTAAGCAACTCTTGCTCACAAACAACCTTATTAACACCACTCAAGGTCTTATATGAGTGTACCACACCGAGTCTAAGCTCCTCAAACTCACTACACCTCTTAAGGTGAGATTATCAAGAAAGCTTAACTCATGCACATCAAGAACACTGAACGACCTTGCTATCTAAACATATTATCCCCCACTCGGGAGTAAGCCTATACTAGCTCTTTTAAACTTCACTTTTTTCCATTCTAAGGTCTGAGCAAAACATCACTAAACTTTCACACAAATCACCCAAGGTGAATTACACTTCTACCTCTTTTAGATGAGTTTACTCACTTCACACACCTAGGCATTTCTAAAACACCACCCTTCATCAACTCTTTCAACATACCCCAAAACTCATCACAACTAAGTCGGGTTCTACTATCATCTAAGCATAACCATAAAACAACCCATTAATACTAAAGACAACATCACAATCTATCACCTCAAATCTAACAAGTCACATATCTATAATTGGCATCACAAACAACTTTCCTCCCTCAGTCCTTCTAGCATAGGCCCTTCAAGTGGTCATACCCTAAAGACCATCAGATAAGGAATAAGAGAGAGACATTATAGAGTTAAACTCTATGGCACGACTTGAAGAATGAAGAAGTGAGACTTTCCTAACATCCAATAGCCTCCTATTCATAAATGTGGCACGCTTCACATGATGAGCAACACTCTTCTAGATGTGGTTTGAGACATCTTAAAACCATTCCAAAACCTTGTGCTCTGATACCATGTCTATCCCGACCCAAGGCTACCCCCTCGACATGACACGACATACTTGACCCCGAAGGGGTCTCATACAAGCCTCATAGCATTCTTGAACATAAGAACATAGGAAAATAAGGCGGAATTATAACTTTTCTATACAATCAAAGCCATTTTTCATAAAATCAAGTGGAAGACTTTCTATACTTTGTCTCAAACCATCTAATACTTTGAATACAATTTTGGGACATAGACCATACAAAAACTCTAAACATACAATGAAAGACATAACGGGAACATAGTGGGTTTTGTCCTCAAAACTATGAGGACTCACCAAGCCTTCGTCTCCAAGCTTCTTAGAAACCTATCCTTCAAGTAAGTAACATCAAATCTCCATAACCCTAAACCTTGGTAAAAATGAAGAAAAATGGGTTAGCACAATTAAGTACTAAGTATGGAAGCCATGCAAAAACCATGCTTAAAATGGATATTTTATTTGGAAATCATGCTTTATGCCAATTTGAGAAAACCTTCTAAAGATGAGTATTAGTGGCATAATATACAAACATAACCAACGTACAAGTCGTTCCTTCACATTAGAACATAATCAACCATATAACCCATTTCGTCACATTAGAACATAATCACATATAAGGCATTTCCTCACATTATCCTTTCAGTATAAGTAACCCCATGCTATACCTTGTGCAATGTATGAATAGCATCCCATACCACCATCCACACTAGGTACCACATTAAGGCGACCAAAAGTGAACGTAACATTCTCCCTTTTCATCATTAGACCATACTCATACATAAGAATATAAACATTTCATAAGTAATACCAACACATTAGGACCAACATCTAGGAAAACCCTAAGTCATATGTGTAAATGTATGAGTAGCATCCCATACTGCTACTCACACCAAGTACTCATTGGGAGCCACCATAGACAAGGCACATTCATATTCAATAAGTCATGACAAGGAAGTAACTCATAATATAATCTAAGTATAGCATGTATAATCTCATTTAAGCATACAAGTCAACATTCTTCATTAACTTCATTTAGAGCACCATCATTCATTATACATTAAATCATCACTCTCATTAACATTCATTTCATTTAACATTACATCATATGGAACACACCATGACTACTCTCAAAGCCTACTTGTACCATGTATGGATGGCATCCCATACTACCACCCACACTAAGTAGTTCATTCTTGAGAAGTCATAGTTCATTTACATTCTTTGTGGAGGTAAGCCTTAACCGACATAGACCATGTAAGCAATTCATGGAATCCAAGTGTCACCCTAACCTGATTAGGGATTCCTACTTTCCTAAGGTAGGACCATTACTTTTTAGCTTAGGTGGATCCACTAGCTAGACCTATCTGGGTACATAGTTTATGGGATAGGAAGATTGCTACTAGACACCCCGCCTTAACTCATGTGAGGGCATCCATCTCAAGAGATGTTACTAAAAACCCCGCCTCAACTCACATGAGAGCTTCCATCTCAAATCACTATCCACTCGGTGCATAGTATTATTCCCCATGGAGTACTTAACATTTATTACTTTTGTTCATTATGGGATTAGAGATTGTTACTAGATACCCCACTTCAACTAAAGGTTGAGTATCCATATCAAACCCAACATTCATTCATTGGAAAGCTCATAGATTCAATGATGAGAATAGCCTTTCATCTAAAAATCCCCATATTGTGAGAAAGTCCTTTCACAACATGTCATCATCATTCATTATAGTACAATTGAGAATAGCCTTTCAATCAACCCATCATCATTAACATAATCATAGAAACTGTATTCATTAATCATTCATAATTGTGTGTATGTGAGAATAACCTTTCACATATAACCTCATCATTCATGAATGTTCAATACTAACACAATTCCATTCTAAACATGAACATAATACATACATTGATATCACACACATATACTTCACATCATAATCATACATAATCCTTCATGAAATTGCCCTCCAAGGCCATACATCAATCACAACCCAAACATCTAAGATACTACAATAGATAAGGGAATTTACATGATTTAATAACTAATTCAATATAAACATAAACAATTCAACATACTTTCATGATCAATCAATTCCCAATCACAATTCACAACTAAAAAATTTGGGGGAATACATGGGTTCATAGGAGCAATCATCTAATTCATCATTAATTCAACATACTATTCATAATTCATTATATAAAACCTTGTGAAAACGTTTTGGAATTGAAACCATGCATAGATTGAAAACTAGGGTTTTTAGGGAACTTTGGAGACTTGAAATAATCTTTGAAATTGGCTCCTTGAAAGAAAATAAGTCAAGGATAAAGACTACCATACATTTAGGGGATAAACTCCATGAAAATTTCTTGAAAAAGATGAAACCTTGAGCTTGAGAGCTTGAATCCTTCACCTACAATGGAGGTTTCTAGGGAGAGAACTTTTGGAAAGAGAGCTGGGTTCTAATTTGTGATTTGAAATAATGAAGTCTAAAAAGGAGTTTAATACTTTAAAAACTATTAAAATACTTTAACTAACCAATAATAACCATCCCCAACCCCTAACTAACAAATTAGCAATTTACCAAACCACCCCTCACTTAGGCCAAATTGGATAGGGATAGAAAACTAATGGTGACCTACGAACCCCCAACCACTGACCTTGGGTAGTGTCACAGATAGTAATTTTGAGTCATGGTTCGTGGCTGCTACTCCCATTTTGGGACCTTGACCCGCGGATGACATCCACGGGGCATGGATGGACCTACGGGGCGTAGGTCCCATCCATAGATCACCCTCTTTTTGGAAGCTTTTTGGTTTCTTGGGTTCTTGGGGGTTAGGCTTTAGGGTTCTCCTCAAGGACCCCTAGGGTGGTCCTTGGGGAGTCGTACCTTGATGTTTAACCACTAAACCCGTCAACCATAGCTCGGGACAAGACTCTACTACCTCAAACCTCACATTAACTCAAAGACAAACTTATTAGACTCTAGTTTCACCTATTTATTTTACAGATCGTTACACCATCATGTTTTCTAAAAAGATTTGCACAATTAGGCCTAGAAATAGAAGAACCACTACTATTACCTCCTTGAGGTGTAGGGTTGGAAACCCTATCCTGATTAACCCTTGGAGCACTAGAGGAGCCTTGGTTGGAAAACCTTTGTTTGAACTTTGGTTTACCTTTTCCATCAGACCTAGCATTGGAAAAGTTCTTATCACCAGTTCTAGCTCTTTTCACCTCTCTATTCTTTTCTAGGAGTTTCTTATCCTCCATTTGTTGGACATACACCATAATATGTGATATATCTATATCATGATGGAGCATTTTCGTACGACATTATTTTCTTACCAGCTTGGACACGCCCGTCAAATACCTACTCATCATATCTTTTGAATCCGCCACCACAGCCAGAGCATACTTGGACAATCGAGTAAACTTTAGAGAATACTCTTTTACACTCATACTTCCTTGACTAAGGTTAATAAACTCTTCCACCTTAGATTCCCTCAACTCAAGAGGAAATAACCTATCAAGAAACACCAATTTAAATGCTTCCTAGTCTATGATACCTGCTCCTACTAGCCTACCGGTCTTCCATTGAGTATGCCATACTTGAGCAACATTCTTCAATTGGTTAGCGGTTAGCTCCACTTTCTCTACCGAAGTTAGCCCCACAATGTAAAGTATTTTATAAACCTCTTCCACAAATTTTTGAGGATCCTCTTCTACTTTAGAGCCATGAAATTAAGGAGGGTTCATTCTAAAAATCTCTAACCCTTAAAGCAGCCGAATTCACATTAGGATTCACATAAGTCACAACATCCCTATTGGCCTGAGCCGTCACAACATGAGCTTGAGTAGTCAAAGCTTGGGCCAACATTTGAAAAGTCGACCTAACCTCCATATCTGACATAGCCAAAGGATTAATTGGAGCTTGATTAGCTTGAGGAGCTTCTTCATTCACATTGTCACCCTACATTCTTCTTGCGTTAGCCCTTCGTGTATTCATATCCCGAAGACACAAGAGAAGGATTAGGAGATGGACTTTATAGAGTTAAACTCTAAGGCTCGACTTAAGAGTAATGAAAAAAGTGTAGTTTGCTAATCATCTTATAGTCTATCATTTATAAGTGTGGCCTGCTTCAAACTCATGAACAAGACTCTACAAGACATGGCTTATGAAACATCATCCTAGAATTATTCTAAACCTAGTTATCTTATTACAAAGTTTTTCATGACCCAAGGGTACCCCCTAGACATAACAAGGCTCATAGAACCCCGAAAGGACACCATGTAAGACACTTAGCATATCATAACATAAAGCATTAGAATAATAAGAGTAAAAATGCAATTCAAGTCCAAAAATATTTATAAAGGAAAGCAGAAGTCTAGACTTGTCTCAATTAGCCATCTATTACAATTGTTGAATCAAATAGGGTCACAACACATATAGCATAAGCCGAAAGTCAAATAAATGAAAATGAACTACAAAGATAACACCCATCCTTGAATTATGAGGTCTCACCACCAGGCAAGGAGAATAGTCAAATCCAAGCTTGAATCAAATGATGCCCACCTTAAGATACGGACCCTACACTTGGGAAAAAATGTAGGAAAATATAAGTTAGTACAAAAATGCACTAAGCATGATAGTCATGCATAAAAACCTTGAAAATATGCTAAATGGGACATTTTAGTTGAATTCATGCAATTTACAAAGTTAGAGCATCATTTTAATGAAAATGGAAAAGAATAAGTCACAAGCATAATCAACTCATAGACCATCATATCTTAAGAGAAACATACCCTTCTTGTGTAGCTATAGTTCATAATTCATATTCTTGTTCATACTATCATAATGGGATAAGCCTTAAGAGACGTAGACCATGTGAGCTTACATGGAATCTGATGTCTACCCCACACCGAAAAGGGGTTGTCCTACTTGCCTAAGTTAAACCCATACTCTTAGCTTATGTGGATCTACTAACTAAAGACCTATGAGGGCATATAGTTTATGGGATAAAGAATTTTCTTCTAGAACCCCCCCCCCCCCCCCAGAACTAATGAAGGAGCTTCCATCTCATGAGACCTCTTCTAGAAACCCAACCTCTACTAACGGTGGAGCTTCCATCTCATTGTCAATATCCACTCGGTGCTAAGCATTTATTCACATGGAGTTCATATTAAGTCTTGACTTATGTTTGTATTCATGGAAGAATGTCTTGACACTCAGTGCAACATAACCGTGCTACTATAGCTAATAGATTCAATGGGTGAGAATAGCCTTACAACCTTATAATCATCATATTATTAGAAAACCTTTCATATCATAGAATATTCATACATGGATGAGTACATGAGGATAACTTCAAACTACACAACAGCTAGATTATAATCATATTCACTTTACTCTCAAATCTCATAATCATGCTTAATTCTCATACTTTGCCCTTCAAGGGCCATAGATCACATTCCATAAAAACATATAGAATTACTACATTAGATATGAATATTAAAATGATTCAATTAACTCAGCTACTACAAGCATAATCTCATAATATTTTTCTAAATCTGCAAACCCACAACATAAGATTATAATTGAGTAATATAGGAATTTCATGGGTTGTTGGGGATTTGAACATGAAAACCATAATTAATCATCAATTCAATCATAATATAAACTAAATCAAACATTATAATGGTTCTTGAAAGGAAACCACGACTTAGAGACTAACCCTAGCTTTTAGAGGAATTCTATCTTAGAAATTTGGTGTTTTGAAAGGACTCCATAGTTGAAGGACTACCATACCTTAAAAATGGAATCTAATGAATTTGATAAGAAGAACTTGTTCCTTGAACTCTAGCTTCACCTTCTTCCTTCTTCTTCCTTGGAGTTCTAGAGAGAGAAATTTTTGGTGAGGAGATGAACTTTGGGGAAATATTTGGGTGTTGTTAAAATATGACTTAGTTTACGTGAATTTGACTTAAAATGACTTACATAGTGATCCTAAACTTTCCCAAAACGACTTCACTTTGATTGGACTTAAATCGAAATTTCCCAAACTAACCCTCACTTGTGATCTGCCAGAGACCACGTCGGGCTCCACGAGCCGTGGTCATGACTAGGAGTTGTGGTCCCATCTGTGGTATTGAGGCAGTAGCTAGGAATATTTAGCCTTTATCTCACAAGCCCAAGGCATCTCCACGAGGGACTCCACGAGTCGTGGAGCAAGCCACGGGCCGTGGTCCCTCTCGTGGGCCATGAGGCAGTGGCTTGCCACTTTCCTCATCATGCTCACACTACCACGACATGACCAAGGCCACTCCCACGAGTTATCTAGGGCTTCACGAGCCGTGAAGTGGATTGTGTGGAGCGGCCAACTTGAGGAATCCTTAAGGAGGCTACTACCTCCACCTTCACGAGTGGCACCAGGACTCGTGGTGACCACCACTGGTCGTTAAGGCCCTCGTGGTCTTGGGGTAGTGCCTTGGCAAGGCTTAGGAAGCCTTGGCCCTTGGTATTTTGCCTTGGTTCTAGCCCTTATCCCTTGACTCTAACCTTAACGTTTAGCTCTAGTTTAGCCTACTAGCTTTCGGGGTGTTACATTTCCATTAAATATGGAATTAGCTGTGAGGTTCTTTCACCTCTTTTAGATGATGTGAGCTGGTAGCAATTCTATTTTAGTTATTAGGGGTATTATTTGTAATAGAGAGGGTAAATTAGTAATTAAATTTCATTTTTTGGAGTTCATACTTTTACGGTAGTATAGAAGATATATATATATACACCCTCAGCAATGCACAATCACCCAACGAGCCGTTTTTGACATCTTTTTGTATGTGCCCAACGACATTGCACAGACTAGTCATGCATGCCATAAAGAGCCCACAGTGCACACCCAGTAAGCCCGCAGGAATCCCATGGCGTCTGTATGCTGTTGCTTCACTGTGCCTTTAACAAGCTCATGCAATAGGAGTAGACATGATATTTTCAGAGAATCATAATGAACAAGTTCAACCCAACTATGCACCGGCTAAGGTACAAACACGCATTAGCTTTTAATTTTATTATTTATTTTGGAAAATTTATAAAAATACATTATAAACTAATAAAAATATGAAAAATCTGAAAATGATGAAAAAAAATATAAAATTAACATCAAAATATTACCAATAAATATAGTAACCTTAAATCTAACAATTGAGTAAATTTTGTTTTTAAAAATGTGACGTAAAAACCTACTACACCCCACTAGTAGCTAAGCCTAACCCGTAGCCTGGAACCATAAGAAACATACTATGAAGTGGAAGACAACAACAAGAAGTAAGTTCTTTGAACAAGGTAGAGAAAGGTAAATCAACAAAACCATACAAGAACCATACCAAGACCTTGCATTAGTTAGTGGTTGAGTATCTAATCCAACATGGGAGTACAAGGCTTCACAGTTACAAGACAACTACAAGCTTTCTGTGAATACAAAATAAAGACTAGCATCACAAAAACAGATGGAAACTGATAGCTCCAGACACTAGAAGCTCACCTTAATCTCCAAAATCCCAATATGCTCCACATGACTCCAAATCATTTATGATAACTCAATTGCAATATGCAAGGGCAGAAGTGTAGTATAAGTACGGAAAATGGTACTCAACAAGGAACAGTCGACTGAGCTCAAAAGATAGCGCAATAAAAAAATACAAGTATTAAGGAAAGAATAACACAATTATATAAAAAGGAGATAGTAAAGTAGATAGGAAATAAACAATGGAAACGGGAAACAAGGGGTAAGAAGTAGAGTTAAGAGCGTGCCTGGATCGCAAGCAACTAATACACCAAGTCATTGCTAGAGTCAGGAGGACCTAGAACCACAATTCCAAAGTCAAAACCTACAAAGTAACAATAAAATAATAGTAGTGAAATAATGTAGTCACACAATAACCTAACCGGACCCGATAAGCGCCCTATAAACTGGAGAGTACAAACCAAAAACAAGTATATTGGTGATAGGAAATACATATGAATGTAAGGTGAGCAACATAACCATTACGAATCATCTGAACCTCTAACCAAAGGTAATTGCCTTAAACTGCAAACCATCAATGTCAGACAAGAATAACGGCCTCGAATCATCAACATCAACCTCAAACTAGATATAACGGCCTCGAACTGTGAGCATCAGCCTCGAACCATAAGTAACAACCCCCAACCCTGAGTAAAAAATAATAATAGGGCCGCCTACATAGCAAGTAAACTCTCAGGGCACCAAAAAGACCAAAACCATGCATGAAAGGGCATCGACATGCCGAATAATCAAGAAAAATCTGAGCATATCTCAGATGCCTCTAATGTCTCAAGTAGAAAAAGAAGCACGTCCCTGACACGTCCTTATCTCAAAAATCAATAAGTCAAGTGATCCAGGTGGTACGACTCCCATTAAAGCTAGTATAGAATAAAAAATAAGTAAAATAGTAACTAATCATGAACGGTAAATATACTAATGCATGGGTTGGGATCGTACCACAAAAATCGATGAAAATGAGCAAACAATGCAATGCATTCCATCACCGGCATTCAACAAAAGGAACTTAAAATCAAATAATTTTACATCTAATGAAACCACCCTACCAAAGAAAAGTGTACTATCCTGGGATCCAACTTGCCCTTGTAGACGGCCTTAGGCCTACCAACATAATCATAATCTCAATAAGGATAGAACATACCCACCGCTAATCAACAAGAAAATGGTCAAGAAGAGATTTCAAATCAATAAAGGGGGAGAAACCACAAGGTACGATGCCCTACCCAATGACACCTCTCATTTCCCAAACTAAGAACAACTTAAACCAACCTATGGCTACGAAGAGCCACCACGATCACAAGAATCAACAGAAGAAGAACACCCATAAAGAAGCCTCATACGGATCAAATCATAACTACGAGGCGATACAAAACAACCTAAAACACCTAATGTCTAGCCTAGTCTAAGGAAACCACAAATCAATCCTAAAAGGGATAATCAAGATCATCTGCTCCACAAGCAAAGCCACGGTCTATATTAAGGATCCCAACACCAACGATAAGCCTAAGGGTCCTATAGAATCAAGACATGATGTAATAACAATTGGAAAACTAAATACCTAGAAAATACCATCCAAAATTACATGAAATCTATACTAGGCATTATCTCATGAGTTCAATCAATAAAGTAGACCGAAGCCTACCTCAAAGATGAACAAGAGGGCTACGAATAAACCACATATGAGCTATCCACATTTGAAACGCCTCTTAACATTACCAAACTATCAAATTATTAATCACAAATTCATTACAGATGATTTGAAGCTAAAATCACAACATTTGGAAACGAACCAAAAATTGAGTCAAAATGGGAATGTGGGACCCTTATCGGGAATTCCAAAAGTCACTCCATCAAAAGGTTCGAAATGCCTTACCGAGCTTGTGTTCCAAAATTTAACACAATCGGAGGCCCAAAATCAACAAACGCAACTCATGCTAAGAATTTACAAATTAAGAACCAAAAAGGGAAGTTTCAAGCTCGAATTCACCTCAAATGATGGTTCACCAACATAATCTGATCAATCCACACCATAGCCAAAACCTCCACGGTCATACAGGACTTTGAAATACCTCAAACAGAGTTGAAACGAGGGAAAAATCATTGTTTGAAAATAAGAACTGAAGCTGCAGTTTTGCTATATAAATAGTAGAAATCTAGTTGCTAAAAGGCTATTTCTGGTTGCTACAAGTCCAATATCTAATCGCAAATGCCTGCACCAGTTATTAGGATTTCAGCTGGTTTGCTCTAACTCCAAATTCTCTGACGGGGTGTTCGAGATTCATTCGAAAACCTATGCGTGCAAACAAAATTTGCTACCCCATTGAATTAAGAATTTTGAATTAAACGAAACCATCAAAACTTCCATCTGATGTCATTTCAATGAAAAGTGGGTCCTACACCCAGTTTTGTTTTAGATAAAAATCACATGAAGGCTCAAAATGAGATTAGAAGCCTAGGGAATTACATGAAAGGTCGTTCTATACCAAACTCCACATTTCGGAGCTAACTGCGTTGATGGAATTCTTATCCAAGCACATTTATCAAGAATGTTGACAAAAGTTAACCCTTAGCTTTAGCTTTAAATTTAAAATGCCTAACGGCAGAAACTCATACCAAAAGTTTTGGACCCAAACTTACCATGCACCTAGCCTAAAATAGCCCTTATTGAGCTGATGAAACCGTCAGAATTGCATTCTAAGGCTGTCTTCCTAAAATTTTGACTAAAGTCAACCATTCAAGTTTCAAAGGCTCCAAAATACGTAAACTTGCACAAAGTCCAAACGAACGACTCAACTACTGACCTGTCAGTTCTAGAAAGTCATAAATGACTTCTGGTCGCTATAAGAATACTCAAAACATTGATATGATTGGGAAAATGAAGAAAATGACCTGGAGGGTCATTACAACCTGTGTTCCATATATATATTTTTTTCAATACATTCATTAGAATAATTAATATTCAATGAAAACATGTGTGTGATGAGTAATAAATTGTAACAATTATAAATAAATCTTTTAAAGTGTGACAAGAAACACCAAATAATTGGGTGTATTTCAATGTTTCAAATTAATTACTTTTAAGCATCCAAGTATGGTAGATTTTCAACTTTGGGTAGTAGTTAACAAACATAAAAAAAAAAGTCATATATGACTAATTTGAGTCCAAATAAAAGTAACGAGTTATGATAATAAGAAATTTATAAAATAATTAATTTAAAGAAGTCTAGTAGAGAGAAAACATAAAAAATCAATTGAGCAGATAAAATGCAATATAACAGTATTCATAAGACATTAATCATAACAAGTAAAAATAGAAAAATAAAATATCGAATCAACTTATAGTTTTCAGACTGAAATCCAAAAGATACTTCTATTTTTCAAGCTTCACAAGTTGATTATGAAAGGATAGAAATATCCTAACTTTTAAAGTAGCCTTTTTTCTTCTCAAATAGTAAAGGTTGTAACGACCCAAAACAACACCATGATAGTGCCAACTACAAAAAATTCAGTAGGGAAGCCAAAAATCAACTACAACCGATAAAAAATAAAAGAGATAAACTAAGAGAAAGCAATAATTAGAATAAGATGGACGCATACCATAGATATGTATAAAATAATACAAAATATACTAAAAGGGTCTGAAAATGACAGAGAAAGATTAAACTACATAGAATAACCAACCTCGGACCTGATATCACTAGGACAAGAGCATCTAGGTACAGAAAGGATTGTATACATCAGATCTAGCTAACAAAAATATAAAAAACATAGACAATACATAAAGACAGAAAACAACAATCTCTAGAGGCCAAGAGCCTACCACACTCCAAATCAACAATGGCCATTGGAGATTCGAATAAAACGAGGGTGGCTCGTACTAGAATCTGCATTAAAAAAGATGCATAAGTGTAGTATGAGCACCAAAATATGGGATACTTATTATATAAAAACTAAATAAACAAAAAAAGGCACCATAATACTAATACTATAGTTTAAGTGCTTAAGAGAGATGTACAAAGCACTAATGATGATGAAGACACAAATAATAAACATGTGGAAACCAATACAAGACAATCACAACCAAACAGATAAAATAAGATGCATATAACACAAATAGAGCAAATGCATAAAGGTTGAAGCCCATCAATGTTCCTCGAGCCTCCTGGATTGAGCTCTTGGACTTGATAACTAATGAAATGCAATAAAAATAACCCCAAATAGTCCCCCGATCCGCCCTAAAGTGTCTCTTCGAGCTACTTATTAAAAGAATAACTAATTAATTAAAATAAGTACCTCTTTGGAACAAAAGCCTTCAAAAATGGTACATTTCCTTTAAAATTCCAAGTTTCCTTGAATAAAAACGAGTAACATGCTTCCTCAGAGCCAAAAATAAGTAGAAATTGTAATAAAGTTGTTTAAGTGTCTCAGGTACATCTTTCTTTCATTTCTGGTTCAAAACGTGTCAAATATAAATGGCGTACACCTACATGCATACCAAACACAACCAACCCATTCTCAATTATGCCATACCACAAAAACAACTCGGTAGAGACCCATTGCAGTACATTTATACTAACCTAGAACTCCAACCAATCCTAGTCCAAGGCTTAAGTCCCACAAACCGATAATAATGAACTAAAAACTCAAAAATAATGAATAGAAGCACACATTTATACCAAAACATTCAACGCATAAACACCTACCTTCAAACCACTAAAAGAATTCTAAGGATTATATAATGCCAAAAAGGCTAAGGCTAATCCTAATCTAAGGCGTCACAGCTGAAAAGCTATGTTATAACCTAAAAATGACAAACATATAACTCTGGATCATACAAACCTAGAATCTCATCCTAAAATGTTTCTAATGATAAATGCTACTCAATTTACATAGAATCTAAACAAGCCT